>JBBBVM010000148.1:0-340674 GCA_037355625.1 Petunia x hybrida
ACATTAAACAGATCGTTTTGTTAACTCAATTGTGTCAGTTTTTACCTGCATATCGTTCGATCAAGTTTCAAGCTCATACATACACAAACATAGGATTCTATACTTAAGGCAAGAAAACAAGTTCGAATTCAAGGGACTCACACAGGCAGCACATGAAACTTCATTGTTAGCACAAACTATACATACTAACTGCACTTAACTTCACAAGTCTAGACAAACGGAGATTAAACCGATAAACATGTGCAAGTCATTGAAACAAACTGCCATAGCAAAATCAACTTTCATACTTATTATTTTTGAACAAAAGACACGGCTATTCAGGATCACACGTGAGCTCGGACAGCCTACACCTCAATACTACACTAAAGTTATACTAATACAAGTTTTTCACTTCACTAAAGTTTTAACTAACTAAACAGGAAAGCGAAAGGAAAGGATCTAAGTTCATTGCTAACCCGTCTAAGCTTATACCAAAGTGAATACCAGGGCTGCGTAGTTTCGATCCCCGTTGCCTCGCATTGAACAAACATCACAGCTTGCGTCGCTGCCCCATTCAGCCACTGTTCATAACTGCCTCACCATCGGAGCCAAAAACTGCAACGCTACCGCAGCGAGAGCGACGCTGCTGCCCTAGAGCTCACCACTCGTTGCGCCAATTATGCCTCGCCATCGAATCAGCCTCGAATCACCATCTCATAGCTGCTGCCCAAACATCAACTCACTCACCTCCACTGCCTTGCCGTATCACCACCACAAACATACATAAACACCCCCCTAACAAACCAAAACAAAAACCCTCTCCTTGCGTCTCCATCACAAAAAACCCGCTACCACCAATTCCACCACAAGCAAATACGGCAGTACCACATCAGAAATGGCGGACATATGCAGTAACAGAAAAAGGGAAAATAGAATAAGAGGAAGAAAGAAAAAGCAGAAATGGGAGGCAGAGAAAATGGGACAAGGGACGGGGTTTTTTTTGGGAAACGGGGTATGGAAAGAGATAGAGAAGGGTGAGGGGAAGAGAATGAAACAAACTTACCGAAATAAATAGTGGTCGTCGGAGTTTCAATATTTCAGCCACTTTGAACCTCGATCTACGAAAATCGGCTTAGATTTTGAAGAATTCGAGTTGAGGAGTGGAATGATGAGGCCGAAAGGAGTCGACTACTGTATTTTCATATTTTTTCGGCCACCGGAGGCGGTGGTCCGGCAGCGGCGCGACGGCGGCGGCGCGGTGGGAGATGAATTCTGGTGGGTGGTGGGAATTTCGCCAGGGTTTCCCTAGCCTCGGCGGCTGGGAGAGGAATGTGAGAGAAATGGAGTGTTTTTGTTTATATAGGTGGGGGTATGGGCCGGGTTATAAAGTGCGCTAATGGATCATAGTTGTTGGGCTATTATTTTCATATATGGCCATTAAAATGTCCACATTTATTTAAAGTACACACAATTAACTAAATGAAAACCCCACAATTAAAAATAAGAGTCACGATTAACACATAACATGCAATTTTTTGTTAATTTTCACATTTTACTTCCTAATTAATGACAAATTTAGTTAGAACAAACACTAGAAGTCCAGAAAAATTTGACGAAACGTCCTAAGAATCTAATAAGACTATTTTGAGCAATTTTTATGAATTTTGGTGCCAAAATTAGGTGATTACATTAGCTTAGTGTGAATGGTTGGGAAATTATTGGTTAGCGGTGATTAGCTTGAAGTTTGTCGTATGTTATCTAATGTAGCGTATATTAATTTTGTGCGCAAGTTCATACGGATCAACCTGAATGTTGATTTATTTAATTTGTTCAGGTGTAATCATAGGTTTGTGTTGGTTTGATTGTAGTTTTACGTGTAAATGGTAATGAGCGATGGTTTACCTGTTTGTTAGAATATGTTTCTAGTTAAAAGGTACATTGAGGTTGCAGTTTAACAAAAGGAGCATGTAAAATTTGTTCAATTTCATGTTGGAATAAGCATAAAGGTTCATGTGGCTGTTAGAAAGAGTATATTCATTTCGTATTTAGTTCATAGTTCAAGAGTAAAATGTGTCGATTTGTGCTTGTGAAGATTCTGAATTTGGCTTGACTACGCTCTCCTTATGTTCACAGTGTAAGTATGTGCCAACACCGACTTGTCTAAAGCATTGCTTGCATGTTTGTGGTGTTAATTGCCTATGTCTTAGGTGTGCTTTTGTTTAGTTCTCTTTAGACATGAGTTTGACTCTAGCATTGTGTCTAAGCTTATTTGATCTAAACTTGTAAGCATGTAATTTGTTGTGTGTGTGTGTGTCCGTTTGTACGTGAGGTTCTGATAGTATTAAGCATGTATTAATTTTATAATATTTAGTTTGAAGGAATTTCACGTTTCTAGTCTGCTACTTAGTTCTATTGTGATTTGGTAAGGTGAATTAGCTTTTGTCTATGTTTTTTAGCTTAGAATTGACTAGATTTCTCTTCACGAACAAGTTGTGTGCGAACCAGTAGAACACATAGGACTTTTGAGAGGTCTGTTATATTTTTGTGTGGTTTATGTCCGTGAATATTGGGCCAAGTCAGCCTGGGAACTGATATTTTGCTCAATGAACAATTCTGATATATTTTTTAGCTTGAATTAGTGTAAAATGGTTAGGGCCAGCTCTTTTTTTGTTAGTTTAAAGGGTTGTTGGGCTGGACTTTACTAAACTCCAGGCCCTATAACTCACTTACCCCAGCCCAGGGTTGTCCTGTCAGTTGGACAACTTGTTTCTTCAGCTTTTTGAGACCATAGGGTGGCTGGAACAGTCCCAAGACACCTTAAAATGGGCCTTGGGACATAATTATGAGTAGGGGTGAGGGGGTATGATAAGAGGATGACCTCACCCCAACTACCCCCTCTTTCTTTCTATAAATAGCACTCTTAACTACACTAAAAGGACAAGAACAACCTGCTGAAAGAGAGAAACAGATCTAAAAATTGAGGAGAGAACAAAAAAAACTTGTTGTTCAATAGAGAGAGAAGCGGTAAATGTGAGCTGAAAAAATGAGAGAAAAAGGGCATTGAATGTGAGTTAATATTAGAGAGAAAACGTAAGAATACTAAGGGAGTTTAATGTCACGGCCTAACTTTCAAAGTAGCACTCCGTGCGGCACTTGACGGTTTGTCTACAAAGTAGCAAACTCAAGTAAGCCTTCAACTTAACAAGATCACTAAGAAAATGAAACAAAGAAAGACTAGAGAGATTGCCAAAGGAAGTATTGTATTCACTCAAACTTTTTCTGGATGCCTTTAAAAAAGATTTGCCCCTCTATTTATACTAATCATCCAGGGGCTAACGTGTAAATAATAATTGCATACAAGTCCCTACTATTTACACTTAAGGACCTACTCTAGATTATTCCATGGACCTAGAATCTTCCAAGGCATTCTTACATATCCAAGAGGTTCTAGGTTGTTCCATGGGAACACCCCACACTATTCTAGAGTATTCCACTCCCTTTGGCTTTGTTGGCGCCATCCGTGCGCCATGTCGCGCCCATGTGGCGTGATGACTTGGCGAGGGTGTCACACTCTCCCCCACCTGATGTTGCGACGACCGCGGTGCAATGCTGCTGCATAAACTCGTGGCACTTATCCTTGAATTGCCACAAGTCTTGGTATCGCTCCCACGTAGCCTCCTCCGGAGATTGTCCCTTCCAATGCACAAGGAACATGGCTATCGGCTTCTGACCCTTCTTGCCTCTGGCCTCATAGTCAATGATGGCTTCAATGTCACGATCTTGCGAGGCAGTGACGGTGATAGGTGCGCGAGTCGTCTGGCCCCGACTCGGGTCTTCCTTGTCTTCATGGTATGGCTTCAGCACGCTAGCATGGAAGACTGGATGAATCTTCAAGTGGGCAAGCAAGTCCAACTTGTAAGAAACTTTGCCCACCTTAGCAATGATCTCGAACGACCCTTCATACCTGCGCACTAAGTTCGGATGCATGCCTCGTAGTGCCTTGAACCGTCTCGGGTTGAACTTGACTAAGACCATGTCCCCAACTTGATACTCCATGGGACGCCTCTTGCGGTCGGCAAACTTCTTCATCTTCCGGGATGCCTTGTCCAAGTAAGACTTAGCGGTGTCAAGCTGCTCTCCAAAGCCCCTAGCCATGTGATATGCTCCCAAACTCTTGCCCTCGAACGCGGCCGGTAAAGAATGAGGAGTTTGAGGTTATTGGCCGGTGGCTAGCTCGAACGGTGTCTTCCCTGTGGACTCGCTCCACTGCAAGTTATATGAGAATTGAGCTACATCCAAGAGCCTCGCCCAATCCCTTTGATGTGCGCTCACAAAGTGTCTCAAGTAACACTCAAGTAGCGCATTGACTCGTTCCGTCTGGCCATCCGTCTGTGGGTGGAAACTGGTAGAGAAATGCAATTCCGTGCCAAGCATCTCGAACAACTCCTTCCAAAAGTTCCCACTGAAGCGAGGGTCTCGATCACTGATGATATGCCTCGGCAAGCCCCAATACTTCACAACATTCTTAAAGAATAACTTGGCGGCTTCCTTAGCAGTGCAACTAGCTGAGGTGGGCATGAAGGTAGCATACTTAGAAAATCTATCCACCACGACCATGATAGTACCATATCCGTCGGACTTCGGCAAGCAAGTGATGAAGTCCATGGTGACGCTCTCCCACGGACGCTCCGCAATAGGTAGTGGCTCCAATAGTCCTTCGGGTGACTGCTGCTCCACCTTGTCTTGTTGGCATACAAGACAAGTCTGCACATAGGCTTCAATATCGTCTCGCATGCGCGGCCAATAATATACCGATTCGACCAAGGCCCTTGTGCGGCGTTGGCCTGGATGACCGGCCTACAATGTGTCATGGCTCTCCTTCACGATGCGTCGCCTAAGGTTCTCATACTTAGGCACATAGACCCTCCGTCCTGTGGTGAGCAATAAGCCATCTTCGACCCAAAAGCGCCTTGTCTTGCCCTGAGTGGCTAGCTCCAAAAGCTGCTTAGCGACTGGATCATGCTGCATACCCTCCTTTATGGCATCTAGGATGGCAAAACTTGCTGAAGTGATGGCAGCAAGTTCATCCTTACGACTTAAGGCGTCGGCCACAACATTGCCTTTGTCGGGCTTGTACTCAAGCACATAATCAAACTCAGCCAGGAAATCTTGCCATCTAGCTTGCTTTGGTGTGAGCTTCTTCTGTGACTGGAAGTAGCTAGTAGCCACATTATCGGTCTTGACCCCAAACTTTGATCCAAGCAAGTAGTGGCGCCCAGTGCGAAGGTAATGTACAATGGCCGTCATCTCCTTCTCTTGAACAGTGTACTTGCGGCTCTCAAAGGCTATGGGGTGTTTGTCTTGCATTAGCACACCCCCAATGGCAAAGTCAGACGCATCCGTGTGCACTTCGAACGTCTTGGTGAAGTCGGGCAATGCTAGAACCGGCTCCTCCATCACGGCTCTCTTAAGACCTTCAAACGCCTCCTGGCACAGCTCCGACCAAATCCACGGCTTGTTCTTCTTTAGTAACTCCGTCAAGGGTGCGGCCTTAGCGGAGTATCCACCTATGAAGCGTCGATAGTAGTTAACAAGACCAAGGAAAGATCTCAACTCCGTTGCCTTGGTCGGCGGCTCCCATTCTTGTATGGCACGGACCTTGGCCTCGTCCATTCACAGCTCTCCATTGCTAATGAAATGCCCCAAGAAGTGCACCTTTGATTGGGCAAACTCGCACTTCTCCCTCTTGATGTATAGCTCGTTCTCCCGCAAGACTTGGAAAACTATCTTCAAATGCTCCACATGCTCCTCCAAAGTGTGACTATATATGACTATGTCGTCCAAGTAGACTACCACGAATTGATCAAGGTAGGGGTGGAAAATCTTGTTCATAAGTGTGCAAAAGGTAGCGGGTGAGTTGGTTAAGCCGAAGGGCATCACCAACAACTCGAAAGCTCCATACCTTGTCACACACGCGGTCTTCGGCTCATCCCCTTCCGCAATGCGAACTTGGTAGTAGCCCTTCCGTAGATCCACTTTGGTGAAGTACTTCGCTTGTCCAACCCTATCGAACAAATCGGCAATGAGAGGGATGGGGTACTTATTCTTCACGGTTACCTTGTTGAGCGCCCGGTAGTCAATGCATAGCCTCAACGAACCATCCTTCTTCTTTTGGAATAGAACCGGCGCGCCATAGGGTGCCTTTGATGGACGAATGTGGCCAGCATCGAGCAACTCCTTCAACTGCTTACGTAGCTCCTCCAACTCGGGTGGTGCCATACGGTATGGGGCATAGGCAGGTGGCTTAGCTCCAGGCTCCAACTCGATCTTATGATCAACCTCCCGTCTAGGTGGTAAGTGCTTCGGCAACTCTTCGGGCATCACATCCTTATTCTCCTCGAGCACCTTCTCTATGCATGGTGGCAAGGTCTCTACGGCAACATTGTCTTCACTCAAGCTTACAATGGTTGCCATGAACGTCGGCTCGCCCTTCTTCAAGCCTTTCACAAGCTGCATGGCTGACAAGTGTGCATGACTCTGTCCTTGGGGCATCGTAGTCATAGGCACCATGCATGACCCTTCTCGTTCCACAACTAAGAGACCCTGCAAGTAAGGATCGATCATGGTGTGGTACTGTCTGAAGAACTCCTGCCCAAGGATGATCGAATATGTCCAAGGGCGCCACAGTGAAGTTAGTCTTGCCCTTCCAACTGCCCAAGGCAACACTAACTCCGTTGGCTATGCCTCGTACTGGTATTGCTGGGGCATTGACTGTCTCGAGGTGGGTATCGGTCGGGCTCAGCTTCAATCCAAGTCTCTTTGATGCGGCCTCGGTCATGAAATTGGCTTAAGCTCCAGTGTCAACCATGGCGCGGGTAGGCTTGTTGTTGATGGTGATGTCCACGTACTGCGTGCCGTTCTCCTCTAGTTTGCTAGCTTTCTCTGTGACAGCAGCACATAGTCCAATCATGCCTAGCTGCGTCGTGCCCGTACTCGTCTCTGGATCCTGTGCCTCCCGTTCTTTCTTCTCACGTATCATGGCACCAAGGGTCTTCAACTCGGGACACTTTGTGAAGCCATGAGGTCCCCCGCACACATAGCATCCACTTCCTTTCTTCTCGGCCTGCGCTTTCTTCTCGGCATAATCTTGACGCCCAGATTTCTTGCCATCGGACTTGTGAGCATCGTTGGTCTTGGAATGTTGCTGCTTCTCTTTGCCTTTGCCACGATCTCCCCCACCTTTGGCTTGATTACCCTTCGAATCCTTGCCCTTGTTCTTGTCATACTTGTCATCCGTCAAGGCGTCAGCCTCGATGATAGCTTCATCAATAGTAGTGACTTGCCGGCGTTGCAGCTCCTTCCTAGCCCAGCCTTGCAACCCGTCCATGAAGTAGAATAGCAAGTCTTCATCGGTAAGGTTTGGGATTTGAAGCATGAGCATCTGGAACTTCTCTATATAGGCACTGATGCTCCCCGTCTGCTTCAGCTCCCTCAGCTTGCACCTTGCTTCATAAATGACGTTGTTAGGGAAGAAAGCCCTCTTGAACTCGATCTTGAACTGTTCCCATGTGTCAATGGTGCATGAGCCTTTCTTCATGTCGGCCTCCTTCCTTCTCCACCAAAGCATGGCCTTCTCTGAAAGGTATGGGATAGCAGCAACAATCTTCTTCTCCTCGGCCTTCACATTGCCATGCTTGAAGTAGTTCTCCATGTGCCATAGGAAGTTGTCAACCTCTTGCGCGTCACGAACTCCCTTGAACACAGGTGGCTTGGGGATCTCGATCTTTCCCTCCTTGTTAGTGCCGGATGCCACGGTCCCTCCGGCGCTAACTTCCTCCTCGAGTGCCTCGATCTTGGCCTTCATCGCCTCGATGGTGCTCAATGCCTCCGTGAGCCTGCACTCCAAGGTGTTAATGGTTTCCTTCATCTCCAACTCGGCTTGCTCGCGTTCCCCAAACTTGTCCTGGATGGCGTCGAACTCGGACAAGGAATGGTTCTCAAGGGTCTCCAGCTTACCTTCAATCCTCGACATGCGTTGGCCATGGGCTTCCACAGTCAACGTCGCCTCTTCCACCTTCTTAACCCACTCACAGCCAGGGGTGAGATCTTCCTCATCGTCGCTCACCTCCGTAGTCGATGGTTGGGTGGTATGGCCTTCACTTCGAGGGGCTTCGGGCAGCACCTCGTCACCCTTTCTAGCATTCCTCCTCTTCTTGTTCTTTTTTCCGGCAGCATCCTGGACGTTGGTAAGGGTGCTAGCAGTGATGTCTTCTCCGTTGTGTGCCATTCCCTTAGAAGTAACCTTCGCTCTGATACCACGTTGTCACGGCCTAACTTTCAATCTAGCACTCCGTGCGTCACTTGACGGTTTGTCTACAAAGTAGCAAACTCAAGTAAGCCTTCAACTTAACAAGATCGCTAAGAGAATGAAACAAAGAAAGACTAGAGAGATTGCCAAAGGAAGTATTGTATTCACTCAAACTTTTTCTGGATGCCTTTACAAATGATTTGCCCCTCTATTTATACTAATCATTCAGGGGCTAACGTGTAAATAATAATTGCATACAAGTCCCTACTATTTACACTTAAGGACCTACTCTAGATTATTTCATGGACCTAGAATCTTCCATGGCATTCTTACATATCCAAGAGGTTCTAGGTTGTTCCATGGGAACACCCCACACTATTCTAGAGTATTCCACTCCCTTTGGCTTGGTTGGCGCCATCCGTGCGCCATGTCGCGCCCATGTCGCGTGATGACTTGGCGAGGGTGTCACATTAAGGTTGTTTCTGCTTCTGTTTAAGGGTTGTTTCTGTTGCTACATAGGGTTGTTTCTTGTTATTTGGACATTTTTTAAAAGCTAGCCACATTTTTTTTTTTTTGCAAAAAATAGCTTTCAATTGGACATAGACATAATGTTACAGGGAAGTTTTAAAGTATCTAATTTTTGCAAAAACAAACCAGCGCAATAACTTTTTGCACAAATAGCCCACATAATAGTCCACATATTGAACAAGCAGCCCATTTCTAAATGAACAACTCATTTTTTGCAATGACCCCTACTTTTGCAAACAACCTCCTTTTTATGGAATAATCACATTTTTACAAACGGCCATACTTTGGTGAGAATCATCCATAATTGATTAAATTGTGTCAAGTTATTTACATTTTAATCGAGTCATGTAGTAAAATTACTTTGAAGTTGAATTAAATTTAGTTAGTGATGTGAGGTTAAAAAAATTAAATTCATTTAATAATGAAATATACTATCGATTAGGTAAAATTGATAACGATATGTATGATCCTTGATCTGCTTAATAGGTAATGACGAAATTAATTTGAGAAAATCAACTTGTTCTTAAAATAAATTTTGGGTAACTTTTGTATAAAGTTGTGTCAATATATACCAGCAGGTAATTTGACACAATCTTTTAAACGGTATCAAAATACGACAATAAAGCAGTTGTGCCTAGTACAGGATTCGAGGGTGCCTAATACCTTCCCGCGAGTCAATCGAGATCCTTACCCGGATTCTCTGACGCAGACCATTGACGAGTCATTGGTGTTCTAAGATATACCTTTTGGTAACTCGACACACCTTTGAACTTTTCAAGTGGCGACTCCGAATCTCATAATTTTTATACCTTTAAAACATAGTCACAACCTTTAAGATAAAACACTCTTCGTAGAATTTTTTTAAGGTGTGACAGATGGCTACTATACTTTTTTCTATCAAAAATTTTGGCCACAAGTTCAAACCTCGGCTACTCTTTTATCTAAGGAGGTTTTTCTTACTTGTAAGATACCTGAGCAAATTAATTCTACCTAGTTATGTCTTATTCTTAAAATTAAAAGTCCGACCTCTATCACTCAATATCGACCTATCAACCTTTATAATACCATCTATAAAATCATTACTAAAATTATCGTAAATCATATAAAATCTTTTCTAGATAATTTCATAAACCCTTCTCAATTAGCTTTCCTCCAGAATAGACGCGCAACTGATAATGCCATTCTTTTCTAAGAAATTCTAAATCATTTCAACAAGTTCAAAGGTAAACGATCTTATATGCTTCTCAAAATCGATCTTGAGAAGGCTTTCGATAATTTGGAATGGTGTTTTATTAAATTAGCTGATGCAATATAAAATACACGAAAGTAGAAAGAGTTAGAAAGCAAGACACGAATTGAACAAGAACAAGGAATCAATGAGGAACTAGTCTCGTTACGCCCTTGTTAGAGTCAACAAGCACCTACACTAAGCAAACAATCCTCAAGATTCGATGAATCTTGTAAACGGTTTGATCAAAGAGGATTTGAGGTTCAACTGGAATCACCAAAAGAAATCAAGTCCCACGGGTTTCTTGTGTTGAGAGAAAACTCAAAGGCCACAAGTTGGCTAAATTAAATAAAGACCACGCAGGGCCAAACTAGTAATTAAGTCTTAAAAATCATAAAATCTCGTAACTGCTGAAGTCACTGGGAGGCGGCCCGCCCTGGTAGGGAGGCGCTCCACCCTGGACGTCTGAGGCACTCCGCCCTGCAGGGAGGCGCTCTACCTTGAAAAGTCCAAAGAGCTATTGATTCTATACTTAGCCAAAATTAGGTGGAAAAGGGGGTAGGCGCTCCACCTGGCTCTGGAGGCTGTCCGCCCTAGCCTTGCCAAGATGGAGGATCTGTTGAGAAGTGCTGGAGCGGTCCACCCTAGCTCTGATGCGGTCTACCCTCAGGGATGCTGCAGCGAACAATCTTCAAATCGTCTCCGAAGCTCCTTTCATCCAAGCCCTTCCATACCAAATGTAAATGTATATCTTGAATCTCCTTTACTTGACTTCGTGTGAATGGTCTTGAGGCAATTTGAATTGCATCATTAACTCTCACATATTTTCAATTCCCTCCGCAATTAATTACTCTTATTATGTCTTGTGTCACTTCATCCTCAATTTCAATCTTAATAAATGGCGAACCTACCCCTTCTTTCAAGCCAACCCGTGGTATTCGCTGATGGGGTCCTCTTTCACCATACTTATTCATCTTATGCATGGAAATTCTCTCACGAAAAATTAATATGGCAGTGGATTATCGTACCTGGAAGCCTTTATTTTTAACTACGCGAACACCACATATTTCACACTTATTTTTTGTTGATGATATTGTAGTAGTGTCTCAAACTGATCAAACTAGTTGTCATACTATTATTGATCTTCTAGATACTTTTTTCTCACTTTCAGGACAAAAACTTAATTTTATCAAATCAAAAGTTCTTTTCTAAAAATGCTACTGCAAACGATAAACATTTTATTCATAGCTGCTTTAATATTTCGGAAGGTATGACTTTTGGAAAATACTTGTGCTTTTCCATTTTTACGACTAAGCCTACTAAAACACATTATCTATTTATACTGGATAATTTTAAAAATTATTTAGCGGGCTGGAAAACTAGTTGCCTCACTCTTGCGGGTCACACTACTCTAACTAAAGCCACCCTCAATGTGATTCCAAATCATTTAATGCAATTCATTTCTCTTCCTTTTTACATCATAAATACTCTTGAACGGTATTAGAGAAATTTCTTATGGGGCACCACACCTGTAAGGAAATGACTCAATCTACTCAACTAGTCCACCATCCTTCAGCCTAAAGAGGAAGGAGGTCTTGGGATTCAATACTTGAGTACAAAAAATAATGCACTACTAGCTAGCACTATATGGCGTATACTTCACAATCCCACTTAATTCTGGGCTGCTACTCTAACTGTAAAATATCTCTTCAAATCCACAACCACTCAGTGTTCTTGAACCTGGAAACATTTACTCCAAGGATGGCCATATTGTCAACCTGGTCTTACATGGAAACTGGGCTTGGGCACTCGCATCTCCCTTTGGGACGATAATTGGTTAGCACCAAATAAACCCCTACGCTCTCTAATCCAAGGACCTTTACACCAGTATGAGCATAATTTTCACGTATCTGACATCCTCAGCAACAATGTTTGGGACTTCACCAAACTATCTTTTCATTTTCATTCCTCAATTAGCTCTCAAATCTCCAACTGTTACTTACCTCAATATTCCTATATTGACGATCGACTAGTTTGAGGCCTCGCTACAACCGGTCTATTCACTGTCAACTCGTGTTATCATCTACTGCGCAACCACACTAACACAACTACCGACCATTCCCCTATTTTTACAAATATTTGGCGCCTACAAATGTCCCAAAAATTAAAGACTTTTTTATGCTTAATTATAGACTACCCACCTTGGCGTATCTAGCCCACATATCCATCTATCACGATTCCCAATGTGGCTACTCTCACCAGGACTCTGAAACACTTGCACACAGTTTCTTCGCTTGCTCAAATGCTATACGGTGTTGGACTCAGCTGGGTCTGATCTCCATAATCCAACACATGTACCAAAACTCTATGCATCCCACTCAAGCTCTCTAATAGCTACTCGACTACAGCTTCACTCCTTTGCCCCATGCCCCATCAAAATTCTTTTCCCTTTTGCTCTATGCCACATTTGGCTTACTCGAAATCAAAACACTTATGACCATAAAATCCTCACTGTTAATTGCTCTGCAATTATCCATCACAGCCTTGAATTCTATCACCTTGCTTTCAAGCATCCCCATAGGTGCACTAGAGTTCCAATTCATCTACGCTGGATCCCTCCCTGAATAGGTTTTCTTAAACTTAATACGGACGGTGCAGTCACTCGACATCAAATATTTGTGCTTTTGGAGGTGTTTTAGGGATTTCCAAGGTCAATGGGTAATGGGATTTGTGGGTAACACCACCTACTCCTTCACCAGTACCGAACTTGAGCTCTTTGCTTTACTTCAAGGCCTAAAGTATGCTCAACAACATGATTTCCTGCATGTAATCATCAACATTGACAATGCTGAAGTAGTGCAATCATTATACTCTTCTTCAGATTATTACTCATATTTGATCATAAATTGCAGGTACTTGCTCCACCCGCTCCATGATCCCCAGCTCGTCCACTCATATAAGGAGCAAAACAAAATATGCTATTACACTGCCAAGGAACAGTTTTGTCACCTTTTTGGATGATCCTCCACTTTTTGTACTACCACTGTTCCAACAAGTCAAGGAATGAAAAATTTGTACTAGACTGGTTTAGCCTCATCAGTTGTAAACTCTACTGTTGCTTCTGCTTCTTTTTGTACCAGTCCATCTATGGACAGCTCTTTATTATCTACTGTTGTATCGTCTATAACTGCTACTACTGGATTACCCACTGCGCAATCCCCTCCCTGTATGACTACTATTTAGTTTATAATATAAGTATCTTCCTTATAAAAAAAACATATGCTCCTTAGTAGTGAAAGTATCTTCCATTAAGAAGGTACGTATTCCTACAAATTGTATCCTAAAATAAATTAGTATAATATCGAAACTACACAGATGAAGAAGAAGAAGAAGAAGAAGAAGAAGAAGAAGAAGAAGAAGAAGAAGAAGAAGAAGAGGAGGAGGAGGAGGAGGAGGAGGAGGAGGAGGAGGAGGAGGAGGTTAATTATGAGGAAAAGTGACCCTTCCTTATTCGATTTTTCACAAAAATAATAATTTGGAAAAATCCATTGGTAATCCATTTGAAAAAAAGATGGTGGACTTACATTATTTTCTTACTACTATTTAAGTTTATTACAACTTGGATAAATTTAATTTCCAAATATTGAGAAAGACAACTAACGTTATACTTATTTAGCATATTTTAACTGATGATCATAGTCACAGACATCTCCATCGTTCATTATAAACGTTGTTGCTAAGAATCTAACACATTATGGTAACATTTTAGTTAATGCATACAACTATCATACATAACATGGTAATATTATCGCTGCTACCATGGGTAAAATCATTAGTGTGATAACAAGGACTCTTGATATTAAGCATGAGCATTAAAATTCTAGTGGATTGACTAATTAATTAGTTTCTTAATGGCCTTAGGCTACTCATAACATCTTTTATAGTCACATTGATAGCAAGTATTAGTCGGCAACTGTAACTATCAAAAAATTCAAGGACAGGGATTCACTTGTTTTAAATCCTTGAATAAGCCATATATATCAACACTATTGGTTGTTTTTGTCATCCATAACAATTCGAGCATCAATAATCTCATAATGTAATGATAATGCATGGGCAAGGCGTATGGTGAATGAGAATCTTTTATTCAAACTATTGAGTGATTGATAAGTGTATATATTTTCGTACTAATAAGACATATGCAACAACATGATCAAAGTAAATCTTAAAGATGTGATCAATAATGACATATCACTTAATCCAATATATGGATAGGAGTTGGACGATTAAAGAATAGGCAGAATAGGCAAGTTGACACTTGTACTTGTATAAATTTCTATTTCCGGCCCCCAAACTCTGCGAGTTTTCATCCAAACACCTGAACATGTTCAAAACTCTTATGTTTAACACTTCTGACCATTGACCGGGCTGATGTGGCATGTTTATGATCCAATCAGACAAGTATGGTGTATACCACGCATATGAAGAGCGTGAGACCCTTTTTGAAATTTAAAAAGAAATTTAAATCAAAACTGAAAAATAAAAGAAAAATACAAAAAAATAAAACAAAAATTTGGAAGAACACTCTTCCATATCTCATCTTCAACAGTCACCCCACCTCCCCGTTGCCCCACTTCCTCCTTCCCTTGGCTTCCACCATAATCAAAATTCTCTGGACTAAAACTAAGTCTCATTTTTATGTCATGCATTCACAAAATCCTGTCATACATCACTCTTACCCACCTTCAACGATATCCATGGACACCACCTAGAAAATCTACCTTAAATTCCTCACCTTTTCACTAATTCACTCGTATCGTCACAGTCACCAGAAATTAAGAGCTGATTCAGAATAGGATTAATTAAGGAGAAAATGATCAATTTTTTTGACATAGCGACGAGTTTATCATCTTCTTCGCCGCCTCTGCCTCACTTATCACCTTACTTCTACAATCAAGAACCCAATGTTTAAAATCGCAAGTGGTTGGGGGATTTTCAGTGGAATTGTGGAACGGGGAGATGCGGATTATCCGTTAGCAACTTCTTTACTTCCCTCTTATTTTTAGATCTTTGAAGATCTTAGTTTCCTCTGTTTAACCTAATTGGACTATAATCTTTGTTATTCTTTCCATTTTCAGAGTCATAAAAATCATTGTGGTTGTTACATGCATATGGTAGAATTTAAAAAGGGTAGGTCTTCCATTTTTAAGAGAGGCGTGTTCCTTTTTAACCCAATGAAGAAGATGATGATGCGCAGATAGGCCAAAAAAAGAAAATGACTATGATGACATGGAGTAATTCATCTGACGTGGAAATATTATGTTGTCCACGTCAGGCAAGTGAAAATCACCCAAAGCTGGAGGTGTTTGAAACATATATTTTGACTGAGTTGAAGTGTCTAGATAAAAACTAGTAAAGTTTAGGGGCCGGGAATAAAAACTTGTGCAAGTACGAGTGTCAATTTGCCTATTCTGCCTAAAGAATAAGCTTGAAAACTTTAAAAGAGCTAAATATTCGAGTAATACTTGAAGTTTTATCAGGTAATTGATTTGGATAGACAAAAGGAATCACGCACAAAAATTATGTGAGGTCCTACTCCTAGTACCTCTATGATGTTTTTTCATGTAGTGGGTTTACACCCTAAAGCGTTTATGTTGCAGTGCATGTGTATCTCACTCACTCAGGAAGACTGAGAAGAAAAACATACCTTATTGTTTTACTATTTTTTTATTGAATAAATACTATTTTATTTTTTCTTTTCTTTTCTTTTACTTTTAAGGTTTGCTCTTCTTCTTTAACCTCACTTTTCCAGCCGAATACAAAAATTACAAACACTTTTTCTGGTGCTTGTCCATTATTTTCTACGGACCTTCTTCCTCTTTCTCTCACAAATTTTATATATATGTAAAGCAAAAGAATCAAATTTGTGAAGAAAACAACTAGCTCTGTAGAGAAAACAATAAACTCTATCACCGCAAAACTTTCTCCTCCGGAAAAAAATGGACTTAATGCATCATATCTCACCACCACGCCCGACCACAACCACCGAGCCCGACTAAAACCCATAAAGAAATCTACAATGTATTTTTTCCTTCTGCCAAAATCTTTCTGTGAAATACTTAAGAAAAAGCTAAAGCAATCTCTTCACAATTGCTCTCAATGTCCCTTCCTTTAAAACATAGAAGTTGAATGAAATTAGTTCTTGTAATTAGATTTAGGTTTAAACTCAAAGGAATCAAACAAAAAATTTTACTGACTGATAGAAGAATGGAAAGAAGAAAAGAGGGAAGTAGAGGAATTAGAAGTAGAAGAAGAAGAAAAGAATTTTCGGTTTGACGTCAGTCATTAAAATGAGACAAAAGAGAATAAATGATAAAGAAAAAAGATGTAAAGGACATTGAGGCCCGTGTAAAATATCATTTCATATATGTTTGGTTATTTATGTCACATCAGCATATAGGGTGGTATTTATTCTACTTTAAAATAGTTTAGAGGTACTAGGACTCCCGCAAAGTTTGAGTGTGTCCCAGCAAATTCAGTCAAACTTTAAGGGGTAGGTATGTATTTTCCTTATAAAAGTATGTACATTTTGTGTTTAATAAATATCGACGATGAAGTCACACATCGTATTAGGGCAAAGTTAGATGAAATTGAGGACCGCATCCAGTGTTCTGTGTGATAAGAATGTGACACTAAAACTTAAGAGTAAGTTGTATAGAGAGGTTGTTAGACTAACTATATTGTATTATGCGGAGTGTTGGCCAAACAAGAACGCACACTCATAAGATGAAAGTAGCATAAATGAGAATATTTAGATGGATGTGTGGGCATACTAGGATGGATAATATTAGGAACAAGATAATATGAGACAAGGTGATAGTGGCCTCGGTGGTGGACAACATACGAAAAGTTACGCTGAGATGGTTGTATTGGGTAAAAACCCTATCGCCTCGGTTGAAAAACTCAAACCACGAGATAATCAAGTTTCACCGAGGACAGCTTCCCGAGGGAATGATTTTCATTTCCGCCTCGGGAAGAATCTACCCAAGTACAAGATTAGGACTCGGAGGAATTTGAAAATGATCGATATGGTGACCCCTCGAGGGATTGAATCACCTCGGCGAATGACCGCCCCTAATTATAACCGTCGTTCTTTGTATGACTGTTGCCCAGGCATTTAAGAAAAAGATCACGAGCTGGTCACAATCAAGTACGGAGTAATGGCCATAAAACGTAGTTATTACGATTGTAACGCCACTTCACTGGTCAACTATAAATAGGACTCATCTGTAACCAAGAAAGGCATCCAGAAATACAATACTTGACTTATATTTCAAAAGCTTTGTCTCACTTTATCAATTTGTTTATTTCTTGCCTCGTTTACTCTTTTAAGCACTTGTCTCATTCGAATTCAATCTTAGTTCGAATATAACTTTGATACAAGCAAATTATCAATCCACCCCAAAACAAATTCGATTTGCTGACCTATCTCGATTTAGACCAACACAAACTGGCGTCGTCTGTGGGGATTTGGTAATCACGTTTGTTCCAAAGTCAAGCCTTTTCAAGATCTTAGCAAGATGTCGATTATCCCAATATCACGAAAACTTGTGAACATTATAACCGGTCGCATAGAAGTAAATGGTTCAGTCTCTCCTCGGTGAGAAAACCTGCGAAATTTTCAATTGGTATGAAAAGAAGGACTCGAGATGAAGGAAGTGACAATGAAATCATCTTTAACGAGGAAGATAGCTACGAAATGATAACCCCTCATCACGATGCTCTGGTTATTACCTTAAATATCAACGACTTAGATGTAAAACGAGTCCTAATAGATCCTGAAAGTTCTGTGAATATCATTAATCATAGAGTCGTTGAACAAATGGGGTTAAAGGATCTCATCGTCCCAAAAATGATCACTCTAGCATGATTCAACAACTCTGTAGAAAGAACTTTAGGGGAGATCACCCTCGTAACTACTGCCGAGGGAGTTGACAAGAAGATAATTTTTCAAATAATGAACGAGGATATGGCCTACAATGTCATCCTTGGAAGGCCTTGGATTCATGAAATGGAGGTCGTGCCATCAACCCTTCATCAAGTAATTAAATTTCCTACCCCGTGGGGAATTCGTGCAATTCGAAGTGACCAATTAGTGGCTCGGAAATGCTATTCAGTCGCTGTAAAAAATAGGAACGCCTCGATCGGGCACTTGAAATCATCACAAAGCGGCTCGGAGTCCCATAAAGAGGAGAGTTCGACTCAAAAGGTGGCTCATCCAAAACAGGAAGGGGAGGTCCCAACTTTCATTCAAGAACCTCGGAAATAAAAGGCCGAGGACTCAACAGTGGAAGAGTTGGAATCCCATGCCTTGTCAGAAGAGTTCCCGAAAAGAAAAATAATCGTGGGCTCGGAGCTGGATGCTGAGTCTAAGAAAGCTCTCATCGAATTATTAAAAGCCAACGATGGTTGCTTTGTTTGGTCTGATGCTGACATTGTGGGGATCAACCCCGAGATCATGACGCACAAGCTGAATATAGATCCCAACCACCGTTAGGAGAAACAGAAGAAAAGACCTCACGCTGGAGTAAAGAAGAAGGCAATCCAAGACGAGTCCAAGAGGTTGCTCGATAACGGGTTCATAAGAGAAGTCAAGTACCCAGATTGGCTTGCTAATGTGGTAGTGGTACCCAAGAAAAACGGCAAGTGGGGGATGTGTGTCGACTACACCGACTTGAACAAAGCTTTCCCCAAAGACTCCTACCCGTTACTCCAAATAGATAGGTTAATAGACTCCATGGTTGGACACAAACTCTTAACCTTTTTGGATGCATATTCAGGGTACAATTAGATCCTGATGGACCCCAGTAATGAAGAAAAAACTTCTTTCAACTTATTGCTACAAAATGATGCCCTTCGGTCTAAAAAATACCGGAGCAATTTATCAAAGGTTGGAATGTTGAATGTTTACGGATTACATCGTAAAAATGATGGAAGCATATATCGATGATATGTTGGTGAAATCTGTCAGATTGGAAGATCATTTGAAGCAACTAAAGGAGGCTTTTGCAATTTTGAGACAATATTGCATGAAGCTTAACCTCGAAAAGTGTGTTTTTGGGGTCAGCTCAGGCAAATTTCTAGGATTTATTGTCTCGGAGAGAGGCATCGAGGCATATCCTGACAAGATCAAAGCTATACAAGAAATCCCCGAGGAATTGTTGAGCCCGAAAGAAGTCCAACGCTTAACTGGCTGATTAGCCGCCCTGAGTCGATTCATTTCAAGGTCATCCGAGCGGTGCCACAGGTTCTTTTCCGTCTTGAAAGAACACTTCCTTTGAATGGACTCCCGAGTTCAGGGAGGCTCTGAGGGAGTTGAAACATTATTTGGCCAACGCCCCATTGTTGGCCAAACCAAAAGATGGCGAGACGTTGTTGGTATACTTGGCCATCTCCGAGGTGTCGGTCAGCGCAGTTCTGGTTCGAGAGAAAGAAGGAAAGCAACAACCAATATACTATGTTAGCAAAACTCTTCTCGATGCTGAAATAAGGTGTTATAATCTAAGTGCCTTCTATTGACACTAGAAGGGGGGTTGAATAGTGTCTTCCAATTTTTCTTTGAGAACCAGATTCTTGGTGTCAAGAAACTTGTTCTCGATTCAATAGTTTTCCTTTTCAAACACCACAACACACACAAATAGCAAACTCAAGGAACACGGTGTTTTTACGTGGAAAACTCCTTGCTCAAGGGAGAAAAACCACAACCCACACTCTGGGATTTTTGAATCAATCTACTAACACAAAGAGCAAGTTTTAGATTACACACCTCTGTAACCAAGGGGCTACACTCTAGACCCTAATCACTCAACAAAGCTAAAATCTAGCTTTACAAAGTAATCTCACAATAGTTCACCTAATACAGTTGCTTCTAACGTAAGCATGTAGGTAAAACAATGATAGCACTAATTATGACAACTGCAAAACAAGAACCTAGACAGGATATCTAAGTTTTAACTATGTAGCCTTCGAAAGTTGTCTTCAACAGTTAAGTCACTTTGAAAGTTATTGAATCGCCTTCGTATTGCTCTCAACTCTCTATGTGAAAAACTGAGTTTCGGCTGCATCAACTACTGCCTTTTATATGGGCTTCATAACCCTAGTTGAGTTTCACAAGGAAACCTTGTAATTTCCTGCGACTCTTTCCTTGTTTAGCTCCAACTCTTATTCGTACTTCAAAGACACAGCCACGGTACAACCTCTTTTAGCTGACTAGGATGCATACTCGTACACGCGCTACTCTTCCTAGTTCCGCAAGGATTTACAATCTTTAATCTTTTCGATCAGGCGTGCCCTTCTCTACAAGGACCAGGTTCTCCTCCAGAACCACTAGGTCCTTCTCGTTTGAAATTCTTCAAAATATTTACCTCAAAAAATTCCCCCTTTTTGATGATGACAAACAAATGTTGCCAAGGAACCTGAATAGACAAAAACACCAAGAGCACAAAAATAAAAATACATTTGAAAATTTTAAAACAGATGAGTTAGGTCACAAACACCCCAACATTTCCTTCTTCCCCCTTTTGGCATCATCGAAAAGATTCAAAATCCCGCAAGAACAAGTTAGTGCCATCCAGTCTAGAGCACAAGGCAATCAAGTCAACTGAACACATAGGAATAAGGCTAAGGGCCCAATTAGAACTAGATATATTAAGAACATACCCAATTCAAACAAAAGAAATTTAGAACCAGTTATCCAGGGCATGACAAATACACATCCCAATTAAGTACACAACTTTAAGAGATTGTCTTTAAGAACACACATCAAGGAAGGACACATAGGAAGATAAAAGAGGGATTTGAACAAGGACGGGAAAGAAAGTGGGTAGAACTCAGGTCTTCCAGTTGAAGTGCTTGACAAGTGCCTCAATATTCTTAGAATTCTTGGCCCTTTCCATCACCAACTCGGCCTCATACTTGTGGCACTCGACCTTCAAGCAATCAATTTCTTGATCCTTCACTTTTAGCTTCTTCTGCAATTCAGCATTCTCTTCATTCACTTCCAAAACATGCTGCTCCAATTCCTTCACAGCTGCAATTGCTTCATCCGATCCAAAGTCCTCACTTTCCTCAGGCTGCTCTTGCTTGACTTACACTGGCCTCTTAGATACCCTCTTCTCCTTGAAGAAGTCACAGTTTTTCAGCACATTTTGGCCAAACATCTGATGTATGGCTGGCTTCTTTCCATCTTCCAAGGGTACCCCAAAGTGCTCAAAGACCTGCTGCATGATGTAGGAATGCACCAAAAAAATGTGGCTTTTGATCAGTATCAGCAATCCTCTTTATGTGTCTGATGATCAGACCAGGTAGATTGATCCTTGTTTCTCTATCTAGCAGGTCCATATAAGTCAAGTCAAGAGTGCAGGCCTCACTGTTCCTTCCCCTCTATGCAACAAAAACCTATGAACAAACTCAAAGAGTAACTGATGTGCAGGCTCCATTTCTTTCTTCTCAACCTTTCTTTCTTTTCTAAGTTTGGCCTTTCCTGAGAATTTCTTCACCACACTTAGAGGTGTTACCCCATCAGTCCTCTTTGGCTATTTCAGCTTGATGTACCTGCAATAACCTTAACAGGAACTTCAAGAATTACTCCCAGCTCTGTCCTTCCAAACTCTATCTCCACACCTTTGATAACTGAAAACACTCTTCTTGCAGCAACTCTACAGTTTATGCAGAACTCCCTGATCTCCTCAGCATACAGAAATATGTTCTCCTTAGCAAAGAGATTCAACCAGCCTTGATCCTCTAACTTCCTTAGTAGAGGTTTCATGTGTTGCTCATTTAGGTCACTCAAGATGCTTCCAGCCAATCCTTGGTGTCTAGCAAAGAAGGCTGCTCTGTCAACCTCCTCATCAGTATCTTTCTTCCTCTTATTGCTTTCTACCTCACTATCTGTATCAGAATCACTAGGCTCAACATAGCTCCCTGCCTCATCACTCTCCCCCTTTGCTTCAACAACATTTTTCTCCTGCTTCTCATCAATCACCTTCTTAATCTTCTTCTTCTCAAGATTTGCCATCTTCTATACCTACTGCTTCAGGGCAGACCTGGTAGCCACCCTTCTAGGTGCTGTCTGAGCAGTAAGCTTATCATCACTCCCATTTTCACCCTGAGAGTGCTCATCACTCTCATCCACTAACCTGCTTTTTGATACAACTTTTCGCCTTTCAATAGCCTTTTTCTCTTATCTGTTTCTGGCTTTGTTTCACTCACAAATACTACCTCCTCTTCTTCCTCCTCTCCCATCAGCTTCTCATCCTCTTTACCAAACTTTCTTTTAGCTCTCTTCTTTTATTTTTCCTCAGTTTTCTCCTCAGCTTTTTCACTTCCACCATCACCATCCTGAAATTTCCTCATTTTTTTCTCCCTCAGAGTCAGTCCAATTCAGTTCTGCATCCTCAGCTACTACAGGAACTGAGCAAGAACCAGGTTCTTGATTCAATTCCTTTGTAGCTTCAGCAGAGCTAGGTCCTCTGCCTACTGGACCTTCTAACACAGCTATCACATGAACCATTTCAACAGGATCAGCCCCCGAACTAGGTTCGTTGACTGGGCCCTTTTGAGACTCAGCGGAATCCTCTTCTCTCAATCTTTCCAACATATTTTCAACTACATTAACTTCCTCTACTTTGTCAGTCACTACAGGAACATGAAACCCAATCTTAGGAACTAAGTCCTCCTGCACAATCAGCAGATTTACTCCACTAACATTCCCCATATCAGTTATACCACTAGGTTCTTCTAATACTACAATTTCATCTGGCCCTTTAACTAAAATTTCAGAACTCAAATTCCTAGGGCTTTTAACAGACTCTAAAGCAGTAGAACTAGTTAGGGTTGAGTCATCTCTTACCTCAACTAATTTTTCAACGACGACGGGAGACGCCGACGTCGGAAGCGAGGGTCTGTCAACCATTTTCTTGGAACCCTTATTTCCTGCTCTTTTGAGGAATTTCACCCTTGCTTTGACGATTCTTTCAGCGAGAGTAAAGGCAGGAGGTTTGAGAGTGGATTTTTTAGAAGTGTGGGTTTCTGAGGTCTTTGCCGGAGAGGCGGATGATGATTGTGCTTGAGACATGGTGATTTTGGTTAGGGTTTCTGAAAGAGAATTTCTTGTTTTGAATTTTGGAGAGAGAGAGAGAGAGAGAACAGAGTAGAGAAAGGTTTTGCAAGTGTATTTCTTTCTTTTCCTTTTGATTATGAGAAGAAGTAACGGTGGGTTGGGGTTTCTCTAGGGAATAGGTAGTAATGATGGCAATGAAAAGAAAAGCAGCTTTTTGAAGTTTTGGAAAATCGGGAAAGTGTTTGATAGTTATTAAGACTTACTCAATTAGGGCTTCTAGAATAAGTGCGGTCAGTTGGAGTCTAGTAGAAGTATAACTACAAAAGGAATTGTTCCTATAATTTTGGGCGGTTACACAGACATGGAAAGGTTTCCTTGATGCACGTATATTAGACAATCAATTTCAGTTATGACACTTAACATAAATAGCTGCGTAGATGTACCTGGACATGGTTCCTCATGCTTGTCTTGGTTCCTTCTAAGTACCCTGTAGGTTCTTTCATGGGAATACATTAGCCCAACCTAGTGATACTCAGTTGAACAAGTATACTTAAATAAAGTACAGAGTTTTAGACTGGATAATAGCAACTATATTTACAAACAAAATAATGAACACTTGACTAACCAATCCTTGGGGAACAAATGTTGAGTCATCCGTGTATTTTAGTCATCCCTAACTCCAACCTGTTCCTCTCAAATTGAACTTTGTTCAGTGCTTTGGTAAAGAAGTCAGCAATTTGGTCCTCAGTCCTGCAAGAATTCATAGTAATCAGACCCTTCTCCATATTATCTCTAAGAAAATGGTGTCTAATATCAATGTGCTTTGTTCTTTTATGTTGGACTGGGTTCTTGGCAATGTTCACTGCACTTGTGTTATCACAGAAGATGGGCACAGCTCCACATTTAATTCCAAAGTCCTCCAACTGTTGTTTGATCTATAGCAATTGTGAGCAGCATGATGCAGCTGCTACATACTCTGCTTCTGCATTAGACAAAGCTACTGAGTTCTGTTTCTTTGTAGCCCAAGAAACTAAGCAAGGACCAAGAAAATGTGCCATCCCTAAAGTGCTCTTCCTGTCGACCAGATGACCTGCATAATCAGCATCAGCAAAGCCAATTAGTTCAAAAGTACCTCCCCTTGGATACCAAAGGCATAGATCCTGATTTCCCTTCAAATATCTCAAGATTCCCTTCACAGCTGTCAAGTATGATTCCTTAGGCTTGGACTGAAATCTAGCACACAGTCCCACACTATATACGATATCAGGTCGACTGGCTGTGAGATAGAGGAGTGAACCTATGAATCTTCTATATTTTGTCTCATTTGAAGAAGGACCTAGTTCGTCCATGTCCAGTTTGGTTCCTGGAGCAATAGGTGTAGACATTTCTTTTGCTCCTTCCATGTCGAACTTCTTTAGGAGCTCCTTGACATATTTCTGTTGGTGAATAATAGTTCCTTCAGGGGTCTGCTTAACACGACCCGAAATCCGGTTAGGCCGTGCGGGCACCCGACATCCTCCCCTAGACCCGTCGGACGAACCCTTACCAATTAAATCAGGAAAATAAATATAACAATTCATAAATAAGGACACGACTTTAAAAAAAACACAGACATACTGATATCTCTAAGCTGCGCAAAAGAAATTACAGCTGACTACCCAACATACTAGGTTTAGGGCTATCCAGACTAGACATCTAAGAGTACAAAAGAAGACAGATACCTCCTGAAGGGAGCAAAATGCAACTGAAATAATAACCAATAAACTGGTGGCCATCCGGAATAAAAGTTGGCTCACCCTGACAGCTGAAGTCGTCTTCGCTCCTTCACAACGTGGCGAACTCAATCCTGGAGCGAACCTGCCGAAACGAAATAGATAGACAAGAACAAACAACAAACAAGGGTGAGTCAAAAGGACTCAATAAGTGGGGCAGACTAGCCACCTCAAAGAATAGGATAGCTAGCCAGGGAAAAAGAAACAGATAAGCCAAATTCCTCTTATTTAAATTATAAAAAGGCAGAGCCAGATAATAACTAGAAACACGTATAGAATCACAAACTCATTAACAACCAGGAACGTAAGATATCCAGAACATATAGGTATCCCGAACATATCAACAATCAGAAATACATCCTGTTGCAGCGTGCAACCCGATCCATATATTTATACCGTTGCGGCGTGCAACCCGATCCATATATTTATACCGTTGCGGCGTGCAACCCCGATCCATATATTTATACCGTTGCGGCGTGCAACCCGATCCCCGCAACCCAGAATACGAGCCAGAAATACATAGGCAAACTGAGATATGTCCACGACAGAGTATACATACCGTATACATAAGACACAACACAATACACACAATAGCCAGTATACGG
Source organism: Petunia x hybrida (assembly GCA_037355625.1). Classification (NCBI taxonomy): domain Eukaryota; kingdom Viridiplantae; phylum Streptophyta; class Magnoliopsida; order Solanales; family Solanaceae; genus Petunia; species Petunia x hybrida. The sequence goes on from JBBBVM010000148.1 coordinate 25,541, forward strand.
TGTAATGAGATGGGATGAATGCGGTACGATGCAATGCAGTCATATATGAATGAGATGGGATGAATGCGGTACGATGCAATGCAGTCACATATACCTGATACCTATCTCCGGCGCGGGACTCTCATCGTCTACCAGGAGATATATGCAATAATGACCCTTCACCGGCTCGGGACTCTCATCGATTACCGGGAAGTCTATGCAATGATGATCCTTCACCGGCTCGGGACTCTCATCGAGTACCGGGAAGTATATGCAATGATGATCCTTCACCGGCTTGGGACTCTCATCGATTACCGGGAAGTATATGCAGTGATGACCCTTCACCGGTGCGGGACTCTCATCGCCAACCGGGAAGTATATGCAATAATGACCCTTCACCGGTGCGGGACTTTCATCGCCAACCGGGAAGTATATGTAATAATGACCCTTCACCGGTGCGGGACTCTCATCGCCAACCGGGAAGTATATGCAATGCTCAAACCAGAGTGCAATACTCGTATGCTCAATGCAATAGCAACAACAGGGCTTAACATATAGTATACAATGTAAATTCCAAAGCTAAGGCGTAATGAGTACGCCTATCAGCAGCTACACACGTAAGGAACACGTGATAGAAAATCCATGAGGCCAAGTGCCTCCAAAGAAATGGATATAAACACTTACCGTATTCCAAAGCTAGCCCTGCTACTCAACAACTGCTTGTTCCTTTAGATTAACTGCCAAACGATCCCACTCTATTCAATAAGCAGAAAAATTATATCAAATAAGCTAAAGGCTTCATTCCTTATGTCTTAGGGCAATCCAGTTAGGAACCTGACACCCTATTCGCATACGCAATACGCAGGCCAGGCCTATGTACAGGGTTTAAGGTCACATAACCAACCCCTAAATAAATTACATTTATAAGTTGCCCATAACTCACTGAGTACGAATATATAATCAATTCCATTATCGGCGTCCATTTGACTCTTTAAACTATTAATTGAACTTATTAAAACGATGTCTAATATCCCAATTTTTACTGTTAAAACATATTCAAACACATGTAATAAACTCAAATAATGCATTAAGATATTACCTGAATGTTTCGGGGTAAAAATTCTACTATTTTCCCAGCTCTTTTCTCATTTTCTGGCATTTTTCTGATAATTTTCTCTATTTTCTGCTCTTATGTTGTTACTGCTCAGTTTTTCTCCTAAGCGAAAACTTTAGGATATATGCTCTACTCCACCGCCATTTCATTCCAATATTTCGTACTTTTCCCTTTTTTTTTCTTTTTTCTTTTATTTTTCTTTTCGCGACGAAAATTAAAACGGTACCCTACAATATTCGAAATAATTCCAACTTTTGCATACAAGTTATACAAAATATATGTAACATATTCACGAAGGCGGATCTCAAATCGGATTCCCGAAACTCAAGATGTGAATTTAAATGAAAAAAAGTCAAATTATTTAACTTTCGGCATTTTAGCATAAACTAGCCGAACAACATCGAAATTCACTTTCAAAATATCACAAAAGTCACAAATAATCATACGAATCTAACGGCACTTTCGGATTTTGAATCGGAGCTCATTCGCAAAAACCGAGCTCGAAAATCTCTTTTTAATATTTATCGATAATAAAAACTGAAACCTTCTTTCGATGCCTACCAAACGAGGTCTGATTTAGCTCAAATTTTACATACAGGTCCTAATGGACATTACGAAGTTTTTAAAATTATCGACACGCCAATCGGAGTCCTAACTTCCGAAACGACTAACCGAGGTCGTTTCACTGCTTGATCTGCAATCCTAGAAAGAAATTGAGTTCTCCCATCATGCTTGTTTCGAATTCACTACCCATCAATTCAGAAAATCCCTTGCATAATTCCTCATCAGTGGCACCAAAAATGATGTCAACAACATATACCTGAACCACCAATAGATCCTTTTCTTTTTTCTTCAAGAATAATGTGTTATCAATCTTTCCTCTTGAAAAACCATTCTTCAGCAAGAATCCTGACAGTCTTTCATACCAGGCTCTGGGAGCTTGCTTCAATCCATAGAGTGCCTTATCAAGTTTGTAAACGTGATCGGAAAATTCACTGTTCACAAAACCTGGTGGCTGTATTACATAGACTTCTTCATTAAGGTAACCATTCAAGAAGGCACTCTTCACATCCAGCTGATACAGTGTAAACTCCATGTATATAGCAAAGGCAATCAACATTCTTATGGCTTCCATTCTAGCTACTGGTGCAAAGGTCTCATCATAGTCAATTCCTTCCTCTTGACTGTATCCTTGAACTACCAATCTAGCTATGTTTCTTGTCACTATCCCATGCTCATCCAATTTGTTTCTGAACACCCACTTTGTTCTAATGATTGATTTGTCCTTTGGCTTAGGAACCAGATGCCAGACGTTGCTTCTTTCAAACTGATGTAGTTCATTCTGCATGTCTAGCACCCAATCTGGATCTTCCAAGGCTTCTTTTACACTCTTTGGTTCCATAGATGATAGGAAGGCAAAGAATGCACAGAAGTTCTTCAAGGCAGATCTGGTCATAATTCCAGTATCCAGTTCAGATAGCACATTCTCCAGAGGATGAGAACTTTGATGTTTCCATGGTTGGGGTTGTATATGACGAGAAGAACCTTCAGCGGCACCTTGAGTGGGTTCTTCCTGATTATTTAAATCATCAACTTCATCTGCTGTTCCCCCTGACATATTGACTCCTTGTTCTCTTTGAGCTGAATCTTCACTTTCCTCACATGGTTCCTCTTTTTCTTCTGGATTTTCAGAGTTAGTTATACCATCATCTCGAGCAAGACCAATGGCCTGATCATCTACTTCCTTTTCATCAATTTCCTTATCTGATTCATCAAATACCCCTTGCATGCTTTCCTCTACTATTTGTATTCTTTTGTCAAACACTTTGTATGCCTTGCTTGGAGTAGAGTACCCAAAGAATATTGCCTCATCACTTCTTGCATCAAATTTCCCCAATGGTTCCTTGCCGTTGTTGTGAACAAAACATTTACACCCAAAGAGCCTCAGATAAGCAATATTCGGTTTCCTTCCTCTGAGAAGTTCATATGGAGTCTTGTCAAGAATAGCTCTTATGGAGCACCTGTTAAGAAAATAACATGCAGTGTTTATATCTTCAGCCCAGAAGTTCGTTGCAAGACCACTTGATAGCAACATGGTTCTTGCCATATCCTCCAGAGACCTTTTCTTCCTTTCAACTACTCCATTCTGCTGTTGAGTTCTTAGTGCAGAAAAGTTATGATCAATGCTGTGTTTTGCACAATACTTAGAGGATTTTAAGTTTTCGAACTCTGTGCCATGGTCAGATCTGATGCTGACCAGTCCAGGCTCAACCTTTTCTGCACAACTCCAGCCCAATCTTTGAAGCTATCAAAGGCTTCATCTTTAGATGCCAAGAACGGGGTCCATGTATACCTTGAATAATCATCAACAATTACAAACACGAACCTCTTTCCTCATCTGCTCCTGACTCTCATGGGTCCACAAAGATCCATATGTATCAATTCCAATGGCTTTGATGTGCTCACCACCTTTTTGGATTTAAAGGATGATCTCACATGTTTTCCCTTAACACAGGCATCACACATTTTTATGCTTTCAAATTTCTTATTTGGCAATCCACGAACCAGCTCCTTCGATACTAACTTGTTGAGCTGTGACAGACTAGCATGTCCCATTCTTTTGTGCCACAATTGAGGATCACTTTCTTGAACATTCAGGCATGTTAAGTTGTTTTCATGTAGTGATTTCAGTGATGCTTTGTATACATTATTCACCCTTTTTCCTTCCATAACAATTTCTCCACTTTGTAGGTTCTTCACAATACACCCTACAGAGGAGAAACTCACTTCGTTTCCTCTATCACACAGTTGAGAGATACTCAGCAAGTTGTGTCTGAGACCATCAACACAGTATACATTTTCAATGGCATGATCTAGAGTTCTCCCAACTTTTTCAATTCCCACAATCTGACCACTTTTTCTGCCTCCTTAGGCTATACTGCCTCCTTGCTTGCATTCATGCACCTTTGTCTGTAATGCCCAGTTTCACCACAGAAGGTACACAACATGTTACAAGGCAAACCCATATATTTGCTTTTAGGATTATATGGGGGCAGTGGTTTCTTGAATCCTAGCCCTTGTTTTCCTTTGTTTTGGTTTTCAAGAACCCAATTCATTACCTCAGAGGATTTGTTCCATTTTGTTAATCTGGTAAGCTCATAGTCAGATTTTTCAACCTTTTATTTTAGAATCCTGTTTTTCTCAGTTTCCTGGTACAGGATCTCATTTGTTCTTTTAAGCTCATTTTCAAGAAAGGTTTGAACTTCACTTATTACTTGCTTACCATTAACACTCTCCTTCAACTGATTCAATTCCACTTCTAATTCTGAGATCTTAGAGTTTGACACAAGAGTCTGCCCTTTCAAAACGACATTGATTTCTTCCAGCTCCATGTTTTGTTCTTGAAGACTCTTGTGTTTTGTTCTAAGATCACTTATATCTTCAGTCAATTTATCTTTCTCAGTTTTTACCTTTTCATAACCCTCAATTAAAGTGGCAGTTATTAGAATCAAGTTTTCAGTAGAGTATGTGTGTAAATTTTCTTTTTGTTCAGAAAGACATACCTCTGCTGAATGAGCAGCTTCTTCTCCATCAGTTGCCATAAGTGCTGAGTCCTTCCTCTGGTCATCTTCTGTGTACATCTCTTTCAGCTTTTCCCAAATTTCTTTGACAGACTTGTATTCAAGTACCTTTGCTAGCTCATCAGTTGTCAGCCCTTTTCTCAAGTATAACACAGCTTTGGCATTTGCTTGCAACCAGTCTAAGTCTTGAGGATCAAGTTCTTCTACCAACTTTGGAACCAGAACTCCGTTTGCTGCTATCTTGACAGGAACATGAGGTCCTCATTTTACAATCAACCAGAGACTATAATCCATCGCTTGAAGAAAGATTTTCATTTGTTTCTTCCACCACTTGTAGCTTGTCCCATTAAACACAGGTGGCTTTGAGGGATCTCTTCCTCCTCTAAACTCCCAAGGATCCTCCTCGTCTGAACTTTCACTTGATAATCCCATCAGTGCTAGTGGAGACTCATCCTCAGATTTCTTTTCTTGGTCAGATTCACTGTCAGTAAGTCCCCATGTAGCATAAAAGGCTTCCTTCCTCTTTCTTCTTTCTACTCTGAAGTTTGGAGGTCGTCTGAACTTCTTCTTGTCTTTGTCATTCTCTTTTGATGCCTCCTTCTCCTTCACCTTTGTAGCTCTATTCTTCATCCACTCGACTTCCCACATTGGACAATCCACAACTGCATGGTCCTTCTTGAAACACTTAAAGCATCCTGAGTAATCTGGATTGTCAACAATGTACTTTCTTCTAGAGCTTTCTTTGTTGTTTTGTTTGAATCCTTTGAACTTTCCCAGATTGAACTTCTGTCTTAGAGCACTTTCTATTGCAGCTTCAACTGATTGCAAGTCAATATATTCCTCTGATTCATCAGTTGCTTCAAGTGTAAGAGTCTTGTCCTTCTTGGGTATTGGTTTACTTTTTGAATCCTTCATCATCTCATGAGTTTTCAAACTTCCAACCAGTTCCTCAAGTTTGATGGATCTAAGAGGTTTGGACTCAATGATAGCAGTCATCTTGGGTTCCCAGGCATCAGGCAGTACATTCAGAACCTTGTCCACCATCTCTACTTCTAGAAGCTCCATATCCAGAGATCTCATCTCATTTATGATGATGGTCAACCTTGTCATCATGTCTTGTATTGATTCCTTCTCTCCCATTGTGAACAACTCAAATTGTCTTTTTAGCATTCTTCTCTTGGAGCTCTTCACTTCAGTGGTTCCTTCATGCGCGACTTCCGGGGCATCCCAAATTTCCTTAGCTGTCTTATAAGATGAGACTCTATTGAACTCCTCAGGACCAATCCCACAAATTACCAAACTTTTAGCTTTGTGATTCTTTTCAATTATCTTATAGTCAGCCTCATTGAACTCTTCTTTTGACTTAGGTTCTTCTCGAGCAGTAGCTCCTTCCCCAACTACTTTGGTAGGAATTAAGTTTCCTTCAGATACTATAAGCCAGAGTTGGTAATCCTCAGCACAAATGTAGTTTTCTATTTTGTTCTTCTACCAAGCGTAGTATTGCCATTGAACTGTGGGAGCCTCAGAACTGACTGTCCTTCAGTGATAGTAAGTGGTGCACTCATGATTTTGATCCTTCTCAAGGTGTTAACCTAGCAAGAGAAGACCTGCTCTGATACCACTTGTTATAATCTAAGCACCTCCTATTGACACTAGAAGGGAGGGTTGAATAGTGTCTTCCAATTTTTCTTTGATAACCAGATTCTTGGTGTCAAGAACCTTGTTCTTAATTCAACAGTTTTCCTCTTCAAACACCACAACACACACAAATAGCAAACTCAAGGAACACACTGTTTTTATGTGGAAAACTCCTTGCTCAAACGAGAAAAATGACGACCCACACTCTGGAATTTTTGAATCAATCCACTAACACAAAGAACAAGTTTTAGATTACACAACTATGTAACCAAGGGGCTACACTCTAGACCCTAATCACTCAACAAAGCTAAACTCTAGCTTTACAAAGTAATCTCACAATAATTCACCTAATACAGTTGCTTCTAACGTAAGCATGTAGGTAAAACAATGATAGCACTAATTATGACAACTGCAAAACAAGAACCTAGACAGGATATCTAAGTTTTAACTATGTAGCCTTCGAAAGTTGTCTTCAACAGTTAAGTCACTTTGAAAGTTATTGAATCGCCTTTGTATTGCTCTCAACTCTCTGTGTGAATAACTGAGTTTTGGCTGCATCAACTACTGGATTTTATATGGGCTTCATAACCCTAGTTGAGTTTCACAATGAAACCTTGTAATTATAGCAAGACAATATTTCATGTGATTCTTTCCTTGTTTAGCTCCAACTCTTATTCTTACTTCAAAGACACAGCCACGACATAACCTCTTTTAGCTAACTAGGATGCATACTCGTACACGCGCTACTCTTCCTAGTTCCGCAAGAATTTACAATCCTTAATCTTTTCGATCATGTGTGCCCTTCTCTACAAGGACCAGGTTCTCCTCCAGAACCACTGGGTCCTTCTCGTTTCTCATTCTTCAAAACATTTGCCTCAATACAAGGTACCCTCATTTAGAAAAATTAGCACTTGCATTTGTCATTGCTTGTCGAAAATTATGCCCTTATTTCCAATGCCACCCAATAGCCGTAGTAACGACCTTCCCCTTGACCTTGAGAAGTATATTACACAAGCCAGAATTGTCGGGGAGGTTATCTAGGTGGGTTGTCGAACTGAGTGAGTACGACATCGTATACCAACCACACACAACCATAAAATCCCAAGTGTTGGCTGATTTTGTAGCTGATTTTAGTGCTAAACTGCTTTCCGAGGCAGGAAAAGAGAATCTAGTTTCAAAGGGTCCGACCCATGGGGTATGGAAGATATACACAGATGGGGCAGCCAATTCCAACGGCTAGTGGCTCAGAATATTGCTCCTAGCTCCCACAGGGGAAAAGCTAAGGCACTTAGTGAAATTTGAGAGGCTAACCAACAACGAACCTGAGTACAAGGCCGCCATAGCGGGATTGAAGCTGGCCAAAGAAATAGGAGCTGTGAATATAGAGCTAAGATATGACTCGCAGCTAGTGGTGAATCAGGTCCTCGGTGGATACTCGGCTCGAGAGCCCAGAATAAAACAGTTTGTGGTAAGAATGCAACAAGTGCTCGGCGCTTTTCAAGAATGAAGGGTCATGCAAATACCACGAGAAGAATACGTTGAGGTCGATGCTCTGACAAACTTGGCCTCGGCAGTTGAAACAGACGACTCGGGGACTGACGCCACATTTAGGATTTTTACATCGGCCATAGGAAAGATGAAGCTGGAAGTAAATGTGGAGAATCGACATTTGGATTGGCGAACAAAGTTGATATCTTATCTGGAGTCGGAGACTCTACCACTAGACAAAAAAGAAGCGGCAAAATTTAGGAAGCAAGTAGTTCCATACACAATAATATACAGACAATTGTACAAAAAGCTTTATTGCGGCCCGATGGCCAAATGTCTAGGCCCAAGAGAGTATGAATACATGATGAAAGAAGTGCACAAAGGAACATGTGGTAATCACTCTAGAGCTAAAGCCCTCGTGCGAAAAATCCTCCGAGCTGGCTACTATTGACCCGAAATGAGCGAGCATGCTAGAGTGTTCGTTAGGAATTGCGGTAGGTGTCAAAGGCATGCCTCAATGATTTATCAACAGGACGAGCCCTTGCACTCAGTGGTTTCACCATGGCCCTTCATAAAATGGAGGATGGATGTTGTGGGACCATTTCCCAAAGCGAAGGACAGTGTTAAATACATCCTCATGCTCACTAATTATTTTTCCAAATGGATCGAAGCAGGAGCTTTCACTAGAGTCAGGCAAAAGGAGGTCATCGACTTCATATGGAAAAATATCATATGCCGATTTGGAGTCCTAAGGGAGATTACCTGTGAGAATGGCACACAATTCGTTGGCTCGGAGATCACAACTTTCTTTAAAAAATGGGGGATCAAAAGGGTGACTTCGACACCCTACCACCCCAGTGCCAATGGACAAGCTGAGTCATCAAATAGAATAATTGTAGATAATCTCAAAAAGAGAATGGACAAAGCAAAAGTCTCGTGGCCCGATGAGTTACTAGAAGTGTTATGGGCAATAAGGACAACGGAGAAGAATAGCACGGGCGAAACCCCATTTTCTCTTATTTACGGGGTAGATTCGCTAATTCCTGTCGAGGTTGGTGAACCAAGCCTTAGTTATGCTCATTCAACCGAAGAGTCAAACCAAAAAGCTATGCGAGTGGAATTGGACTTGCTCGAAGGACGACGAGAGATGGCCATGGTGCGATTAACAGCTCAAAAACGGCAAATCGAGGCTTACTTGACCAAAAAGGCCAAGTTAAGAGAATTCAAGGTTGGCGACTATGTTTTGAGGGCCTCAAATCAAACGACCAAAGAGAAAAACACAGGAACATTGGCCGCCAATTGGGAGGGCCCCTACCGAGTGAAAGCAATCATAGGGAAAGGGTCCTATCAACTGGCAGACCTCAAAGGGAAACAAGAGCCCTTAAATTGGAACATATCCAATTTAAAGAGGTACTACTTCTAACATCAACGAGAAATGGCCCCGAAGTCAACAGTGCTCGAGTCCTCATCCTTCACACTCAACCACTGGGGGTGCAAGGGAATGAGATCAATCTGCAATAGACTCATAGACCCATAGCTCAAGTTCTTTAAAAAATAACCCAGACTCGAGGATTCACTCGGGGACTCAACTTGAAAACTTCGAAATATGGAAATCGCCCGAGGCCCAATTAAAATGTGCCCGATTACTTACATTCGTTGCCTCAAATGGATTTTCTAAATAAAATTTGCCTAAGTAAGACTAGGCTCTATGTAAGCCGGCTCAATTTCTATCAATGGAATAAAAATTGGTTTATCATCTTTTTATCCATTAGGCCTTGTTTAAGCCTCAGCTCGAGGACGAGAAGTTGTCCTAATTACAGTCTTGCAAGCAAACATAAAATCGAAAAGATATTGAAACAATTGATTTTCAATATTCATATATTCACAAGGCTCGAAGACCAGAATAATTACAAGAAAATGGCCCGAAGGCCCAAAAACAAAAACGAACGAGCAGTCGATCACTCAGGCCCGCTATCACTATTTGAAGCTTCTCCTCCAGATGAGCTATCGCTGCTCGAAGAAAGCTGATCTAAAAACTTTCGAGCCGTAGAGTCATCTACCTTTCCCTCCTTGGCAATCTCATCATCCAAATTAACCCTCTTTTTACATTGTTCAAGGGTCCTCAACTTGGTCTGGATGATTGCCAAATTTCTATCAATTTTTGCTTGGGTAGCTCTCAAGTCCAGCTTGGCCTTGAACTTGAATTTGAGTTCAGATGAGAAGACCGACTTTTTATCCCGAAGGGTCTTCATTTCAGCTTCAAGAACCTCGTTCTTGGTTTCAACCTCCTTCATCTTCGAGGTAAGCAGCAAAGATTTCTTCTCAAATTTCTCGGTCAGCCTTCTAAGCGCTGCATCTGCTGCATCAGTGCTCTTGAAGCTCGGCTCGATGACTCTCCTCTTGAGACCTCTTCTCAGCCAAAAGATTGGCAATTTCTCCACGAGCCTGAGAGAGTTCGATGCTTGACTACTCGACTTCTTTTTGAGCTCGGCCCAATTTGGCTTCCGAGTAAAACAATTGCTTTTCAAGCTCAAAAATACGAGCTTCGAGCATATTCCTTCTATGATCCCACTCATCCCCGACCCGCCTAAGTTGCGCTGCTCGTTGGGCTTCGATCTCAGCCGCCTTCATGGCATAGACGTAGCCCTATAACAAGAGGGAGGGAATTTAACAGCTAAAATAAAAAAAAACAGTAAAACAAATGAAAAAACTTTACATGAATCGCATGTTGAGCTGAATAAGCCATCAAATCGTTTGAGGGAATGTTCTTGAGCCGATCATTTTCCAAGGGCCCAAGCAACCCTTTGCAGCTGATGGCGACCCTCATGCTGTCATCCAGTAGGCAAACATCGATTCGAACTGGGATTTGCCTAATCCCTTGAGGAAGGGCTGTCTTAGCTTGAGTTGAATCGGCGCTCACCCCCTTCGCAGATGAGACCGCCTCGGCAGGCTTGGCCCTGCCAGACTCTAGCTTCTTGCGAACCTTGTCAACAATTTGGCTCGGTTCCTTGACGTTCACCGCCTCGACATTGCTTCGAACACAGACATCGTCTGGCTCGTCAATTAGCCTTCGTCGAGGGACTTCAGGCAAATCAACCCGAGGGATTTTAGCCTTGGTTAGATTCTTCTGTGTATCCCCTTTCCTTTTCGAAACTGAAGAGAGAAAACACGTCATTCAAAGAAAAAGAAAAGGAAGATATACGAAGAATAAAACAAGGATATCTCTCGGGGCATGAGTGAGAGTCTGAACAGACTCCTCTATGGACTGCAAACTGGCTTCGACGTCAGGGACCTTGACGACGTCCGCTCGTCGTCCCTGCTTCTTCTTCTTCTTCTTCTTCTTCTTCTTCTTCTTCTTCTTCGTTTTCTTCTTCTCCTTCTTGTCCTCCTCCCTCTCCGCCTCGGCAGGCAACTCGTGGAAATCTGAAAAAGAAAAGAGAAGTAAGACCAAGAAAGGACGCATTAAGAAAAAGGAGTATCGAATTTGGAAGCATACTAACTAAGTCGCTTGCCCAACCATCTGTTCTCCGCACGAGTGGCCAAGACCATCCAATCCTTCTGCGGCCTCTCCTCGACACTAATAATAATGGCTTGCACCCAAGCCTGTAAATCCTTGGGAGGATTAGATTGGAAACTTCATAGCTAAAAAGTACGACGAAGATTTAGTCTCCTCGCACTTATTAAAGCCAAATAAAGAATAAAACCAGAAGAAAACTTACGTGTTCTGTTCCACACCTCGGGGAACCCAGGCCCGACAGAGAGAGAAGAAGTGGGAAGAAGAACAAACCAATCACACCAGCTATGGTCCTCGGTGTCGCCCGCTCTTGGTGATGATAGAGAACTGACCTCGTTTGTTTAACTGCACAATGCCATCTTTGTGCAGAGAAGGAGAAAATAAAGAAATCAGATAGTCGTACTCAAACACCACCCCGACTTTATGACTAATGTAGTCAAGGCACTGAATAACCCTCCAGAAACCGGGACCTAGCTGAGCCAAACAAACGTTGTGTGACCTACAAAAAGTGTCCACCACGGGGTGAAGAGGAAAGGTAAAACCTATCAAAAATGGATAAGTATAAACAAAATATTGCTCTGGAATACTGTCGCACGTGCGGTGCTTGGGGGCAGGAATTGAAATTGGGATCTCGAGGCCCCAATTACACTCCTCTCGGATCTAAGCTATATGTCCTTCCGAGGCAAGGCTCGGGGAAAGTTGAACGGGGAGGTTCCTTTTACTCCTAATATCTGAGGCTGTTTGCCCCCTCATTCTAAAGTCTTTACTAGAATCAAACTTCCTTGGGATAACCCATTGAGGTTTAAGTTCCCTAATACGAACTTTTTTCTTTTTCTTCTTTAGAGGAGAGGTCTCGACTACCTCGTTATCATCCTCATCATCGACAGCCTCTTCAGTCGCCACCCTCATCGTCACCAATGGATGGCTCTTGACTGGCAACACTATGACTATCATCCGAATGAGAAGAAGTTGCCGATGGAGGAGAATTTATCAAATCATCAGTCGATGCCAAAATACTGGCATCAACGATGTTTTCACGATGGGAAGAAGACATGGTCAGATTTTTAGAAGCAAAAGATAGGCTGGAAAAAACAAGAAACAGCTCAAGAGGAATTAAGAAATGATAAGTATGATGACAAAAAGTGGCCAATTTATAGTAAGATGCAAGTGGATTAAAAAGCCATAATGACATTTACATAGGAAAGGCAAAACGAAAAGTCGCAGCCGTTCAAAATAAGGCCACGTGTAGGGGATGCGACATTCAAGCGATGCTCACCTTTTCAAATCTCCTGGCCGATAACACGCCACGTCACTCTCCCGCCTAATTCAATTCCACCCCTTGAAAAATTCTGACAATTGTCCAAGGGGTGGGGGGACTATCTGTATTAGGTAAAAACCCTGTCGCCTCATTGTAAAGACTCAAACAACGAGATAATCAAGTTTCACCAAGGATAGCTTCCCGAGGGAATGGTTTTCATTTCCGCCTCGGGAATAATCTAGCCAAGTACAAGATTAGGATTCGGAGGAATTTGAGAATGATCGATATGGCGACCCCTCGAGGGATTGAATCACCTCGGCGAACGACCGCCCCTAGTTATAACCGTCGACCATTGTCCAGGCATTTAAGGAAAAGATCACGAACTGGTCACAATCAAGTACGGAGGAATGGCCATAAAACGTAGTTATTACGATTGTAACGCCACTTCACTAGTCAACTAAAAATAGGACTCATCTGTAACCAGGAAAGGCATCCAAAAATACAATACTTGACTTATATTTCAAAAGCTTTGTCTCACTTTATCGATTTATTTATTTCTTGCCACATTTACTCTTTTAAGCACTTGTCTCGTTGAATTCAATCTTAGCTCGAATATGAATTTGATACAAGCAAATTATTAATCAACTCCAAAATAAATTCGATTTGTTGACCTATCTCGATTTAGGCCAACATAATGGTTCAAACATATGAAGAGAAATAGCACAAATGCCCAATGACGAGATGTAGGAGGCTGGTGGTGCTGGGCCTGCGGAGAGGTAGAGATATAACGAAGAAAAATTGGGGCGAGGTGATTAGACAGGACATGACACATTTTTATATCACCTTGGACATGACCCTAGGTAGAAGAGTGTAGAGGTCGAGGATCAGGGTAGACAGATAGAGAGTAGTCGAGAGATGTCGGTCTTATTAGCAGTAGTAATACTCTTTTTTATTCTATATTCAGCTTATTGCTCGTCTTTATTTTTACCGTTGTTTTATTTACTCTGGTTATCTTTAGTTTTTTAAGTCGGTACTTTCTACACTTATTTTATTTTTTTCAAACTTATTTTCTGTGATGCTTTTCTTGAGCTGAAGGTCTATCGAAAACAACCTCTCTATCATTTTCAAATTAAGGGTAAAGTCTGCGTACATCTTACCCTCCCTAAACCCCACTGATAGGATAACAATGGGTATATTATTGTTGTTCTCATTTTTAATTGATAGAAAATATGTTACACGGTTAGTCTTTTGATCTAAAGGTATATAGCCCGCTAAACTTGTAAAGATTCACAAGCATAGGGATAGAAATACACGTTCCAATAAATTAAAGGTTAAATGTTGATTAACACGATATTGTGAGGGCCAAAATCAAAATTTATCAATATTTAGGTTTTAATTCTTCCATCATTATATATAATTGCAGATATCCTACAAGTTTTGTCTGGAGTAACCCAAGTAATAACATATTGATGTTGTAAATGTATTTTCTTAGCACTTAAGTAATCATTGTTACACAAAAATTAGGATATCCAGGTTAGATATTATTGACAAATAGGACCTAGTACATCCCCAAACTCTACTTCCATCTCTTCAAGGATTTTGGGCTCTTTTGATTCCAAAGACTTAATCTCAACGCAATCATTTTTGGGGGTGAGCACTAATAAGCCCTTTGTCTCCAACCTCTTAACATTGGCTTGAATCTCTCCAATGGTTTCGCTACATTTCCGAACTTCCTTTTTACATCGTCGACCTCCTTTTGAGAATTAGTTTTTTTGATACTTGATGTCCCATGAAATCTAGTAGGAAACCCTATCGTATCCACCACGTATGATAACAACTTTACACGGGTTATGTTCTGTTTTATCCTAAGTACTTCAGATCTCCAAAACCCACCGATCATTGTTGGAAATTGAGATGGTAGGGTTCGAGTTATGGTTTTGAAAGGAGAAAAGTGAGGCGATTAGGGTTCGGAAGGGTTCAGAAGTATGGAGTGAAAATTGATCAATATTTAGAAGATCAAAATTGCAGGTTTACCTTTCATCTAAATAACACCACATAAGAGATGTATATGTCAAAAATTACACAATTTCTACACACACACACAAAAAAATCCTTCCGAAAGTACTCCTTTGGACCAGGAGTAAAGAAAAATAGCAATATAAACAAGCTGAAAAAAAATATAACAGAAATTTTTTAACAGAATCTTGATGGTGACATGATTGATTTAATGATAAAGCCACTAAAGCCTCTACTTTAGGCCTCCAAGAGTTAAAAGCAGTCGAACTTTGCTATTAGTTATATTTAATTATATTGATAATGATTAATTTAAATAAATATTCATTTCAATAAATCACATTAGTTCTAGCTGTTAAAAATCTCATTCACACATATGAGTTTAATACAAATATCTAATATATTGGATAAAGTTATTATGAAAAACCTGAAAATTACAAAGAAGAAAAAAGACTTAAAACCTTGAAAAAAAGGTTAAACACATTACTAGTATTATGACCATGCAATTCAACTTGGTTGTCTGAATTAACTACATCTATTTATAAATTAAAACATATCATATAAATTATATTTTTGAAATATTAATTTATAGTGTCTTAAAATTAGAAAAGTTAACTTTAAATTAAAATATATATGAATGTTATTAAAAAAATTATGGCCTCTTATTAAGTTTTGGTTTAAGGCATATGATTTCATTGAGTCATTCCTGAATAATGACATTGCCATGAAAGGCATAAAAAAAAGACACAGGTTCAAACACTTAATAGACTGACAATGTGTGCAAGATATAGAAAACAACTGGTTATTGTTGGAGGAAAACTTTTATCTTATGCCTCACACAACTGACATTAGTTGTATGAGACTTCTTTTTATAACACAAATAGGTGGATTCAAGAGTGAAAGAAATAGAGAAAACTTACTCGTGAGACAAAAAGAAGCCTCACACAACTAGTTGTGAATGCGGCTATAAAAATGAGGATGTGGATGCGGTCACTAGTTGCTACTTATTTTTGTATGTAACATTTGACTCCAAAATATATATGTTAGTATATGATACCTCATATTTTGGTGCTTTTGTAGAAGGTTTTAGCATGAATATTAGTATTTTGTGCTTATATTGGGTGTTTAAATGTGTAGGACTTAAGTGGCATGAATAATTATTAAAGGTTGACGATTTGGAGTAAAATAAAGTGAATTTATAGAGAAATCAACTAAGAAGGAGAAGCGGAGTTAGGTGCCAAGGCCGTGGATTAGCCATGAAAGAAATATGAAGACAAAAAGTCACGACCCAGCCATCTTAAGGCCATGATCCAGCCATGAAGGCAAAATTTCTGGCGAAAAGTAGCAAGGGATAAATTATCCATGAGTTTCACACGAGGTATAAAAGGGTTTTAAACCTATTTTCAGCCCCCATCTTGGGAAGGTAAGAGCACCATTATTGAACAAGTTCTAAAGGCAAGAGAGAGCAATAACGAGTCCAGAGGTCGGAAGACGAAGGATTTCAAGAGTTTTCATTCTCTCTAATCTTTATTATTCTTGTTTTAATTATGTCTTTATGTTTGACCATAGGTAACTAAATTCTTATCTAGGATTGTGATTTAACCATTTATTGGGTGATTTATTGACAATACTTTTCTATAATTGAACCATTGTTCTTCCTATTTGTTCAACAACGTGTTTCATGTGATTAGTTGAATGACTCATCAATTAATCGTGCCTTTACGCCTTATGTTGCTTGGAACTGAAAATAAGGTTAGGTAGTTGTTGAATAACGATACTTCTAAGTAAGAGGTCGGAAGATAATTGCAAGGATTTAAAAGCGGGGTTAGGAATAACGAAGCTTTATCGTGATCTTAGTGAGCGGGCTAAATAATCACCTAAGTTAGTTCGAGAGAATAATTTAGGATATTACCGTTCTTGATCGGAAGATGTTTACGGTAGTTAAAGAACTCATGATCAATAGGAAGGAATCAGTGAGATTGTAGGAAGTTTGTCGGTAGTTCATTCTGATACTTTGGGGAAATCTATATCCTAGACTCTTTCTTCAATTGAATTCTTATATAGTTATTTTATTTGCACCTTTTGTTTAATTGTATAAGCTATAAATAAAACAGTAATACACCATAAAAAAAGAATGTACTTTTCTATACAACTCTTCTTCCTATCTCTCTCAAATAACTAGGTGTTTAGACTGTGGATAAAGGAGTTGATCCGTCAAGCACGTGACAACTACCGAAGGCCAGTAATTCCAGCCACGGTTCAAGATCCTACCGCTTCCGCTTACGGGAACAACAAGTAAGTTCTCGGTTTATGTTTAAACAATCTATTTAGTATAGATTTGTGTTATATGCATGTATGTATCTCCTTCATTGCTCAGTTCGTAGTATAATCTTAAATTCCTATTGTTACCATTGGAAATTGAAATTATTGATTTAGTACTACAAAAGCAGTTAAAGCTAGCATTTCCTCCATGTGGGTTCGACAGATGACTTAAAAATTAGATTATATTTGCAGCGGCCGCTTATCCTTTTTAGGATGAGTTTTGAGCATGATCAATATGACGTTTACAAGAGAATAAAATTACAGTGTGAAAGTAAATCGAATTATATAGGGGCATTTGAGCTTAATTGTCGACTTTTTCTTTAGGATTGACATGTTCTGCTGTTAGAGATTTCTACTTGTTGGTACGTGAGGCCCGCTACATTGTCATGGGTGCGCCCATTGTTGAGATTGAGAACTTTCCTTATCATGGGTGTGCTCGTTGTGTTGAAATCTTCCATTTTCATGGGTGTACCCGTTGCTTAAATTGAGATTTTCCATTATTATGAGTGTCTCCGTTGCTAAAATTTAGATCTTGTCATTTATCAAGTTATGTTAAATGGTACTCAATTACATATACTAAGCTA
Organism: Petunia x hybrida; assembly: GCA_037355625.1. Classification (NCBI taxonomy): domain Eukaryota; kingdom Viridiplantae; phylum Streptophyta; class Magnoliopsida; order Solanales; family Solanaceae; genus Petunia; species Petunia x hybrida. The sequence goes on from JBBBVM010000148.1 coordinate 43,032, forward strand.
ATAAAAGTTAGGGTATGTTTAGTACAAAATGATATCATTTTGTGGGAAAACCCTTTTTTTATTTTCCTTTGTTGGTAAGTCAAAAGTTTTAATTTTTTTTTCTAGAAAACTTGTTTATTGTTTTTAAAAAAAGTAAGGAAATTAACTTCTCTATGTAGGAATACGGAAAACAAGTTCCATAATAGATATTTGTCTCCTCTTCACCTCCAAAAACCCTACCCCACCCTCTCACCCAACACCAACTGCCAACCCTATTAGTACCCCTCAACCCCAACCCCAACCCCCAAACTCACAACCACTCATGTACCCTTACCCTAATCCAGAGACATATACGTTTATGTATTCAGAACAATTACCCTTCTTGTTTTGAGTGCTAATAAGGCCATTTACACAAATTAAGTTACTATTTTAAAACGTATATGGAATTTGCGTTAAAGTTACCGAGTTTTGCCGAACTCGTAGACGGGCTTCTGAATCCTCCTCTAGCAATCCTCAACTCTCAACCCTCGACCCAGATGATGCAATATAAAAGTGAGGAAGGTAAATAAAGATAAAAGCAAGACGTATCTTGAACAAATACCAAAGTAGCACCGAGGAACGATGACTCGATACACCTTTGACGTCGTCAAGGAACACCTATACTACGCAAACTATCCTCAAGAGATACGCAACTTGAAAACAAGTTTGATCAAGAAGGATGATATTCAAATGGAATCACCAAGTGAAATCAAGCCAAATACCAAGGGTTTTATTGAGAGCATTCTCATGTGTTTAATACATTCAAAGTTGTGTAATGAAATAAATGCCCTAAGGGAGGCTTTTATAGTTCCTCCTTAAACATTATGAAAGGTCATAAAATCCCACAAGTTGGGTTAAAATATTAAAGACCACATAGGGTCAAAATAGGAACTAGTCACAAAATTAACTAGAATCCCGTCAAGTCCAAATCAGGGAGAGGCGCCCTACCTCAGGAAAGTCTAGAGAGGGCAGTCTTGCAGAGGCGGTCCGGCTAGCTCAGGGGCGGTCCGCTTAGGTATAGTCCAGAGGGGTTGATTTTCCACACTTAGCCGAATTTGGAGTAAGTTTAGGGAGAGGCGGTCCGCCCACTTTCTGAGGCGGTCTGCCCTCTCCTGAAGCTTGTTCCAGAGTAGTTGTGGAGTGTTGAGACGCTCCACCTTGCCCGCCCTCGCATGTGCTCAAGCGCATGATCTTCAAATCACTCCCGAAACTTCCATCTTCCAATCTCTTCCAAACCAAGTGTAGATGAGCATCTTGAATCTCTTTAGCTTGACTCCGAGTGAATGGTCTTGAGGCAATTTGGGTTGCATCATCCTCCCCTTCTTGAGAAAATTTCGTCCTCGAAATCAAGGAATCATCCTCCAAGGTATCATTACCTACATCACAAAGAGTCAAGTCAGAAATATTGAAAGTGCTAGAAACATTATACTCACCTAGCAAGTCGATCACATATGCATTGTTGTTGATCTTTGATAGAACTTGGAATGGTCTATCTCTTCATGGCACCAACTTCCCCTTCCTATGGCTTAGAAATCTCTCTTTGCGGAAGTGCACCCAAACCAAATCACCCTTCGTGAGTTCCACCTTCTTTCTTCCTTTATTCTTCTTGGATGCCACCCTTTCGTAGGCTTCCTCCAAATTTTTCTTCACCTTAGCATGAAGCTCAAGCAAAGACTTAGCCCGGCTCTTACCTTTAAAATTAACAACCGCATCCCTAGGCAAAAGGGTAAGATCAAGTGGAATCAAAGGATTAAAGCCATAAACACACTCAAATAGAGTCATGTCAATCATTCTATGCAAAGTACGGTTATATGCAAACTCCATGAGTGGCAACCTATCAATTCATGTCCTCGTCTTACCTTTGGTCATAGGTCGATGTAAAGCTCCCAAGGTTCGGTTTACCACCTTAGTTTGCCCATCGGTTTGAGGGTGGTGGGATGTAGAGAACAATAAATTGGTGCCAAGAGCACCCCATAAGCACCTCCAAAACTGGCTAAGGAACTTAGAGTCCCTATCACTCACAATGGTACGAGGCACCCCATGCAACTTTAACACATTATCAATGAACAAGGAAGCTACATATTGTGCATCATTACTCTTTTTGCACGGAATGAAGTGTTCCATTTTGGAGAACCTATCAACGAAAACATAAATGCTATCGTGTCCTCCTATAGTCTGTGGCAATCCCATAACAAAATCCACAGAAATATCAACCCATGGACTAGTAGGCACAGGCAAGGGAGTGTAAAAGCCATGGTTGTTTGACCTAGACTTAGCCTTCTTGCAATCTAAACAAGCATTGCAAAAGCGTTCAACAAGAGGCCTAATTTTAGGCCAATAAAATTGCTCTTTGAGTATGGGTAAAGTCTTGTCCACCCCAAAATGACCCATCAAGCCCCCGCAATGTGCTTCACGCACTACCAATTCTCTCCATGAGGACTCGGGTACACACACTCTCCCATTCTTGAAGATGTAGCCATCTACCTATTGGTACTTCTCCATCCTTTCCCCTCTTACTAGAGCATCATGAATGCTTTTTAGCTTTGGTTCATGTTCATACATCAATTTAATGGTCTCAAAACCCATAAGCCTAGAAGCAAGAATGGTAGCTAGATCAAACTTTCTATAAAGTGCATCGGCTACAACATTCTCCATTCCCTTCTTGTAATGAATTACATAAGGGAAACTCTCAATGAACTCTATCCACTTGCCATGCCTCTTGTTCAACTTCTCTTGGCCCCTAAGATGTTTGAGTTACTCATGATCACTCTTAATCACAAATTCCCGAGGCCAAAGATAATGTTGCCAATGAGTTAGAGCTCTCACTAGGGCATACAACTCCTTATCATACCTAGAGTAATTCAAGGTTGCACCCTTCAACTTCTCACTAAAGTAGGCAATGGGTTTCCCATCTTGCATGAGAACACCTCCAATAGCAACCCCCGAGGCATCACATTCAACCTCAAATGCCTTTCCAAAGTCGGGCAATTACAACAAAGGGGCGGTACTCAACCTATTTTTCAATTTTTGGAAAGCCTTCTTTTGAGGCTCTCCCCATACAAATGGTTTGCCTTTCTTCACCAACTCGGTGAGTGGTGCGGCAATGGTGCTAAAGTCATTCACAAATTGCCTATAGAAACTATCAAGGCCATGGAAACTCCTCACATGAGACACTGTGGTAGGAGTAGGCCAATCTCTAATGGCTTTAACTTTGGACTCATCAACCTCCACACCATTGACACTAACAACAAAGCCAAGAAAGACAATATTTTAAACACAAAAGGCACACTTCTTGAAGTTTGCATAGAGCTTCTCGGCTCTTAGCACCTCAAGGACTTGCCTCAAGTGGACAACATGATCATCTATTGACTTGCTATATATTAAGATATCATCAAAATAGACAACCACAGACTTGTTGATAAACGGTTTCAAGACATGGTTCATTAACCTCATAAAAGTGCTAGGTGCATTGGAGAGGCTAAAGGACATCACCAACCATTCATAGAGACCAAACTTGGTCTTGAATATAGTTTTTCACTCATAACCCGGTTTCATTCGGATTTGGTGGTAGCCAGACTTAAGATCTATCTTAGAAAAGACACTAGAACCACTCAATTCATCAAGCATGTCATCAAGTCTAGGAATGGGATGACGATACTTTATCGTTATCTTGTTGACCACACGACAATCAACACACATCCTCCATGTTCCGTCTTTTTTGGTACAAGAATGTCACGACCCAACTTAGGGCCGCGACGGATGACCAACACTAAGTGTCGATCATCACTAATCCTACTGATAATATGCTAACCATTATAACTGATAAACAAAATAAGCATAAACCTAGCTGATAAGGAGTGTGCAATGCAAATAGCTGACAAGGCTAACATAAGCTGACATACATAACATACTGACTGCACCACACAGGGACATATCTACAGGCCTCTAAGAGTGATGAACTGAGGACGAGATAAGGCCCTGCCATACCCAAGCTGGCTGACTGTACACATACCAAAAGATAAGTAACTCCGGGAGTAAGCGGAGTGACTCCAGTAGCTGATAGATGGCCTACTAACATGGTCCAAGCATTGATCTATCTGCACCTGCGCGGCATGAAACGCAGCGCCCCAGAAAATGGCGTGAGTACGATATGTACCAAGTATGTAAGGCATGAGCATATAATATGTCATAGCTGAATGAAACTGTAGGCTGGAATATAAATATGTAAACATGAGCTAGAGCATAGCAATATAGCTGGAAATCTGAAGAACGTACTAAACATGATATGAATATAAGCTGAAGTCTAGCTGAATCTGAACCTGAAGACTGAGCTGAACTATACTGATAAATAACTGTAATATGACTGATAGCTGGTTACTAGAAACTGGAACTGATAACTGTCAACTGATACTGACGCTAAGAACTGGTGGCCGATAACTGAGAACTGATAACTGTCAACTGATACTGACGCTAAGAACTGGTGGCTGATAACTGAGAACTGATAACTATCAACTGATACTGACGCTAAGAACTGGTGGCTGATAACTGAGAACTGATAACTGTCAACTGATACTGACGCTAAGAACTGGTGGCTGATAACTGAGAACTGATAACTGTCAACTGATACTGACGCTAAGAACTGGTGGCTGATAACTGAGAACTGATAACTGTCAACTGATACTGACGCTAAGAACTGGTGGCTGATAACTGAGAACTGATAACTGTCAACTGATACTGACGCTAAGAACTGGTGGCTGATAACTGAGAACTGATAACTGGTACCGAGCTAAAGCTGAACTGTTATCTGAACTGGTACCTGTCTGGTGTTATGGGCTATATCCCCCCAAATCAGGTAACTGAACATCTGAACTAGTACCTGTCTGGCGTTATGGGCTGTATCCCTCCAAATCAGGTACTGAAAACCGGAACTAGCCTCATGTATAATCATGCAGTGCATATTGTGGCTATATACGCATATATAACAAACCTGGTGGGTGTTATGGGCTATATCCCCCCCAGCCAGTAATATCTAGTCTCTCTGGTCAGAGTGTGTGAATGACACCCGGTCACACTAGGTGTTTCAACTCCCGCCTGAAGCAGAGGGGCTGTATCCCCCAGACGGGTAGTATCACACGCGACCGGACTGTGTGTCCAATGTCCAGCCTCTATGGGGGACTCCAAATCACACATAACATGATCACAATATAAGCATAAGCATGTATGAGGCATAACACATGTGGCGACAATATATATGGACTCAAAGGAATGATAAGAAAACTCTGGATGGAATTGTAGACACAATCTGAAACTTAGAATTTGTCTAACTCTTTGATTTTTATAAAAATTTCGGCAGAGTTTCCACTGAAACTGGATGATACGCAAAAACAGAACCAGCACTGTACTATACACGGGAATGGATACCCGGATAAACTGATAACATAAACAAATTAACTGGATAACAAGATGAGAGTGGCGTAACAATTCCACGGATGTACAGAATTTCTAGAGAGTACCAGCGTCCTGTATTGCATCATAGTTTTGAGGGTGCAAATAAAAGTTATAGACCTCATGGTCTTCATGAAAGTTGTAGATATATGTATTAGGATTCTGGAAATTCTTAAATCATCTTAATATCAATTTTGTATAAGGAGTTATGATCAATATACTAACAACTATCCAAAGTTCAAAACAATTTTCCAGATTTTGAAACGTTTTGCCTTTCTGATTTGGACGTCTTTCACCTTGGATTTTAGTACCAATTTAAGTATATACAAGGTTTCCTTGGTACCATACAATTTTCTCACAAGAAAAACTAAGTTTAAAACTAATAAAAGCTTCAAAATCTAAAAGATACATGCCTTGCCAAAAGAAAGGTTTAGCCTTACATACCTTTGATGTTTCTAGCTTCTAAACTTCGTTTCCTTTGAATTCCACACCTTCTAAAGCTTAAACTAGCTATAAAATAGAATTTAGATACTTTACTTAGCTATGAAGTAATTCTAAAACTCAAACTATAGACGAAATTGAAGGTAGCATAATGTTACCCTAATCGCGTAGAGCGTTTTGACGCAATCCATCTTCCGTTTCGTGTCAAAATTGATGTTCTATCTTCAAAATCATAAAAAAAATGGATTCAAACTGAAAAAGCTCTGTTTATATCATGGTTTTACTGGAAATGTCGAGAGAGAGAGAGAGAGAGAGAAATTTCTCTTTTATAATAAAAACATTTCATTTCTAGCCCTCTTTTGTGCTTATGTCCCTTTTTCTGGTCTGACTTCTGACGCTCATATCTTTTTATCTATAAGTTATATGAGCAAACCGTTAAAAGTGTTGGAAACTACATTCCAAGACCTTCAATTTGGCATATGATATGTCCCCAAAAGACTTCATATAGCACATGAAATTAATTGCTGAAAAAGCTCCGTTACAAGGCAATTCCTTAGTCGGTTTTTCCGCAACTTAAATCTGATTTTTTCCAAACTTTATATTCAACACATAAACATCATATATGGTCATATTATTACTTTAAACTCACTTAAATCATTCTTAACATGATATTATAATGATATACGTCAATTTAGACGTACGGGGTGTAACAAAGAATCACTGGTACGGCACACTAACTCAAACTCTCTCGAACCAAGCCTTTGTCGAGAACTCATACACTTGCTTTTGCAACTCTTTTGTATCTTTGGGATTGCTCTTATAGGCCGGCTTGTTTAGGATTTGGGACTCCGGGACAAAATCAATTTGGTGCTCAATCCCCCTCAAGGGAGGTAGACCACTAGGCATCTTCTCAGGAAACATGTCCTCAAAGTCCTGTAAAACATACTCAACAACACTAGGCAAAGGGTTAGCGTTAGTAGCATAATCACTATCGGAAGTCAAAACCATACCCTTGTGCACTAGACAAATAAGCAATTTTGTGCCATCATTACCTTTCAAGAACTCACCCGGTTGCATCATGGCACAAATGTTACCGGTGAGAGATGGTGGAGTCACTTGACTCTAGGCCAAAGGCTTAGTCACCACGGGGGACTTAGCTTTAGCCGCCTCTTTCAATTCTTTCATGCGCCTATAGTCATCACTCACTTGCTTAGGCGTCAAGGGCTTAAGGATGTACTTCTTGCCCTCATGTTTAGCCGTGTAAGTATTGGATCGGCCATCATGAACCATACATCTATCATATTGCCAAGGCCTACCAAACAAGAGATGGCAAGCTTGCATTGGCACAACATAAAAAATGAGCTCATCTTGATAGTTCCCAATCTTGAACTTTATCAAGACTTGCTTCACAATCTTCAAATCCCCACACTCACTCAACCAGTGCAATTGGTATGGACGTGGATGTTTAAGAGTAGGAAATTTCAGTTGTGACACCAACGATTGGCTCACCACATTAACACAACTACCCGAATCAATAATCATCGAGCACACTTGTCCCCTCACTCTACATCTAGCATGTAACAAGTTCTCCCTTTGCACATCCTCCCCTCCTCATTACTCATGGCACTCAAACTCTGATGTACAACAAGAAACATATTAGGATCATCACCCTCCGCCGCTTCCTCTTCTCCCTCAACTCGCTCATCTCCCTCTACTACCTCATCTTCGGGTTCACTATCTTTCTCAAACACCAACCCATCATCTATGATTATCATTGTTTTATGGGTGGGGCATTCCATAGCCAAGTGCCCATAGCCCTTGCGCTTGTGGCATTGAAAAGAAAAAGCATTAGAGGCTTATTTGTTTGCACTTAATGAGGCTCTTAATCTGAATGCGACAGATTTGAGCCCATTAAGTGCATCAATTTTTTTAATATTTATCTCTTAATACCTCTTAATAAATCTTTCCAAATCAGAATTGCTACAACCTCTGTCCAGTGTTCAGATTTTTTAAAAGTGACGACACTTTTTGCGGAACTAATTTCCACATTAACTTTTCTGTTTCGAAAAACCTTCAGGCATCTCCTCTCCCTCTCCTTATATTCACAAAGCTTCATGCTTATCTAATATCTCCATCTTTATCTTTCTTGACAAAGCTTCAAACCCCCTTTCTGTCTTAGATTAACAAAGGCTACACAATTGTTTTAAACAAGTTATGAATTTATGTTTAGTTAAATAATATTTTATTAAAAGATTTACTAAAGTTGTATTTTAAAATTTTTAATTTTGTGACAATGATTACGTTTGTTGATACATAATTTTATTTCCATTTTAAATAGTTAAATATTTTTATCACATATAACATATCTATTTTTAGCATTAAATAATAATTATTTTTATTTATTATGTTTGTTAAATGAGATTTTTCCTGATAAATAATTATTATAAGTAATATTTTCATATATTGTTATATTTAAAAACAGATAAATTACAATCATTGAGATGTTAAAAAATAAACAGTATTAATAATTCAGTATTCAGGTCTATAGACAATATATTAATATTCAGATTCAGGCCTCTTAATCTTAATAAAAACAAATGACCCCTAGGAGTATTTAGTTGAGTTTTATAATTACCTCCCAACTCCTTAGAGTCACTCATTGGTGTAGCTTTATCATAGGGCTTCTTCACATCTCGGCTTCCACTAGCACCACCGGTATTAAGGCTCTTCCAATCCTTGGTTCGGCTCACAGGAGTAGAAGTAGTACTTCTATAGCGAGTGGCTTTGTCTTCCTTACTCCACTTTTCGGCTTCCAAGGAGGTATTGTATGCTTCTTGGAGTGAATGGAAAATATGCAACCTCAATTGAGAAGCAATTTCTCGGTTTAAGCCATTCTTGAACCTAATGATAACTTGCTCCTCATCTTTCGTTTCCATGTCAAGGGCCATTCGGTTCTTTTCAAAGTCATTGAAGTATCCATCAACCAACTTGGGACCTTGTTTTAATTCATAGAGCCTCTTGAGTTGCTCTTGCCGGTACTTGGGTGTCACATACTTGTCACTCATCACAATCTTCAATTCTTCCCAAGTAATGCGAATAGGCATCCCAATAGCCCGTCTCGACCTCTTAACCGACTCCCACCAAGTGGAAGCATAGGCCTCAAATGAAGCAATAACATAGGTAGACTTCTTCTCATCCGACATATCATTTGTATCAAAGACTCTCTTCAATTGGACCTTCCATTCTAGGAACTTCTTTGGATCACTAGTCCCTTTGAAGGAGGGGATAATGATCTTCACAATATTCAAATTGTTATCACGACCCCCACGGTTTGGATCCGGTTGACCTCCATAGTAGTCATAATAACCATCATATTCACGCCTAAAGTTCATTCCCACATACCCCACTTGAGGTCCACGACCTTGGCCACAAACTCTATTCATACCACGACCTCCTTGCATTGGCCTCCTATTTGGATAGGGTGGCTCATACTCCTCATAATCATCACCAAGCTCGGGTATCTCCCTTTATTGAGCATCGACATCTTGCTCATCGGGTACAACATCTCTTCGGGACCTCACTAGTAGTGGAACATTACCTTGGGGGATGCCCAAGTTGTGGGGAATTCCCACTTGTTGGGGAATGCCCAACACTCTTTCACGACGAGTAGCTTCATCTTTCAACCTTTGTTGTTGAGCTATCTCGGCAAATCGATCCAGTTTCACAGTTGAACCATCACTTGTGCCTTTTCCGACATCTTTATGAACACTAGGGGTTCTTTTCCTTTCAATGTTCTCAAGCCTTAAGCTAATTGATTTCACCTCGGCCAAGAGGTAATCCAAAGTGGATTCCGGTACCCCTAAGGACTTTTCTCCTTCTTCCGCCATGTACCTACAAGTAACAAAACCAAAGAAGAGATTAAAGTAATAAGTCCTCACACGCTCTTCCACTTTTGAATTTCACTCCGGTACACTCAATTTAGTGGGTAGGATCACTCAAGCTTGATTCCAAAAGGCTCCTCGTGTTGAACAACCTCCTCAATAACCTAATACGTCCACAAGAACCAAGTACTCTTCGGGAAGAGTGGAGTTAATGTGACTTTATGGACGAACGGCTGTTTAAGTGAGCACTTGAAGCAAAAGAACTTCTACGAGTCTTCTTTGAATCCCAACTACAGTCACACACGAGTATCCGAAAGGCTTAATGAACTGGTACTAATTAAGTAGGAAGATTACTCAAGGAGTACTAGTTGGAAGTAATGCAAACAAAAAACAATTGATATCCTACGAAATAAACTACCCCGACCCCAAAATAGGGGGAGGCGGTCCGCCTGGACAAAGTCTAGAGAGGGTGGTTTTACAGAGGCAGTCCACCCAGGGACTTAGGCGCTCCGCCCAACACTGGTTCCTGCAGCTTTTCAATTACGGGTTTTGCCCCTTTTTCACCAAAATTTTCCAACGATTTCAAGTTGTTTCTCAAATCTAAGAGTACCCAAAGGTGTATTCAATGATTCCTAACAATCCCCAATGGTTTTCAACCCCAAACAAACAACAAGCTTTGACTTTTTATTTGATGCAAATTTTCAAAGGGTTTCAAAAATGGCGGTTTTGATTCTTCAAGTTTTGAATCACAACACCAAATCAAGATATAATGGTACCAAAAGAACGGAAAAATGATATAAAAAATCCCCAATAACTTTTGTTGATTGGGTATTCAAATCCAACTTATTCTATGAATTTTTTTTGTGGTTTTTCAACTTTTTCAATTTTCTTCTTCTTTTTCTTTTCTGAATAACAATAACAAACAAGAACAAAAAATAACTAAAGATAACAGGCACGATGAACTGGACGAGAGTTTGTAAAAACAAAACCTAGCTGTGCTCTGATACCAACTAATGCAATATAAAAGTGCGGAAGCTAAATAACGATAAAAGCAAGACGTATCTTGAACAAATACCAAAGTAGCACCGAGGAACGATGTCTCGATACACTTTCCACGTCATCAAGGAACACCTATACTACGCAAACTATCCTCAAGAGGTACGCGACTCTTGAAAACAAGTTTGATCAAGAAGGATGATGTTCAAATGGAATCACCAAGTGAAATCAAGCCAAACCAAGGGTTTCATTGAGAGCATTCTCATGTGTTTAATATATTCAAAGTTGTGTAATGAAATAAATGCCCTAAGGGAGGCTTTTATAGTTCTTCCTTACACATTATGAAAGGTCATAAAAGCTCACAAGTTGGGTCAAAATATTAAAGACCACGTAGGGTCAAAATAGAAAATAGTCACAAAATTAACTAGAATCCCGTCAAGTCCAAAATAGGGAGGAGACGCCCCGCCTCAGGAAAGTCTAGAGATGGCAGTCTTGCAGAGGCGGTCCACCTAGCTCAGGGGCGGTCCGCCTTGGTAAAGTCTAGAGGGGTTGATTTCCCACACTTAGCCGAATTTGGAATAAGTTTTGGGGGAGGCGGTCCGCCCACTTTCTGAGGCGGTCCGCCCTCTCCTAAAGCTTGTTCCGGAGTAGTTGTGAGTGTTGAGATGCTCCACCTTGCTCGCCCTCGCATGTGCTCAAGTGCATGATCTTCAAATCACCTCCGAAGCTTCCATCTTCCAAGCTCTTCCAAACTAAGTGTAGATGAGCATCTTAAATCTCTTTAGCTTGACTTCGAGTGAATGGTCTTGAGGCAATTTGGATTGCATCACCTGAGCCCCTGATCTCCTTCTCTTCAGACTCTAACCGTTTATAGACCAATCAAAAAGTTGATTAGAAAATTAGCAAAAAGCTATAATGTAATTCTAAAATACTCCTTTGTTTAGTACTAAATTGCTTTTTGCCTAATGCTATCCAAATTTAGTTTAGTCATAAAAGGATTTTGTCAAGTCATTGGTCAGTTAATTGTATTGGAAAGGCGGGGAGGTCATATAATCATTTTAAATGAGATACATATAATCTTACCTTCTTTGGCTCATATATGTATGAGACTTTTTGTTTTGTTTTGATTTTTTCCCATAATACTAAAAAGTATAATCAAAACATTCATTCATTCCTAACTGGTATAAGAAGACCTTTACGACAAAAATAAAGGATTATGAATTGTTCAAATTTGAGTACTTATTATTAATTACTTAAAATTTATCTCATGAAAGTCACAATAGAAACACATTTTCTTACAATAAATACAATCAAATCAATTTCAAATGCTCATAAAAAACAGATATAAGAACAAATTGTGTGTGTTTTCAAACACCATTATTTTAGAAGCTTTTCTTATCTTTTATTTTATAATAATCCTAGACACACTCTTTGACACACTTATTGAATTATCTTAAATTTTTTTTAGTTTCCCACCCGTTATTCGGTACCTACATTGGTGCCCGATTAATCCGAATTCGCGTCGGGAGATCCCATATTGGGGGATAAAGCGCTCCCTACCAAAGACGACTTCATTTCCAGAGCTCGAAATCGATACTTCTAGTTAAGGCTGGAGTCGTTCCTACCACTCCACCACAACTCTTGGCGGTTCTTTTTGAATTATCCATTCACACACTTTTTAACTTTTCCCATTTTTAAATAAACAAACACCACCTTATTTTCCACGAAAATCATACTCCATTGTCGGTCATCTTCACTCCACCGCCACGTGTCACCTTACAACGTGTCAGCTTTTCATAAGTTACCATAAAAATCCATTTTTTTAAATACAAAAACAAAAAAAAAATTATTTCCATTAATATTTCCCCTTCCCTTAATTTACCCTTAACTTTTCCATTATTCCAAATATATCCTTTTTTCCCCAATCGAAAACCCAACCCATATACTGAATCAACAAACCCATCTCACACTTTCTCTCTCTAAAACTTTCTTCATTTCTCTCACTAGGGCTTTTTTTGATCGGACGGTTACTATTAATTCTCAATCATGACTATGCTAAATCCTCAACCGTTAGATGTAAGTTTTTTTCAAGATTATTCTACTCAATTTCACTTTTACTATGTGTAATTTTAGGTATTGTATTGTAAATTTGTTGTTAATTGATAATAGCATTTTGGATTAGTTTTAATTATGTTTACATTTTGTGTAAAATTAGGGTTTGTTTTTTAGTTTAGTAGAGAGGGTTAGGGTTTTACTATAGATCATAATTATGAGTATGTATATTATTTGCATTTATTGTGCATGTATAGTTTATTTTGTTTTTGTTCGAACACCTCGAATAATTCACTGTCTATCGGAAATAGCCTCTTCACTTTCGTGGGATATGGTCTGCGTACATCTCACCCTCCCCACATCCCACTTGTGGGATAGCACTATGTATGTTGTTGTTGTTTAATTCGCTGGGTACCTGAAATAACGGGGGGTTGGGGTGGGGGGGGGGGGTAGATAGGCTGGAACTGTTGCATGGATCATTTGTTTTGGTGTTTAGTACAGCTTGCGCTCACCTCAATTAATCACTGTAGGTGTCTGGGAAACCTGCTTATCACTTAGGTCGGAGAATATGAGCTAACTTTCGTTCATGTGTCCTTTTTTTTTTTTTTGATAATGGTGGAATAGGGGCAAGTTTTTGTGCATCTTGAATATCCACTAGCAACCTGCTATAAGAGCCTGCAAGTACGTGTGTTGGGGTTGGTGCGATGAGCTTGCATTGGTGTACGTGTCTTTTATATTTATTTGAATATGGCTGTACTGCAACAAGTTTTTGTACATCTTGAATAAAAACAAGCAACCTGCTAGAGCCTACGAGTACATGGGTCGGGGTAAACCTGCCCACTTAGGTCGGGGCAGATGAGTTCATATTGGTGGATAGGTCTTTTATTGTAGTATTTGATAATGGTGGTATTGGGGCAATGTGCATTTTGAATATCCACGAGCGACCTGCAAGAGTCTACTATTACATGTGTCAGGTAAACCTGTTCGTCAAGGTTGGGGCAGATGGGATCAGATGGGTGCATGTGTGTTTTATTTTAGCAATCTCTGAAATTTCATTATTTTGGAATAATTCAGCAGCAGGAAGAAGAGGAGATGCTTGTGCCACATTCTGACTTAGTTGAAGGTCCTCAGCCCTTAGTTGAAGGGCCTCAGCCCATGGAAGGTTTTTCCTCTTTACACTGTTACTATTCCAGCTTTTTTTTTGAGAAGTTTAGGCTAGCTTTCATTTTGTTTAACATTTGATGTGATCGTACTGAATTTAATTAATAGTGGCACCTGCTGAGAATGCTAGTACGGCAGAGAACCAAGCCGTGGATGAGCCACAGGCGTCCCGGTTTACATGGACACTTGATAATTTCTCTCGGGTATCGTTGAAGAAGCAATACTCTGAGGTTTTTGTTGTTGGTGGTTATAAATGGTAAGTGGTAGTTATGACTTACATTGGTGGATAATTTAATAATTCTGTGTTCTAGATCGGGTTATAATTGGCCTTTGGCTGGCATTGGTTTGTCAGGCGCGTCCTTATATTTCCAAAAGGAAACAACGTGGAGTGTTTGTCAATGTATTTAGATGTTGCGGATTCAGCTACATTGCCGTATGGGTGGAGCAGATATGCCCAGTTCAGCTTAACTGTAGTAAATCAAATAAATCCCAAATATTCAGTGAAAAAAGGTACCCTCTTCTCCAACTGTTTTGGTGCAACTAAAGCTTGAATCCAATTTCATCCATATCATTATTTTAATGTCAGTTATGTTTTTCCTTTATTTCCATTTCACGTGTTTAGGAATATTTCCAAATTTCCCTCGGTTGAAATATACTTATTGCATCTTTATTTAGGAAATTTCTTTAGGTAAAGACACTGTATTACCTTTTCGGAACTCGACCCACTCTCAGATGTTGTTTTTATGTTTGCAATATATCTGCTTTATTTAAATTTTCATTTGCACTACCTTACATTTCTTAGAAAAAGCAATGCTCTTCATCTTAAACTTTTGTCATGGTGCATCATAAAGCTTCACTGTGTTTTCCGTTAGTCAAGTATATCGTACCAATTTATCATGTGGATATTTATTTTGTGCTCTTATATTCTTCTTAGGGAACATTATTATATACTCTACTCTACCATACTAGAGTAACAATTTTCAAGCAAATACTAGATAAACATTTGTTCTGGAAGTGTTATTTTAAGACTGCATATATTGTGGTTGCATCTGGGCTCAATGTTAGAGCAGAATAAATATAGACGATTTATAGCTGATCCTGACAAACTTGGAATTGAATGTAGTTTCATTGATTTTTGACTTAACAGAGTTATGAGAGGAACTTTTTCAGAATTGGCTTAACCAATCAATAAATCCTAATCAGAGCATCTCCTCTTTTGGAGTTTGCTTTTATTCTCTTGCCAAAAGCTGTTCACAGAGTAGCAAATCGTGACCACAATATCAAGTCCTGCATTTCTTGAATTTTAGTTTTTATCTTTTGCTTAAATTGCCCTTTTGGTACAAAGTGGGTGAGTGCCCTAGCTGCAATAAATTAAGATGCCAAAAATCTCATAGTAGGAAACTAGGAATTGATGCCAGAAGAATTGAGTTCTATTTGAACCATTCCTGTCACACAAGGATAGGAGTATGACCATATGAGTAGGTTTTCTTCTTTTTGTATACCTCTTGTAGACGGGTTTTGTGGCCCTTCATGAATAAAGTTATTTACTGTATCAAAAAAAAGGAGCATGACCATATGTTTCAGTGTCGTGTTGATGACACATTGTCTTCATTTGTTAAGTTTTTGCGCAGCTACAATTAAAAAGGATTCTGTTTATATATCTTTTGGCACGATAATTGTGTAATAATAATATATGAAGTTTGGTTTATCCAAAAAATTAAAAGGATCAAGCAGCCTAACACGAGAACCGCACATTGGAATAGGTGGAAGAGAGACATTTATTGAATGTTTAATGCCCAACATTGGACAAACACATGATGAATCTTTACCTGTTATTGCAATAAACTTGTGGTAATTTAACTGCACTTATTGAATTCGACAAAGTGGTAACTTCACTGCTCCAGGCTGTTTTCTGAATGAGGCTTCCTAAATTATTTTTGTGCTGTTAAATAGTCTTGCAAACTTATTTAAAAAAAATGAAAGGAAGAATGAGACTTCCTAAACTGGAAAATGAAAAGGAAAGGTTTATGTGCTTTTGACTATATCTAATTAATTGCTTTGTCCTGTGAAACTCGCAGTGGATTTGTAATATACAGGTTTTGTTCAAAGATTGACTCGATTGTAGATATGGGAACTGAATGGCTCTCAGGGAGCATATTATGCCAGTTAATGTTGAAACTTATGTGTATTTCATCCTGGTATGGATTTTAACTTTCTTTTTGTTGCAGAGACGCAGCACCAGTTTAAACCAAAGAGAGAGTGATTGGGGCTTCACATCTTTCATGCTTCTAAGTGATCTTTATGACCCCAATAAGGGATATCTTGTAAATGATAGAGTAATAATTGAAGCTGATGTTGCTGTACGTAAGGTCATTGATTACTGGACATATGACTCGAAGAAGGAGACTGGTTATGTTGGGCTTAAGAATCAGGGTGCTACTTGCTACATGAACTCACTCCTTCAAACCCTGTACCATATTCCCTACTTTAGAAAGGTTAGCATATGTTCTAAGTTTTTTAGGAAGTATGTCTTTTGTATTGGTTCTAGATTGTGATGTCCTCATTTTGGGTTTCCGTCCGCCAGGCTGTGTATCATATGCCAACTACAGAGAATGACATGCCATCTGGGAGCATTCCATTGGCTCTGCAGAGTTTATTTTATAAGCTCCAATATAGTGATACCAGTGTGGCAACTAAAGAACTGACAAAATCTTTTGGATGGGACACTTACGATTCATTCCTGCAGCATGATGTGCAAGAACTGAACAGAGTGTTGTGTGAAAAGCTTGAAGATAAGATGAAGGTATGATTATAAAATGATTAATTGCAAATTCTGAAAATTTTATTGGATCTTCTAATGATTGCTTTGGTCCAGGGTACGGTTGTGGAAGGGACAATTCAGAAGTTATTTGAGGGTCACCACATGAATTACATAGAATGTATTAATGTGGACTTCAAGTCAACGAGAAAAGAGTCATTTTATGGTATCTACTTACCCTCAGGTTTTGCCGCTTAAGTCCTTAACGCCTGCTCTTGGACTAATTGTTTGTATGAACTTCTGCAGATCTACAGCTTGATGTCAAAGGCTGCCGTGATGTTTATGCCTCTTTTGACAAATATGTTGAAGTTGAACGTCTAGAAGGCGATAATAAATACCATGCTGAAGAGCATGGTTTGCAGGTTCAGTACCCTATTAATAAACAAAAAAAATTGATGTCCTTTATTGTGGTTGCATGTCCTCATTTATAGCTCTAAAGAATCAATAGGTTTCAATTATCCTTGTAGAAGTCGAAAAAGATCTACTTATCATGGTTATTTGGTATGCCTCACAGCACAACATTGGAAACTAGAAGCTTGAAATTGGATAATACAAATCCTAATAGACCATTATCTGAGCTTGTGATTCTTTACCAGCTCTCTAGCATGTTAAACCATCCACATTCCTGTGAAAAGACAACAAAGATGTTTACCTGCTTGACTGAGTAGGCATATAATTTGGAGCCTAATTCATCCTTTCTATTTTTTGGTTCCCATCTTTTTGGGGGAGGGCAGAGTTTTGGTAGATCCCTGGTGTAAATCACAAATTGCAAATGGATGAGGGATAAGACATCTTCTTTTTATGAAATAATGAAGTATTCTTAATAGGAATATCCAATATCTTTATTTGAAACTGTGTTTTGAGCGTGTTGGGGCTAGGGTGATACTAAGAATGTTGTTCTGCAAGTAGCTAGAAAACACATGAAATGCGCTGACAGACTGATTGAAAAACGCACCAGCAGCAAGTTGAATTTTAAGAAATTTGCTACTTGAACTCAACTGCCTCTTGTTTATTGGCTGGTATTGTTGTTCATATGGATTGATGATGTCTGGTTTGTTGTTAATATGGATTGCTGTGTTGATCAGGATGCAAAAAAGGGTGTACTTTTTATTGACTTCCCTCCAGTTCTCCAGCTTCAGTTAAAAAGATTTGAATACGATTTCATGAGAGATACAATGGTCAAGGTTAGTGCCAGCATCTTCTTTGTCAGCTGGCCATAATTGATCTGTAGTATTAAATTTTGGGTTGTTTCATAGTGTTTTCTTTCCTAATTATTTGTCCTATATTTGGTTCTAGCAATACCTTTGGAAAATAAATAGAGTTTACTACTTCCACCTTTTGTATCCTACGCATAGATTGATGTTGTCACTGCAAACTATAGTTAAGGTGCACGGGGTGGTGGGGGTGCGGCTCGTTGCTGGTTCATGTAGCATTTACGTTCCCATCCTACTGTGAGTGTTGGTTTCCTGTTTTGGGTTCAAGCATTTATCTTTGGCAAAAGAAGGATATTACTATTACTTCAATATTCTACTACCTAATCCAGAATAATGAGGCAGTAGAAAGACATTGGAAAGAGAACCTGTTAAAAGAATAAATTGTGTCTGTTACTTTTCTTAAAAATAATAAAAAACAGAATTATTGATGAAAAAGCAAGGTGTAAAGTTGGGCTCATGATTTTCTGAAGTGCAGTATTTCCTTTAAAAGACTCTATTTGGTTGTTCAGGATACTTTTTAACCTCGTTTTCCAAATTTTGTAATCTGTCTGTCAAATCGTAGGCAGCCACTTTTTCTTTAAAAGAACTTTTTCATCAAAGAAAGGAAAAGGGGCACAATTTAGTCTTTACTGCAACTCCTCTCCCACTATTTGATAAAACCTTAAATTGTCTCCTAAGAAACTGTCTAATCACTATTAATTTTGTTACTACTCAACAACCATCATGACCCATGCCCTGCTACTATCAGATGCTGCCAATGTTTGTCTATTTAAAATTTGAACATCAGAAAATGATTGGCTATATTTCTAAATTTTAAACTTACTCCACCACGAAGTACCTTTTCCTCGAAATGTAGTTTAAAAATGTTCGTCTAATGTATTATTGGTACTACATAATCCCATACTTTAGTGTCCAGGTTCTCACTGTAAATATCTTTGTTCCTATGTTGCAGATAAATGATCGCTACGAATTTCCTCTAGAACTTGACCTTGATAGGGAGAATGGCAAATATTTGTCTCCTGATGCAGATAGGAGTGTCCGGAATCTCTACACACTTCATAGGTGAGTTTAACTCTATGGATAACAACACTAGCACACAATCCCAAAGACTGTTTTTGTTTTTGGATTTCTTTGTCTACTTATTTTGTGGATGAACTAATGCTTTTCGTATAGGTATTTTCTCCTCATTGAATGAAAAGTACAAATTGGTGCTATGAAAGTAATCAATTACATTTTAAGGCACCCATAAAAAACATTATAGCTTTCAGTCATGTTACCTAATGAACTTTTTCTGTGCTTCATTTTAATTACACAAAAACAGGACTGGTTTGTCAAATATCTGCGTTTTAAGCTATTCACCGCTCTTACCTCTGTCAGAACATCTCCTATTTCTTTCTGTTCATATATGCCAGTTGATTCATAGGAGCTGTACATTTCCTACTTTACAAGATCATGGGGATAGACATCCACGACTGATATTTGCATTAACCACTCTATTCCATATAGAGCTGAAAACATATTCCACACCTCTATTGCTACCTCACAATGCATAAGTCGTTCACCAACTTTTTCCAATGTCCCTGCTTGAAGCATTTAATGTCTACCTCACTTCCAAAACATTTTTTTTTTTTTTTTGGAAAATCAAATATCAAAAATTTGAAACTGACTTACCACTGCTTATTCTCAAAACTTATACCCATGTAACATGGAGCAAAGCTGACTTACTACTGTGAATTCCTAGTCACCAAATCCCAACTATGCCTTTTCTCTGGTGGTCCCACAATCTAGTTGGATAGGATTGTGGTGCAAAGTGTTCAGCTTAACTCAACTATGCTTTATACGCAAACATGTACCATGTGCTTTTTTGCTTTTTATAAATCATATGTACTAGCGTTTGGACATAGATTCCCAAATAATTTTTGGGAAACATTTTTTGGGTGAAGTTTGATATCAAAATGAAAAAGTGTTGGACATACTTTTTGGGAACAAATTTTTTGGCTCAAAAGAGCCTTTGAGCTCTTATGAAAATGAAATTTGATGTGTAAATGTTAGTTTTTGGCTCAAAAAGAGCCTTTGAGCTCTTTTTGAGTTTTGGGAGAAGTTTTGCTCAAATAGCATAAACAAACAGTTTTTCTCCCAAAAACTCCCAAAAAAATGTTCCCAAAAACTATAAACAAACGGGGGCACGTAAGTTTTTGTTCATGAATAAAATTATTTACCTTTTCAAAAAGAAAAAAGTAAGTAAATTTTTGTTTTATATCTTTTATTTTTAAATCTTATGTACTCTTCTCTATCTTGTATCTGTATGTCACTGCTCTATGTGCTGTTGGTTAGCTTGTGTAAGATATACCAGCGCTGATTTTCTTTCTCAAAAGGGAAAAAAAAAAGATACACCAGTGCTGATTTTAATTATATTGGAAAGGTTGAGGCAATGAATGACAATCCATCATAAGATTGATCTTTAAGGGCATCTTTCATGCTAAATAAAATTATTTACCTTATTAAAAAAAAAGGGCATCTTTCATGTTACAATATGTTGGAGAGATATGGTTATCCTTTTGTTAATTGGGGATGTGATTTTCAAGCCATTCTATGCTGTGTGTATCAGCTTACCTAGATGTTTAGCATTACTTTTATATTTATACTAAGAGTATGTCTCCTTCCCTTATTGGCAGTGTGTTGGTTCATAGTGGTGGTGTGCATGGTGGACATTATTATGCTTTCATCAGGCCAACCCTATCAGATCAATGGTATGCTCTTTCTCTTTTTTATCTCTTTCTTTTAGTCAATATGCTCATCGGCATAACCGCACAATGCTCTGAGGTACTCCTACAGTTCATGTTCAGTCATGCACGTTACCTATGATGTATAAATCATGTACAAACATGTTGAGACTCAGAAAGAATCAAAGCATTACTTGGATTCTCATAGCTTTAATTTTTGGAATTCTCTTTCAGTTGTAGTGTTGACTGCTCTCTTTTCTATGTTCTTTTTTTTTTTGGGAGAGAGCGGGGGGGTGGGGGGGGGGGTACCTCTACATATGTAATTTCCTGCAGGATCACGGAGCTGTAAAGAAAAAATAGTGCTTCCTATCATATGCCATACAGATAGAGTTGTTATTTGAGCTCTGTTTGAATTTTGGTTATTTGGTTTTCTGTTAGGTATAAGTTTGATGACGAACGGGTAACCAAAGAAGATATGAAGAGGGCTCTAGAGGAACAATATGGGGGAGAGGAGGAGGTATTTATATCAAATAGCATATATAAGATGTGTCTTGCTGCGTCATGCTTTGATTTTGACTTACTTTTGCTGTAACAGTTGCCACAGACGAATCCTGGCTTCAATAACACTCCTTTAAGTTTACAAAATACTCCAACGCTTACATGCTTGTTTATGTACGTGAGAGTGACAAGGATAAAATAATTTGTGATGTGGGTGAGAAGGACATTGCTGAACACCTAAGGGTATGTTTTAAAAAAATTTGCACGCTAGAGATAGATGTTTTGCACCTGTTACACAGTTCGGCTGTTATAAATCTTCTTTGTTCCATTCCAGATAAGGCTGAAGAAAGAACAAGAAGAGAAGGAGGATAAGAGAAGATACAAAGCACAGGCCCACCTTTATACAATTATCAAGGTTGCACGTGATGAGGATCTTAGAGAACAGATCGGAAAGGATATATATTTTGATCTTGTTGATCATGACAAAGTTCGTAGCTTTCGGATTCAGAAGCAAATGCCTTTTAACCTTTTCAAGGTATTGTTTACTTTCTGTAATGATCGTTGCTTAGTTCAGACTCAAGTAGCACATCCAGTGATTTGGTTGAATCAAAACTTGTATCATTTCTGACTTAAATGTGTAGATAAAGTAAATGATCTTTGCTTTAAATATAATGAAATGTTCTCTGCTTGTTAAAAAAATAAGAACTTAAATGATCTCCCCACTTAAAAAAATTGGATGTAATGACCTTTTATAGCATAGCATCATCCTTAAGGGACTTATAAATTTTGGAAGAGAAGGTTAGAAGAGAGACGAGAGCGAGATGGGTAGCAAGTCCCTTTTTTTCCATATAAAAAAGGTTCCTGCTCTTTTTCGAGGTAGCAGGTACTTGAACTTGTGTGTGAAAGGAGTAAGGCTCATGAAAGGAAGCGTATCAATTGGCACACACCAATTAATATTAAAGAAGACTTGCCAAAAAAGTTATTGTTAATAACATTTATTTAATAGAGCGAGGATGGAAGTTTGATATGGAATTGAATCAGAAGCAGTCAGTTTTCTTGAGGATGACCTCTTTGGCTTTCTCCATGAAGACAGTCAAATGAGTTTCTAATTTCTGTTTGTTGTGTATGTACATATCTTGGTATGTTGATATGGCTGTCGATTTCTTGGACCCTCACTGTATTTTGACCGAGCTGGTTGCTGCAGGAGGAGGTTGCAAAAGAGTTGGGAATCCCAGTTCAATTCCAGCGCTTCTGGATTTGGGCAAAGCGACAAAATCACACTTATCGGCCCAATCGCCCGTTAACTCCGCAGGAGGAACTACAAACAGTGAGTCCTATCTCTTTCTCATTCCGATTCTGAATCTTTGTAGTATTTGTTTTGACAGTATTTCCCTCATTCCCTGTTCAGAGCAATAATGGATGTCGTAGTTATGTCATTACGTATTTTCATTGGTGATGTTTGCTTAATTTCTGATTCTCTGTTGATTTGGGTTTATGGTTTCTGCTGGTGAGGGCGTGGAGAAATTAGTTTGTAATGATGTACAATTGACTACGAGCCCGTTTGGGTGAGCTTATTATAAGTAGCTTATAAGTCACTTTTGAGAAGTTACGATTTTCTAACTTCTTGCTTTTGGCTTATTTTAAGCACAAAAGTGCTTATACGCCCATTACTTTTTGAGATACCAAACACTCATTAATGGGCTTATAAGCATATATGCGCTTTTAAGCCACTTTTAAGCTTACCCAAACAGGCTCTACATCTAGCTAGGCAGTGTTTTTTTTCTTTTTGTAGGGTAAGTGTGCGCCATAAGGGGGAGATAAGTTGTTGAAGTCTTAATTCATTCATGGTAATAGATTGGCAATTATTAGAATTAATTTGAGGAACTTAGTCTCTCTTATTTGGTGATGTAGCGGTTGTCATGCTTTTGAAGTTCAAACTTACTTGAAATTTGATTTACCTTAACGTAATAGCACATATTCCTCGAAAAGAGAAAGATTTGACCTACTATACCGAGAAAACATGAGCTTGATTGCCATAGTTACTTTAGAAGTAAGCCATAGTGATCATTATGAAAAAGTAAAGGCCATAATTATTACAGAAGACTTGAGTTTCTTCTTTCTTAGTGATCAAATATTGGTGTCAATTGTCATAATATGTTTGCACCGACTCATGTAACTTGTTTTTTTTTCTTTTTTACAAAGTTTTGATTGCCAACACATGGTTTGTCCTTGTCTTGTTGATTCTTTTTTCTTGTGATTTCGTGTCGCCCCAATACAAAATAGGTCAAATATATAATAAAGTACCCTCTTGATAGGGGTTTAATGGTATGAGTGCATCTTGTGATGTGTGGAATAGGCACACATCACAGGTTTGAACCTTGCCGCAGAAAAAAGCCTTGTATAAGTGGAGAAGGGTAGAGGGACATACCCATTTATCAATTTTGGAATAGCATGCTATGGCGCTTGGGGATTTCTCAGATATAAACTTGACTTAACAGAAGAACAACTTTAGATTATAATTCCTTGTTGTGTTTATTTTTCGTCCCTACAAAACCACATCAAATATATGAGAAAGAAGCCAGTCTCAAAAAAATATGAGAAAGAAGCAGCTTAGAAGGGGGGGGGGGGGGGGGATGGGCAACTTTAAATTATTTTTTGATGAAGGATAATTCATTAAAAAACATCAGTGGATGCATGCAAAAGATTCAAGAAATAGAAAGAGAGATACTGTCTGCTCATATACACAAAAAACTAGTGGAGCACTATGGACCAGACACAATTTAAAAATTGAACGCTAGTAGTTTTAGGAGTCTGATTTAGCCAACTAAACAAGTTCAGTTAGAATTTGATTTTAGTGCATGAGTAAGAGTTGTGATACCATCGATACATCTATGATTCCGTTCATTCCAGATGCACCAAAAACTAGCAGCAGGTACCATTACCCAACTTTTTTTTCATGGATTTACCAACTTTCCCTGACACCAGCTTTCATATGCTTCCTTGATGCTATTAGGCATGACCCAGGCTAGTCCAAAAATAGAAACAAACATGCTCCAAATATCATATGCTATGTTACATTGTAGGAAAATATGCCTTAACACTTGTTTCTTATCTGCCTAGAAGAGGCAAGAAACTTATGATTTCTTCCTTTCTTCCTATCAGCCTAAGCCTCGCTCTGAACACCACCACTATGAGAATTTGTGCATAGAATACAAACATCATGTTTCTCTATGGAAAGAGAGAAATAAGAGAGCTCATTAGCCATTATGTGGATTCTATGGAAAGAGAGAAATAAGATAGCTTTTGAAGGAGTAGATAGTGATTTTGTTAATCTGAAGAATAGTTTTTGCTTTCTAGTTTCTTTTTGGTGTACCCATGAGGTCCCGATGCGTATTGATGACGGGGTATCTTTTGTAGAGAACTATATTTTGGTGTAGGTTCTCTATTTTATAGCATACTACTTGTATACGGGGTTTTTTTCCCTTTTACTATAAATAAAATTATTTACCTTATCAAAAAATAAAAAATAAAATACAAAGAGCATGTTTATTCTAAGAAAGGGTTTAGAAGTAATCAATTACTTCCTCTGTCCCAAGTTGAACAACGTTTAATTTGACATCGCACAAGTAGTTAGTATATCTTTTGAAAATAGATGTTATGGATATTGGGGATTACAAAATTTATTGGTAAATACTAAATACCAGTAAGTAGTAGAAATGCGTTGGGTATCAAATGGTTCTAAATGGAGCACAATGGCTTCAGAAGATTGGCAATCCCAAGAAGTTTGGATTGGGCCGTAGCATTACTTGTCTTTGTTGTATATAGGCGTGCGTCATTGGTTCAATCCCTGCTGCAAGCAAGATCGGAAGCATTTAAGTGGAGGAGGGTATAGGCTGGCATTAAGTGGTAAAAGCCGGAGAAGATGTTAGACAGCCTCTCATACATTGCCAGGCGGCTGTGCTGTTCTGGTCAGTAGTCCTAAATTAGTTTGGAATGCAGTGTGTGATACCAGGCACAGTGAAGGAGGCATTGTATAGTTGAGGCTCAGGAGAGGGATCTGACGACTGTGCCCGTGAAAAAATCTTTTCCTGACCAGATTCCGGCACTGGAACAGTATGGTTCCGTCCAGAAAATGCTTTACGACGGAATTCTGACGCCTACTCAGTAGAAAAGAGTGGCTTCTGACCATCCCCCGGCACCGACAAGGGAGCGAAAGGATTCTGGCGAAAGGATTCTGGGCTTCAAACGATGGCCTCCTCTGGGTCGGAGTATTTGACTTGATTCGATTATGGGTTTTATGCTGATCTGGGCGTCTTGTTTTAGTGAGCCGGTCGACATTGTTCCTCCAAACTGGTTCACTAATCCAGGGGCATATTCGTCTTTCTTCTTCCTCCTTTGCCACCCAATTTGAAATCACCGTAAGAATTACTCCTCCTAGCCATTTCCGGCTTAAAGCTCAAACTCCTTGTTTGAACACTTGCCGTCTCCTCAATAACACGAAAATTCTGACCCTCTCATTCCCCTCCCAACTTCCTCCTCCCTGCTGCCTTCCTCACCCACCACCTCCAGTGAAAATTCCGGCGACATCCACACCCTGAAGTTCCTCAAAAGTCAAACCCCTCCACCACCATGGAAACCGGCACTCTTCCACCCTTCGTAACAACTAGGCGAACCTTAGAAATATCTGCCAAGTTGCACTCTACATCCACAAAGCCACCACACATATCCCCCTCTTCTCTAAGCAACTCCACATACCAAAGGTTCGCCGGAAGTCCAACAACATTCACCACTGTTTTACCTTATGCCACTTCTTAACAAGCTCAGAAACTTCAGACCATCTATCTAGCATAAGAAAGTTATCCCCATCCACCTATACCCCTCACCCAACACTCGACAAGCTTCCCCCTCACTGCCAAACCTGAAGAGAAATTTAGAAATGCCCATGCAAGATACCTTCAGTCCAGAGTCTCCAGACGTAACACCCCAAACTTCAGCAGCCCAATCTGCCCCCACCTCCAACGACCTTACCCACTTCTCAAAGGAGCTGATCAATCATGAGTTTAAGAACTCTCCCCTCAAGATATACTCTTTGCTTAATCTGAACTTGGTTCAGGACCTAAATCCACCTTCCTACAGTCTCCATCCAACTTAAGAGCTGGAAAAGATAATACCTCCTTGTAGGAATGACTGTTGTAATTTTCTGCTTCTAGAGAGGCCTCTCTCTCTCTCTCTAAAACGTATATGGGGATTCCCCCCATCATATAAAATTTACTTTATAAAGAAAGTAGAGGAGGGTAGAGTTCTGGACCCACATCCATTGAGTTTCGAGCCCTGTGCCACTCGAGGATTTCTCGGTTATAAAAACTTCTTATAAGAAATATGACGTATGCAGTAAGTATTGGAAATATTCTACTCGGTGAACTTTTCTAATATGCGACTGCATAGGATCATGAATATATCTTCACTGTGTTGACGATCAAAGTGATACCTCAACCATATTCCTGGTCACTATTGAGTATGTGACTAAGATTTACTATTATGTTGTGTGTCTTGAATGTTTCAAATTGGTGATTTCTGCAGTTGTATTGTTGTGATTTACAGCTCATATTTTCTCTTCCTCCTTTACGACGGAAACACTTACGCCTTGTTACTCCTATAATTCTTTATAATGACTTGCATAATTCGTCCTTTTTAGCTTTTCTTAAGCAACATTTACAGTTGTCTAAGATAACCATCTGCAATTGCAGGTTGGTCAGTTAAGGGAAGTTTCTAACAAGACCAACAATGCCGAGTTAAAATTATTCTTGGAGGTGGAGCATGGCCTGGTACCTTCTGAACTATCTTAAATATTATAATTTGCCTTAGGTTGTTCCTATATTGACGGGTATTTTCTGCCTTAGATCCTGCTATGTTTTACGTAACCTGTGGAATATTTCAGGATCTCAGTCCCAGTCCTCCACCTGACAAAAGTAAAGATGATATACTCCTTTTCTTTAAGCTCTATAATCCTGAGAAAGAAGAGCTTCAGTAAGTCATTTGCTCTTGAACGAGCCACATGTTACATATATTTTGCGGCCAGGCCTAACAGCAAGATTGCTTTCCCTTTTTGCTTTTCCAGGTATGTTGGTAGGCTTTTCGTGAGGAGTACTAGTAAGCCCATGGAAATACTTCCAAAACTGAACGAATTGGCTGGATTTGCTCCTGACCAAGAAATTGAACTTTTTGAGGTGTGTTATTGTCACCTCCTCTCTGTTATTGATGGGGTTATCCTTTCACATTGATTATATTGATTGAGATATGAAAATTGCCTTTTACCTATGCAGGAAATAAAGTTTGAACCTTCTGTCATGTGTGAACGGCTAGACAAAAAGGCTTCATTTCGATTTAGCCAGGTTCGTTCATTCGGTAACCCCCCCCTCACCCCCCCACACACACATTCACACACACATCAAGTCTGATTGCTGGAAGTATTTATTTTCTCAAATTTAGATTTTCTTTCCTGACTTCCTTATTTCTTATAGATTGAAGATGGGGATATTATATGCTTTCAAAAGAGAAGTTCTCCTGAAGTTGAAGAAAAAGTCCGGTTTCCTGATGTTCCTTCATTTCTGGAATATGTAAAGAATCGCCAGGTGAATCCCAATATCACTCCAGTCTTTCTAGCCTATGCTTTTTTTGTTGATTTTATTTCTTTGCCTTGACTAGTTACATCGTTGCTGTTACTAGTCTGCAGCATCTCTCTCACACTCCCTTTCTTTTATTTTACATGTTATGCCTGTGTACACCATACAACTGGTTCTTTATTTGTTTAATTTCTCCATTTTTGATTCCTCATATCTGATTTCATTGTTTACAGATTGTCCATTTTCGAGCTCTGGAGAAACCGAAGGAGGATGATTTTTTTCTGGAGTTGTGAGTTTATTTGGTACCTCTTTCCTTCACTTTAGTGCAAACCATTTGCTTCTGGTTTTTATAACCGTTCCTTGTAAAATTACAGAGCAAAAAGTGATACATATGATGAAGTAGTGGAGAGAGTGGCACAGCGGCTTGGTGTGGATGATCCCTCCAAAATTAGGCTTACCCCTCACAACTGCTACTCGCAGCAACCCAAGCCCAACCCCATCAAGTATCGATCCGTGGATCATTTGGTAGACATGCTTATCCATTACAATCAGGTTTGTTAAATGAATTGACTTTATAGCTTGGAAGTACATAGGTGACTTTTAACACTTTTACTGTCCACTTGTGGGATAATACTGGGTATGTTGTGTTGTTGTTGACTCATCATAAGTTCACAACAGCGACAATATTTTGGTAGGATGTGATTTGTCAATGGACTAACCATGTCTTTTTTTTTTGGGGGGATAGATCTCTGATATTCTTTATTATGAAGTTCTGGACATACCTTTGCCAGAATTACAATGTCTGAAGACGCTCAAAGTTGCTTTTCATCATTCTACGAAGGATGAGGTGTGTCTAAAATGCTAGAATGATTTTTCTGCCTTCCAAAAATTACTTCTCGTTACAAAATTTTCATGGTTTTTCAGGTTGAAATTCTGAATGTAAGATTGCCCAAGCAGAGTACGGTGGGGGATGTTCTTAATGAAATCAAATCAAAGGTACGGACAAGTGTTTAGCAACTTGAATTGCGGGATTGGGTCCCCTAAAGGGAGAGAATAATGTCCTTGCCATCAGAAAGAAGCAATTTCTTCCTTTTGTAGATTTCTGATGGTAGATGATTGTATGTGTTTTAGGTTTGCATTACTGTAAATGTCGTTGTGATGGGTTCAGGTTATGTAGTAATAGAAAACATATTGACACAAAGTTCACTTATCTAACTCGGCACTCGTATTTTGTACCTTAATTTTGACGAATTAGTATTTGCATTCATTTCTTTCACCGCACTAGTGTGTGGCCTATGTGCTAATACCTTTCCCTCAATCAGATCGCCTAAAAATTGCCTTTTTAAGTGTCAAGTTGGCCATCTTTGGTGCGTGATTGGCAATGATCAAAGTTTGTGATGAAAATAGAACTTAGAGATTTAGAAGCGCCATCTGAAGTACAAGTTGCACATTTTGCATTTCAATCGATCTGAATATAGAAATCATTCTTTTCGATATTGGGAAGGTTTTTTTTCCTTTGTTTTTTGGGCCGCCAGGGGATCCACACCTGATTATCTTATTTAGAATCATTATAAAGGAGGATGAATGTGCACCTTGACGTGGAATGGTTTCTTTTCGGTGTATCTAATATGAAGAAAATGATTATGAAGAAAATGATTTTACATGCTCCTTTTAGAGGACATCTTCCTCCCCTTCGTCAGTACGCTGCTCTGTATCTACAAAGGAAAAACGAAAGGATCACAGGCATTTGACTTGCAATATGAGATTCACATCTAGCATGTATATTGTGCAACTGCTGTTTATGTCTAATGTTCTCTGTTTAGTAGTGGCTTCCAAATTTGTTATGAGAATATAACTGCTGGTATATGGTATGATGCAACAGGTAGAATTGTCGCATCCAAATGCAGAACTTAGATTACTTGAAGTCTTCTATCACAAGATTTACAAGGTGAGGAGCCCTAACACGTCTTCAATTCTTTTGTCCTTCATTTATTTGCGGACATTGTAGTTTAACGGCGTAAATTATCTTTTGGCACTTGTATTTCTAGCTTATGTGTTCTTGTTGGCTCTCTGTATCTAAGTCATGCTTTCCTTGCTATTGGTAATCTGCAGATATTTCCACTAAATGAAAAGATTGAAAATATAAATGACCAGTATTGGACATTGCGGGCAGAGGAGGTAAGTTCTCTAGGGGTTGTATGGCTGGCTTCTTCTCTTGTCTCTCTTCCTCACTCCTTTTGGTCTTGTCTTCTTTATCTAGTTCTCCCTTTTTAGCTTGTTGGGGTTAAGCTTTAAGCAAAGATTTGAATACTCCTTCCCAATCCCCCCACCCCCCAAATAAAGGAACACCTTCTTTCAAAATAGAGAACTTTGGTTTGTTTTAATTTGATTGCTATGCTTTACTGTGTAAGATTTTATATGTTAAAGGGGGCTTCTGTTCCACTAACCTCTCAGCTTTAGCCGGTTCCATCTGGGCAATTAAAGATGATATTCTGTGGCATATCTTAGCTTGTCTGCTTGCTTATTACTGTGTCTATTGTTTGTGTAGATACCAGAGGAGGAGAAAAACCTTGGTCCCCATGATCGGCTAATTCATGTTTATCATTTCACAAAAGAGACTCCACAAAATCAAATGGTATTACATATTGGCTTGATTGATTATTACTGATATAGTGGTGCATTTTACATTGATATTGGTATTTGGATTGGTTTTCACAGCAAGTGCAGAATTTTGGAGAACCTTTTTTTCTGGTCATCCATGAAGGTGAAACGTTAGCGGAGATTAAAGTGCGCATTCAAAAGAAATTGCAGGTTCCAGATGAGGAGTTCTCTAAGGTACAGTGCTCAATCCCAATGATTTTGCTGCAGATGGGATAAGCTTGAGACTCGGTGTTGCATGCTTCAACCATTTCTTTAGTTTTTGGAAACCCTGTGATTTATTTTGGGTGCTGACTCTCTACTCTTTTGATGGCTAGTGGAAATTTGCATTTTTATCATTGGGGCGGCCTGAATACCTTCAGGACTCTGACATTGTTTCGAGCCGTTTTCAGGTAGTGTATTGATGTCTTATATTTTCTCTCTCCTCTTGAGATCATCCTGAATTACATATAAGTTTGTGGGGTCAGTTTAGTTGCAGTGTCGTCGTTCCTGAATTTTGCCCAAGCTGAAGATGTTTATAATCCTTTTTGCAGAGGAGAGATGTTTATGGTGCTTGGGAGCAGTACCTTGGATTGGAGCATGCAGATAATACATCTAAGAGGGCATATGTTAGTCAGGTAAACTTTCTAGTATCTATGGCTTCTGCATGGCCTCAAATTACTGGATGTTACCTTTTGGCTAGCAGTTTGGACATGTAAGCAATTCAATTAATATCTAAATCGGGTCCTATGAAAGGATGTCAATCTTCTAATATTTTGATCGGGAGGGAACATATTCAAGGACTTCCCTTCTTATACAAATATTTTGCTGGGACTAATGGAACAGGCACCTATTGTTTGACAAATATCACAAAGCTGTCTCTGCGAAAATAGACCATTCAAAGTTGCTGGTTTCATCACTGCATGTTTTTAAAGTTTGAAGAACTGTTGGGGGAAGGAGATCGTTGTAACTTCTAAGTAGGAAGACATTCAATAATTAGATTACTTGACAAAAACTAAATTTATAGTATCCACTTGGTTTAACATCTGTTGTACTGTACCTCTTTTCACGGCCTGAATAGGATATTAGACATGATTAGTGTTGTCATTTTTCACGACATTAATTCAGTATATTTTACATTTATAGTACAGGAAAAGGAACTGGTTAATAGTTGCAGCAGAACTTAATATCATTTGTTATGGACATTACCTTTAGCTGCTCATTGCCTGATATTGTGGTCATTGTATGTTCAATGCACATATATTATGCTTATAATGTTTTACTCTGGATATATGTTCTGAAAGGTTTCTCTGAATATGCAGAACCGACATACCTTTGAAAAGCCGGTCAAGATATACAACTGAAAGAAGTTTGTGATGCACAGTTGTAGTGTACACCACTCCGCGATGTGTAAAGGAGGAGCTATGGCATGATTGATGATAAGTAGAAGGTAGAGAGAAGATTAGCATGAATACTATTATTTCTTAAAGAAAGATTTGCCACCTTTGTTTCCTCCTGGTGATTTGGAAGGGGGGGTTTCTCTCTTGCTCTTTAGTCTAGTTAGTTTGTGCGTTGCAGTTTCTGCCTTCGCCTTCAGCCGTTACTCTGCTGAAGGTTGAGGTCTTTTTTTGACATTGGCTTTTGCATAATTTGTTCTGCATATAAGATTTTGGTTGAAGGTAATGAATGTATAGTTGATATAGTTGTGGGTGCATTTCGGACTCGTGTTATCTGTTGCTATTAATTGTCCGATTTTCCCATTCCGCTTTTGGTTGTATGTATAATGTCATACGAGTGGGATGGATTTGTAAAACGTCTTCATAGTATTGATATATGTATCTTTGCTTCATGTCTATGCCTTTTTGCTTTTCTGGTTAAGGATTTTGTGACGGTGATATTGTAAGAAGCTTATAAGAGAATAAGTAAAGCAAAACTGGTCGTGCGAATATGAAATGGTGAGTGGGTGTGGATTGGATGGGCGTTCATTCTTCTTGCGCTATTCTTTCAGAGTTCAACTTTCGTCTCTTAAGGCTTAAAATCTACCTGTTATAGTCAATAAAATGATTCAGATTCCAATGGTTAACTAATGGATGTTGAAGGAAACAATAAAATAAGTAAAAATGCGTTTCCTCACATAGCTTAGCTTTTAGATGAGTTGGTTAACCACTTTATTTATGAAGAGTAGAAAGTACAAGGATTTAAAAAATGCATCAAGCCTTTTTGTCTTCTTTTTCTAGTTCGACACAGAAATCTGCCCTATATTATGTAACATGATGGAACTAAGATGCGCTATCTCAACAGAATAAAATGAAATCCAACAATACCCGACTTGTATTTGTGAGAAATTGAAATTTTGCTGAATTTGAATTGGTAAGCACAACGCAATTTTTTATTTTTATTTTATTTTTTGTAACATTCAAAATATAAGTCACGGTGGTTGAAAGACAATGGACACACAATTAATTTGCGCATTGTTTAGGCCAATATGCAGAGCTCCCCCAGATGACAGTGGTTTAGCAAAATGTCATCTGTTTGGTTTAATGATTAAATTAGGGAAGTAAATACTCATACAGAACTTATAATGATGCGTGTGTAATCCAGCTTTGGGGGCAAACTGTCAAAACCAGTCAATTTTGGGGACACCATGTGATTTTTCTAGACAAAAAGTGGACACATGACGTAATAATCCTGACTCTTGTCCTTGCTAGTGCTACCAAACATAAACCTTAATGGCGTGTTGGTTACAATTTTAAGTAAGAGTAGATTACTTGTCAAAAACTAAAAATATAGTTACTGCATGATCTAGTACTGTCGTTTTTCACAATGGACATTAATTTTGTATAATTTACATTGATACTACAGAAAAGGGAACTGGTTAATAGTTGCAGCAGGACTTAATATCATTCCTCCTAGACATTCCCTTTCTCATTGCCTGATAATGTGGTCATTTTATGTTCAAAGAACATCTGTTATGCTTATAATGTTTTACTCGGAGTATTTGTTCTTAAAAAATATATTTACTCTGAATATGCAGAACCGCCACACCTTTGAAAAGCCAGTCAAGATATACAACTGAAAGATGTTTGCATAGCGCCTGGTGTGCTCTTGTTGCAGAGTACACCCTCCGAGATATGTAAAAGATGAGATATACCTTCTTTTTTCAACGTTCAACTTTGCTAGGCTTAAAGGTTCCCTGTTCAAGTTTGTTAATTGATTCTCAGCCGACAAAATAATTATGCATACAGGTGGTACTTCACTTGATGAATAGTGTTATAGCTATGGAATGGTGTCTTTTTGAATTATTTTTTCAAATAAATGTGATTCTCCTAAGATAGGCGTTATACAACATAATTGACCAGCTAGTAGTAGAATGTATACGGATAATTAATCCTATATATAGGTGAAATAGCTGAATCAAACGAAAAATAATTGCCAAAACAAGTCTACTATGGTAGTATAAAGTGCTATAAACATGCAAAGTAGCGGAAAGTAACCCAACAATGATCGTCGAAAAAATAGTAAGGAATAAACTTAAGAATCAAGTAAACTTAAGAATCAAGTCGATAAGCGCTACCTAAAGACTACTTCGTCCAAATAGTAACAACGAAAAGCACGAGTAAAGTGAGTATCATGAAAAACAAGAAGAATCCTATTTAAGATATGCAATATAAAACCTGAGATTCGATACAAACAATTAAGTAATTGAAGGAGCGGAGCTTAGAACCTCTACTTTATACAAAGCACATACACTCTAAAGTCGTATCTTTGCATGATGGGTCAGCAAAGAAATGTAAACATGGACTTGAGCCATTTGACGTAGGTTTTCCAGGTGTGGATTACCATATTAATTTACACAAAAGCTAAAATGAGCAAAAGATAACAATAAGTGGTAACAAAATAGAGAACACAGACAAACTCCATGCGTATATAAAAGTTAAGACACTCTACCCGCTTTTTTTCTCCAAATCAAAACCCTGGGTTGTTGCAACGGCGGCGCGTGTAACTGGATGGATGTTTAAAGTAGTGAAATTTACAAGAGAACAGATCGGTAGGCTAGAAGTTGTGACCTATTTCATCACTGGGCTAATCATCCCAACTGCATGTAAACTGGGTTTGGACTACAAGCTTGATCTCTCCGGAAAGAAGGCGATTCTGAACAAGCTTGAGAAGGAGAACAGGATGTTGATAAGGTGAAGTGTAAGACTGACAAATGGGAAGCAAAGGGAATTTTAGTGCTTCTGCCCAAAGATGAGAACTTGGATGCAGAGTAAGTTTTCTTTTCTTTTTCTTAATTGCCAAAACAACTCTACCATGGTAGTATAAAGTGCTATACACATGCGAACTAGCGGAAAGTAACCTAACCGTGATTGTTGTAAAACTAGTAAGGTAAAACCACGAGTATAGCGATTACCTTGTTTTGTACCATGAAAAAACAAGTCTTTAAGATGTGCAATATAGAACTTGAGATTCCTTGCAAACAATCACGGGTGGCTCAAGGTAAGGCCAGTAAAGCTTTCGCTTTAGGCCTCCAGCATTATATGCACCCAAAATTTTACTATAGTTTATTTATATTAATAATATTTCTTTCAAATAAATAGAATGGTAGGCATTTATTCCAATACACTACATTGATTTTAGTTGTATAAACTCTTATTAATATCTATGAGTTTAATTTAGAGTTCTAAAATATTAGATAATTTTTTTTTAAAGAAAAACTTAAATTTCCTATTTTTTTTAAAAAAGAAAAAAACCTTAAAAATATCGTTGAAAGAATATTTCCACATTACTGATGTCATAATTGTGTTTATTTATCCATATAAAAATATATTTAAAAGGATAATTAAAAAAATTGGTTTATAGATTTGCATTTCTAAAGAATTAGAAAAATTGGACTTTGAGTTAAAATGTGTATAAATATTATTAAAAGAATTTATGTCACTTGACTTTAGGCCTCTCATATTATTGAGCAGCCCCTGCAAACAATTAAGCAATATAGAACTTGAGATTCGATGCAAACAATTAAGCAATTGAAGGAGTGGAACTTAGAGCCTCTAACGTCGTTTCTTTTACATGATGGGTCAGAATTCCACTATCTTCAAATGTCTAACTATCCTCAATATCACTTGTGTTTCTCAAAAACAAACCTTCCATTGGATTAAAATATTTACAGAAAAGGGCCAAAACTGCCCTTAGCGTATGCGAAATAGCTTAAAAATGCCCCCACCGTTAGTTTTTTGATTTTTTTGCCCGCACCGTTATCATAGTGGCTCATGGCTGCCCTTCCCACTGACGACTGTAATTTATTTTTTCTTTTCTTTCCTTTTTAATTACGTGACTTCCTAATATTTGGCCACGTCATTTAATTTAACCCACCCCAACCAAATAACTCATTCCCTTATTTACCCACCCCAAATAAAAATAACCCCACCCATATCCAAATAACCTGCCACCCTCTTTCTTCTACTTAAAACCTTTCTTCCTTATTCAAACACCCACCTCTTCTTATTGTGTTGGTAATAATAATTAAGGTTCTGTCAAACTTTTTCCTATTTTCTTGTATTTCATTCAATTTATGGAAGAATGTCCCAATCTTCAGTTTCATCGCGTGACCAAGCTCAATCATGTAGATGCCATTGCGGGTTAATTGCTAACCAATTTACAGAGTGGACTCCTATGAATGCTGGACGACGATTTTATAAATGTCCTAGATCTGCTGTTAGTAATATTTTTTCTTCTGTTGATTTTTATATCTCATGTGTTTGTTGACTGAAAATGAGTGTTTCTTGTATTCATTTGGTTTCTTCATGTAGTTTGTGGGTTGGCGTGATGAAGAATATCCACCTCATGCTACAATGGTGATCAATATTCTAAAAAGATCGTTGGATGAAGTTCGTCAAGAAATGAAGAATTTGCAGAACACGGTTGCTGAATTGCTTGGTAGTAATGCTACTGATGTGAACAATGTTTCAAGCTTGGAGAAAAAAATGGGTGAATTGGAGTTGAAACTGCTTGGATGGAAAATATTTGTTCTTGTATCTTGGGCAATTTTTAGTGGTTACATAGCTGCCAATTTGTGTAGAATTTAGTATTGGTGGCTGAAAATTTCAATTTCTTGATGTACTTATGTTTTGTTGATCAATGAAATCAAGCTATTTTGAATCTAATATTTGCATCAAATTGCTTGAATACTATGTTGTCATATGTTGCTTGTATTGTAAAGGTTATCAATTATGCTTATACATAAGACATAGGACAAACTTAAACAAAAACACACACACACGCACAAGTAGACTGCATTTCATATGCAGCTATTGGATACAAGAGAGTAACACAAAATACACAAAACTACACAAAATAGACATTCAATAACATAAGCGAGGTCCAAATACCATTGGCATAAATACTTAGTTCAAGGTGCTATTACATAGCAAATTTAGCATTACCAAAAGGTATCCTACTTAAAGTTCAACATCGCAATAGGACTAGCAAAAAACAACCATAGTGCAAGGTGCTATTACATAGCAAATTTAGCATGACCAAAAGGCATCCTACTTAAAGTTTTGCTATTACATAGCAACTTCAGAAACAATCATATACCTAAGTTTAAACAAGTCTTAACAAAAGTGATCACAGCAGTCCACAGTGAGATTCCCTATTTCTTAGCCCTCTTACACTTTAACTTGCCTATTCTTTATTCATTTTCTGCTACTAATTGGTTAGTGCTCACAACTTTTTTGCCTCTCCATGTCAGCTTCTTTGCTTCAAATGGCAGATCCTTTGACAGTAGGCTTCTGCTGCAGCTTTCTTTGTTGCAGCCTAGTCTTGGACTCAGAAATGACCATAGGCCTCACCTCAGGTTCAGAATCTTCACTTGCATCATTAAATTGAGGTGGTGGTACCTGTTTGCTAGAAGAAGGTTGAGTAGACACCCTTTTTGAACTTGATGATTGTTGACTGGACAATTGTGTAGTAGAAACTCTCCTTGTGACTGGATCAGTTTGTGAACATAAATCTGCACCAACTTCTTTGCTTATTCCAGGAGTGGGCATGAACACAAACTCTGATTACTGGCTATCATGGGGTGCTGAAATAGTTGGAGGAGTTTCTGGTTCTTGAAAAAAGTGTTTGTGCCTTCCATGAACCTACAAGACAAAGTACAAGATTAAAATTGATAAATATGCTTGACTATAGGTTAAGTAGGCCGATTCAAATCACTTACCAAAGAACACTTTCTCATATTATGTCCAGGGGCGGAGCAATATCCACATGTCATATGCAATCCTTTCCTTGAATAGTTCCGCAGCCATTCCCTCAACTTAGACTCATCATTTTCTTTCTTTCTCTTAACCCTTGGTCTTCCAACCATGTTGGTAACCAGTGGTGGAAACATAGCATGGTGAGGCTCAATTTTCTAGAATTGCTCACCTTTGACAGATTGTAACTTGTGCTCATAAACCATCAAATAGCACTCATTGGAATACCGCCAGTTCACCTCACTCAATGAATCAACCTTACTATGAAGCAATGCTTTAATACCATGAGGTCATGATATTCCAGTCAAGTCCCATGCCCTATATATGCATCTCTTCATGTCAAGGTTAACAGTGTGTCTATCCTCTCCCGAAGTTACTTCATAGACATAATCTCCATTAAAGTCCACATAACACCCTTGTGCTATTTCTCTAAAATCATTGTACATAGATGTAGCATAAGGGCTGAATTCCCCTTTTCAACATCTACATTCTACTTCATGAGTGTGAAACATTTTCATAACCTAGCAAGTCAAGAAAAAACTCAAGAATTGAAAAACTGAAAAATAAAAACTGAAGAAGAAAAAGTGAAAAATAAAGACATACCTTCACTTTAATCTCTTCAAGCATCCTGATTATAGGTTTGAATCTTGAACCTTGATTCTAGAATCCGTGCATTGACGGATTCTGTAAGTTGTTGTCCACTGTTCTTGCATATTGTATCAAAGTATGCCCTGCACCAACACTGAGGTGGATAAAACAGCAGCTCGTCAACAGCTTCTTTGGATACAACCCTCATGCTCTTCAGCTGATCCTTAAATTCTTCCTCATATGTAGACCAGACAGACCACCACATCAATTTCTTCAGTTTCTTACCTCTCCATCTCTTTCCCCAGTTAGCTTCTACATGCCTTGCACAGAATCTTTGGTTTGAACTTGGAAGCACAGTAGAAACAACATCAAATAAACCTTACATACATGTATGTTAATAGTTATATGCTACATTAAAGACAACAATAACAGAAAGAGAAAAAAATGTAAAGTCTGACCTTTTGCATGTCTGACATAATGGTCAGACCTTGACTCTCTTCAAGCTCCAAGAAACTTCTCAAAAGTTCCAGAAACCATTTCCAAGTCCTACCTGTCTCTTTGTCCACAACAGCCCATGCAAGGGGATAGAAATGATTGCTTGCATCTTGGACCATAGCAACCAGTAATTACCCCCCTTGCACTTTCCTTTGAGAAAAGTGGCATCCAGACCTATTAATGGTCTCAAACTTGCCTTCCAGCCTTGCTTCAATGCATTAAAGCACAAATACATTCTTAGGAATCTCCTTTTGCCTTCTGCCGTAACATTCTTTGAAATGTTTATCACAATATCAGACCAGGGGCGGATCTAAACATTGAAGGTAGAAGGTACCACTCTTTATATTTACCCTTAGCCACCAAGACCAAATATGAGCGACGGGTCGGGTCGATCATATTTTGTTACTTCGACTAGGTTGATTAAGCCATTCATTCGCAATAAACAATTAAGTTTAGTTTAATTCAGTTTTTATTTTTCACGCTTGCTTTAAATTGAAAAAACCTGCAAACGATTTTATGAAAGAGCGCTTCAAATAAATAATTTTCTTAAAAATTACTTAATTACTATATATTTTTCGTCTGACAAGATTAATTTATCTTAAATAATCTCGAGTTAACTGTTTAATCATGATTGTCATATTTTATGACAATTCTTTGAAGAACAAAATTTTTTAAATATTCAATCTATGAGATTTAAAATCAAAAGATCTAATAATCAAGTCACTTAATTTTTCAAACATCAATACTCCTCGATATTGCTCAAATTGTTTTTCAATATGTATAGATGCGTATTGTATCATCAAAAAGAGAAAGACTACATTAATTAAAACTAATTTTAATTATAAAAAATAATATGTTCTTGAAATAAGTTATATAATGGTAAAAAAGAAACTAAAAAGAGCAACCAAAAATAAAAAATAATAAGAACAGGAAAAGAGAGGAGAGATCTATCAAAAAAAAAAAAAGGAAAACAAGAACAAAGAAGAAAGGAAAAGAAAGAGATGCCAGGTGGGCAAGAACTAAAAAGTTAAAATAACATATGATAAGGGCGCGATTCGAACCCAAGTTACCTAAGAAACAAAGCAGCGCCTTAACCACTGGCACCACAACGCCATTTCAACGAAGGGTGCCAGTTTAAATATATATATATATATATATATATATATATATATATATATATATACGTTTCATGTATATATATACATGGTATATACAAAGTTTTGGCCGAAGCTAGGCACCCGCTACCTCTCACATAAATCCGCCTCTGTATCAGACCCAGGGTTGCTTTCCCTCAACTCTTGAGCATAAGCCTCTAATCTGTTGAAGTCATCTATGTAACTACCCTCCAACTTTTCAAGTATAAGCTTCTTCACCTTCTTCATCTTTGAATAGCTTACATTAAGCTTAAACTGTTGCTCTATGTCCACTCTCATCTCTTTCACCTTATTTTTAGGACAACCTTGAACTTTATTCTTGAAATAGTGTGCTAAAGTGTTGGGAGTAGCTCTTCTAGTACTGTACACTATATTACAATTGTGATCACTGTTTAGTGTCTTGATCGTAAACCCTTGGTTCTGATTACATTTTGATATGTAGCATCTAAATGGACAGCCTGCTTGACATTTGTAGCTTAATCTACCCTTATCACTTTTGTGTACCAAATTACCACTCCTATTAGCCACATCATAATAACCAACAATCCTTTTAGCTCCATTCAATTCTCTAAAAGACATACCAGGTTCTAACACCAAAAAGTTGTCCAGTTTTGGAGTAACTTTTCTGCTTATCTCCTTCCTAAACTACTCCAATTTCTCATTGTCATAATCACCATCGGCTGAATCACAATCAGTCCCTACCTCTATTGTATTTTTCTCAACAGGTGGGGTATCAAGAGATGTGCTATCAAGAGGTGGGGTATCAATTTGAGGGGGTATCATTGAACAGATTAATACTAGGAGCATGCAGTAAAACCTCACCATCTTCTAAAGCAAATAACTGCAATACTTTATACTGCTCACTCAATAAGGATCGGAGTTTCCTTATATCTTCATCACTCATAATTGTATAATACCTACCATTAGGCCCTAAAACTAGTACGTGTTTCATCATCTTAAACCTCATTCTTTCAATAAATTCAGAACATATGTCAATATAAGACATGAAATCTACCTCATATTCATGCCACACTTCAGTCTCAAATTTAAGGTAAGACAATTTGGGTTTTAATACCCACTGACTGTAATCACCTAATTTTGGCACGCGCTAACATAATTATCCAAAATATTGTGCTAATTTTACTAGAATTTTATTTCTTTTTCCTATATTTGTTATTACATGTCAAGTGAAAAATATCAGAAAAATACCCAAAATTTTGTGTTGAGTAATGCTTAGTTGAAATATTTGTGCTAGTATTTCTTGTAATTTTTTTTGAGTTTGATTTGTGATCGTTTAGTTAAATTTAGGGGTGTACAAACCGAACCGGTAAACCGAACCAAACCATAAACCAAATCGAACCGAATAAAAAAGCCGACTCGTGGTTTGGTTTTGGAAAGATAAAAATCGACATATTTGGTTTGGTTTGGTTTGGTTTTACCAAAGAAAAAAAAAACGAACCAAACCCAAACCGAACCGATATTTTATAAATATTATTTTTAAATATTTATAGATAAAAAATATTCATTATAAACTTATTTATATAGGATTTTAAGGAAATTTTACATGGCATAACACTCAAGTGAATATTAAACACTTAATAAACACATACACCTTTTATTATAGTGTATAAACTTAAACTAATAATACTACACATTTTCTAGCCATTGATTTGATGAAATCTTTAAACATTAGATGTGCCTATTTTTAAGGAATGGATGATCAATTACATTATCTCTCTTAATTAACATTTAAGTAATTATCTTCTATATATTATCAAGAATCAATATCATTAAATTATCATCTAAACACTAGTACACTAGCAACATACTACACGGTTGATTAAGGGGGAAAATACAAAACTAACTCAACTCATTTATATCGCGTCTCTCCATTTTTTCATTTTCTAATTTACATACATTGTTTTTCATTGTCTTATTAAGATGTATGTGTAATTGTTCTTGATGTCTAATTGTCTATAAATATCATACATCGATAGTTGATTGTAGGAAATATTTGAAAGCAATACTTGCATATTTATTGTAAAAACTTTATATAATAAAAACCGAAAAATCGAGAAAACCGAAAAAACCGAGATCGAGAAAAACGACTTTATGTTGGTTTGGTTTATAGATTTGAAAACCAATATATTTGGTTTGGTTTGGTTAGGTTAATAATAAAACCGAACCAAACCGCCCTATGTTCAGCCTTAGTTAAATTTAATGGGATAAAGTGAAACTAAGTGGATTATTGGAGTTGTTTGATAATCATGCCTTTGAGCTAATTCTGTAAATCATAAAGGAAACAAGAAGAGCAGCCCACTTCCCTCTTAACCAAATACCCGCCCATGACCCGTTTGACCCGGCCCGCGCTCATCATTTAAATAGATTTTTTCCTCATTTTCTCTCACATCCACTCAAGTCCACAGACCTAATGAGACCCTACTGAAATCTTCCCTGCTTGTTGTAATGGCGGCGGTTACTGGTGGATGGATCGTTAAATTTGGGAAGTTTTCAAAAGCAAAGATAACTAGGCTAGAAATTGTGACTTATGTCATGACTGGGTTTGCGGTCACAACGGGAACTAAAGTGTCATTGGACTATTCTAGAAAGAAGGCACTTATGGAAGAGCTGAAGAAAGGAGATAAGTTTGTTGGTGAGTTGAAGGATAGGGTTGAAAAATGGGTACCGAAAGGGACTTTGGTGGTGTTGTCCAAAGGCGATAGCGCATCAGTTGCATTGTAAGTTTTCTTTTTATTTTTTTGTTATGTTTTTCTGCTTTTACATAACAATTCAGTCATTGTGATTTAGTTTTCCATAAGCATCGTTTACGGTGTAAGTTCGTTTAGTGTTCAGACTCCAAGTTAACTTGTCTTTAGACTCTAAAGTGCCTCTAAAAGGCTGCAGAAAACTGGATTCCCTTGCCACTTCCGAATCATTAAGTAATCTTCGCGAGTTTAAATTCCAACCTTGAAGACCCCATACCTGGCCAACCATTGCTTGTTTTTGTAAACGGATAGAGTATAAGTCTGGAAAGTGGTTTTTCAAGCTCCCTTGCCCCAATCCCCAGTGATCATCCTAAAATGAAGTTTTCAACCCGGAACCAGCATTGCTTGTGATATTGCTACTGAACTGAGGCCAGTACTTGCTGATGGTTTTCCAAACACTAGTACCATAGATGGAGTTCATTTATTTGGTTATCCATTGGTTCATTAGGCCAAAATTCTGTAATCTGATTATGCGTGCAAAGATAGGAATAACCAGCTTTCACAGAGTAAGTCCCTCTCTTTGAATCACCCCAAATAAGTCTATGAGCAGCTTGGTTATCAATGTTGAAATCTTCCAATCTATCCAACATATCAAGCAGCTCATCTAATTCCCAGTCATGAACACTTCTTCTCAGATTAGGGACCCATGCATTTGCAGTTTTATTCTCAGAGATGATAGAATTTAAGCTTGAGGCTATCTGGAAATGTTAGGGAATGCCTCCATCAGTGGTACATTACCTAACCATTTATCCTTCCAAAATCGAATATGAGCTCCACTGCCCACTTTAAAGCTCGTCTTTTGAGAAAATTCATTCTAGAGGGTGCTTATGTATTTCCACGGTCCCACACCGTGAGGGGTTCTAGGTGTTTTAGTAGACCAGTGGTCATGAGATCCATATTTTGCTCTAATGGCATCTCTCCATAGCCCAGGTTCA
Organism: Petunia x hybrida; assembly: GCA_037355625.1. Classification (NCBI taxonomy): domain Eukaryota; kingdom Viridiplantae; phylum Streptophyta; class Magnoliopsida; order Solanales; family Solanaceae; genus Petunia; species Petunia x hybrida. Next base: position 86,729 of record JBBBVM010000148.1, read on the forward strand.
CCGGATACATACCTCCACAACCACTTCATAAGCATGCTTTTGTTATGGCATGCTAAATCCCTCACACCAATCCTCCTTTTAGTTTAGTCTGAATAACTTTTTTCCATTTAACTAGATGAAATTTGTTAGTTTTGAAATCTCCTTCCCAAAGAAAGGACCTTCTAATTTGTCCAGATGATTTTGAATTTTTTTTTCGGTATGGGAAAGAGTGACATAAAGTAGGCGGGTATGATGCCGAGCACACTACTGATTAGAGTTAGTCTACCACCCGTTGAGAGGTATTGCACTTTCCAGGATGTAAGCTGCCTTTCAAAATTTTCAATGATCCTGTTCCCGATAGCAACAACTTTGAATTTCGCCCCTAACGGAAGGGCCAAGTAGGTTGTAGGGAAAGAACCAATACTGAATCCCATGATTCCTGCCAACTCCTCAATGTTTGAGACTTGATTCACAGGATAAATGATGCTTTTAAGCATGTTGATGTGAAGGCCGGAGATAGCTTCAAAAATAAGAAGAGTAAGATTGAGATACTACATTTGCACCATATTTGCTTCACAGAAGATAAGAGTATCATCCACGTATAGCAAATGAGATACATAAATAATGTCTCCTGTTGTAGATCGGACCTCAAAACCCTTGATCCATTGTTGTTGCTTAGTTTTGTCGAGAATCTTGCTAAGGCCTTCAATTGCTAAGATTAAGAGGAATGGGGAGAGAGGGTCCTCCCTGTCTAAGCCCTTTTTTTGGAGAAAAGAAGCCAACATGACTCCTATTAATGAGGACGGAGTACTTGACTGTGGTGATGCAGAATTTTATCCACCTTATCCATCTATTCCGGAACCCCATCTTCCTAAGCACTCCTAAAAGATAAGACCAGTTCACTTGATCAAATGCCTTCTCCACATCCAATTTGCAAATGATACCAGGAGCACCACTTTTGAGCCTCCAATCAAGAACTTAGTTGGCTATTAGGGCTGCATCACTGATTTGCCTGTTTTTGATAAAAGCATTTTGGTGCGCTGAAATAAGCTTGCCAATGACCTTTTTCAGCCTCTCAGCTAGAACCTTGGATGCTATTTTGTAAACACTGCCAATGAGACTGATAGGTCTGAAGTCTCTTAGTTCAATTGCCCCCTTCTTTTTTCGGGATCAATGCAATGAAGGATGCATTGCATGATCTCACCATATAAGAAATGTTATGAAAATGGTTAATTTCAGCTAGAACTTCTTGGCCAATAAATTTTCAGAAACTCTGAAAGTAAACCATGGTGAAGCCATCCGGTCCAGGGGCTTTGTCTGGTGCACATGACTTAATTACAGAAAGGATCTATTCTTCCTCAAAAAGCTCATTCTAGCCACTCCTTATCTTCCTCAGATATGCTGGCCAAATCATCAAAGTTAGCTGTAGGCCTCCAAACTTCATTCTCAGTATATAACTTTTAATAGTAATCAATAATCTCTTGTTTAATTTGTGCTTTGTCGTCTATCACTTCATCTTCCACAATGAGCCTGTCAATGCAATTATACTTTCTATGTGAATTGGCAAACCTTTGGAAATATTTTGTGTTTCTATCCCCTTCCATAAGCCACAAACATCTAGACTTTTGCCTCCATGAGTCTTCCTCAGCTTTTGCAAGTTGTTGAAGTCCAGTTTAAGAGAAATAATTTTCAATGTTTCCTATTGGGTGGGTGTTCTTCTTTCTGTTCTTTGCTCCAATATCTGTAGTTCATCTAAGGCTTGCTTCTTTTAGCTTCTATCTTGCCAAACACCTCTTTGTTCCAGTCAGAAATGTCTTTTTTCAAGCATCTCAATTTCTGCACAAGTATGAAATCAGCACAACCCCCGACTATGTAACTCTGCCACCACCCCTTGACTTTATCTAGAAAACCATCAACTTGCAGCCACATGTTTGTAAGATATAAGCCTTAAGACCCCAAGTTGTGCTACACCTTATGTTTATTGGATTGGGAGCCACTCCAGTTAAATTGGCTGCAGTATCTACCTGTTTGATTATAACTATTAGCTAATACCAATACAAATTCTTTTACCAAAATGGTGGTATTAGCTATCCCACATGAGAGCTAGGATAATAATCCCACGATTATAATCATGGGATTGTTAATCCCGGGATAATTCACACTCCTACCAAACCCCCTTAGTGGTTTTATAGTCCTCTTAAATACCTCGTGACCCTAATAATTTTTGCCATGTTATGGCAATCTTGGTGTCTATTTTTTTGTCAAGCAACCCTGTGATGGTCCGGTTTAAACATTCACTCCAGCCTTGTATACTCGTATTAAAAAAAGACCACAGTTTCCTCAATTAGCCTCTTCTGACCACTTAGAAATGATTTGATTGCTTTGTAAGTTATAACCACCTTATATTTTTTAGAACAAATGTTGAATCAAATCTTCCACTAGGGCAATAGCGTCTGGACTAAACGCATTCTGTAATTTACTGCAACGAAATTATGCAATGTTATTTCCCAGAAACCAACATTGTGATACTTATATTTTACTGTCCATCGAGAAAACTATACAGTAAAACGCCGTTAGTTACTCTCCTTCAAATTCTTGTCACTTCCCTAAGTTCCCACATCATCCTTTTTCGTGTTTTCTCATTTCATGACCGACTCTCTTAATTTCTGCTTCTTATGAAATGGATTAATTTAGAGACCTTTCTGTGTCTCCATCCTAAGATGTTTCAATCTTTGGTCCAAATCTTCTTTGGCTCACCTTCCTTCCACTTCGCTCTCTATCTACATCAGCTTTGCTAGTTTTAGTCGGTGATGGTTGAGCAGGTGGGTAAAGATGTTGGTGGAGCGGTGGTAGTTCAATAGGAAGTGAATCGCAAATGTTGAGGGAGGGTAATTGGAGGAATTCGATGCTCGGGTTTTGCAAAAAAAGGAAATAGTTTACTTAAATTTATACCCTCCCTTAAGGAGAAACATTCATGGAAACCTCATGGAACCTTCCCTTAAGGAGAAACATTCAAGACTGGGAGATGGACAGCCTACTCAATCTTCTTAGCATACTAGAAACGGTTCAGATTAACCTCCAACAAGCAGATAGATTGATTTGGGGAAACTCAACAACAGGAACCTACACAGTCAAGGCGTGTTATAGCAACCTTTGCTCTCATAATGTGATCCTACACAACTGGCCTTGGAAGCTGATATGGAAATCCAAATTACCCCCAAGATCAAATGTTTTAGTTGGATCGCTGTTAATGAAGCTATACTAACACAAGACAATCTTATCAAAAGGAATATTTATCTAGTTAATAGATGCTACATGTGCCTTCAACCGTCAGAATCAGTCAATCATCTATTTCTACATTGTCCAATAGCTACCGACATCTGGAACATGTTCCTCTCTATTTTTGGCCTCACCTGGGTAATGCCACGCTGCATTAGAGAAGCATATAAAAGCTGGAGCTGTAGGAAAGTTGATAAAGCCATCAGACATGTCTGGAAGATGATACCAGCTACTATTTTTTGATGTGTTTGGACAGAAAGGAATCGTAGATGTTTTGATGGAATATCAACTCCTAGCCACTCCCTTAAGGCTACATGTCTTTTATTTTTGTTTAGCTGGCTGAACCTATCTCCAGTAGATTCCCCTTTAGCTCTTTTGGATTTCGTCAGCTCCTTATCCTTAGCATAAGATCTGTGTATGAGCTGACAAATCCTTTTTATTATCTTTTGTATTTAACTCTTTGCATCTACTGGATGCCTTTAATGAATTACTTACTTCATCAAAAAAAAAAAATAATTTATACCCTTAATTAAAACTTCGTAACGCACCACCTGCCTTCTTCATTTTCTTTGTTATAGTGATTTAGTTTCTCCTCACAGTCGAAGGTTTTGAAAAAGAGAAGGGTAGAGACAATAGTTTAACTTGTCTTCTATGACAAGTTTCTTTATTCGTGAAAATTGTTAACTAGAGTTCTTGAACTTGGTACCATATTTGTGTTTTAGAAATTATTGGATATTACTGTGGTGGAAACAAAGGTTCTGCAAAACAAGTACTCTTCTGCAATTTTTGTTCCTTGTGAAATTTGGATTATAGGGTATTAGAGTAAGAAACTAACGGCGTTAATTTACTTTTTTAGAGCAATTGATCAAAGACCTCAAAATTCATTTTGACACGTGGCAAAACCTGAACATAGTACTGGCACATACTGCAGCCAATTTAACTGGAGCAGATCCCAATTTATTTTAATCTTCCATAACCTTGATATCCTTTGTTAATCTTCCATAACAATGGATCTCGTGGCCTGTGAAACCATATTTTTACTAAATTTAGTGTACTTTGATGTTTGTCAGGGAGCAACCTTGAGGTGCTAGCTGGTGGAGTTGGGAACAAAGCCAAATACGTCAATGCCCCTTAAATTTGTCAATAATTTAGATACTTTTAACTTTTGTGCAACTATTTTTGAATATTTCTACTTGGCTAAGCTGTACGTATTAGATTCTTATCTTTGGCATGGCAATGTGTGATCAATTAATTATGAATTAGAATGTACCTATCTTCACTTGGAGAGAATACTTTCGAAATTCTACTATTTTAGCATTAAACACTTTGAACAATTACATCAAAGTATTGGTTACTAAATTGGAAAAAAATGTGCAGGTTTATAATTAAACTGCGGATGAATTAGTTTTAGGTAGTCTGACTACAATTAAATTGATCAAAATCGATATCTTTATCTGCAACCAAAAAGGATTTTCATATTTCTTTCCATATCTATTCCTGGATAAATACAAGAAACTTAGACGACATGAAATGTAAAGTTCTATCCGAACAAAAGAAGTCTTTGTGACACCGGTGCTTCTCATTGCTCTACTCATTCTGCAACCGAACGTCAAGAACAAAATGGCCTCTAGAGGACATTTCCTCTGTTTCAGCTACATGTTAGAATACTGTACTTTTATTTTGCTGTATGCAACTTTACAGTGTTTGTTTTTGAGTTAATGGCACTGAATAGTATGTGCTATATTCTCTGTATAGCCAACACATGTTACCTTGACGCTCTGCCAAGTACTATTGACAAACAAAAGAATGAGACTTCTATACATTTGAAGTAGGCAAGTACCAAATTGTAAAATTGCCTTCATTTTTGCGATATAGTAATACGTTTATTTTTTTTTTTGCTAAACCGGCCATAGTAATAATATATTAAGACTGCAAAGTAGTACAAAATGTGACCCTTCTTTCCCTCCTGTGGGAGGAAGAGTCTAAAGGCAGTTCATAGTTTACAAACGGGGTCCCAGACATTGGTGCTGGGGTATAAGTATTTCATGTGTAAAGTCACAGTATTTGTGCTGGGGGACTATAATACTTTGTTATACAAAGTCCCATAATTTAGAACTGGGACACAACTACTTGTTAAACAAAGAGTCCCAGTATTTTATCATGGGACAACAGTCTATCCCCTAGAAAAGTCACAATATATATAGTTTTGGGGCAACAGTTTTTTTGTGAAAGCCTTTGCCCTTTAAAAATAACCCACCATTTACAATGGACAAGTACCTGTTAAAACACACAGTCCCCATTTTTTTATCATGGGACAACAGTCTATCCCCTACAAGGTCGCAATATATAGTTCTGGGGCAAAGGGTTTCGCAAAAAAAGCGTTACCCTTAAAAAAACTCCACCATTTACAAAGGAATCAAAAGCTTATACTGTACTTCAATGGAAAATCTAAATATTTTTCGAAACAAAATCATAACCTAATAACCCAATAACCTGTACAAAAATGAAAAAATAACAATGCGAAGTAAACACAGTTACCTTAATAGACGAAACAGCAAAACAAAGTTTTTACCCAAACAAAAAACTTTAAAATCTCAAAAGTAAGAAATTGGTGTATTTCGAAAGAGAGTTCGTGTATTTTGATAGAATTCGAAAGTCACAGTAACAAAGAGAGAAATAAAACCCCTGAATAAGTTAAAAATAAGGAAGGGTAAAAGCAAAATTTTCAAAAGGCATAAAACGACGTCGTTACACTATTATTTTTTAAAAACGCGCGTGGTGGCTAGTTCTCAGCGAATTTGTGAACAGAGGCTAGGCATCAAAGAGCGGGTGCCAAAGTGGTTTTCCCGCAAAATATTTAGGATTTTTTACATAAAAGTACAAGTTTTAGAGCTTAATTACCAAACATAGCAACATTTTAGTAAAATTACCCTATATAGAGGAAAACACAAGATAATTACAAACAAAGCAAAAACATAACAATATTTTCCCCAATTTCACTTTTCCTCATCCATCCTCAATGTATCTCGTTGAATCTCAGTATTTCTGCACCGTATCAACTATTTCTGCACCGTATCTAACTGTTTCTGCACCGTATCTAACTGTTTCTGCACCGTTTCAACTGTTTCTGCAGTACCGTATCTAACTGTTTCTGCACCGTTTCAACTGTTTCTGCACCGTTTCAACTGTTTCTGCAGCACCGTATCTAACTGTTTCTGCACCGTTCAACTGTTTCTGCACCGTTTCAACTATTTTTGCAGCACCGTATCTAACTGTTTCTGCACCGTTTCAACTGTTTCTAACTGTTTCTGCTCCGTTTCAACTGTTTCTGCAGCACCGTATCTAACTGTTTTCGCACCGTTTCAGGTTGTGTTCAGGACTGTATCACCGCAATTTGAAACTATTTCAACGTAGTTTCAGACTGTATCCAGGCCAATGTTGGTGATTGAACCATAATCATGAATAATCTCCTTGAGGTATGAATGCTCAGCAGAAATGGAAATCGTAACAGCCATATCATAGTTAATTCAAGTTATTGGAAAATCATCAAAATCAAAAAATGATTTTGATAACGCAGTGACTCTGATAACGCTGATCCACTTGATAATCGACGCGCTGCTATTAAAATCGCCATGCCTCTATACACGTTTTACTAATCAGATCAATGAGTAGTAAAGGTAATTAAATTAGATGTAACACATTATAAAATAAGTCTAGTAAATTCTATTAGATCGGGAAATCAGTAGAGTCAACAAACCAGCAGTCAATGGAGGCGCCTGGATACGAGTTGATGGAAATGTTGTTGATGCTGAGAACGTTAGTACTTAGTAGTGCTAATATTATTACTATTACTTTTTCTAAAGTCTAGAAGCGGGGTCTTGATCCAAATGAATCAGATAACAACGGAAGATCTGCTTTGGTCTGTACCCATATAATTTTTGTTGCCCAAGCTTGGTATTCTGTGAACTCTTTTCTCATTTCTTTTCCTTTTTATTGGTTTTCTCCCATCAGCATATCGCAGCGTTTAAAGGACTTGAGAGCTGTGTGGTTCTTCTATTGGATTTTGGGGCTGATCCCAACAGTATAGGTATGGTTCAGTTCTATTTCCAATGTATTGTTGTCAAAATTTCTATTCCTCCTTGGCTTCATTTCACTTCCCCATTTCTGAAACCTGCCCCTCATCTTTGTCATGATTTAAAAAAAATAATACCGGTGGGGTGATGGCACTCGGTGGTTGTGGTGGGGGGGGGGTTGGGTGATGGGAGGAGGAGAGATGTTGTAATTTGGAGAAATAGGAGTGAAATGTGTTTGAGTATTAGGAAATGTTAGGAAAAAATATTGCTATGTGGTGTAATTTGAAAAATGTTGCTATTTTTTTGTAATTTGGGGTGCAAATTTGTATATTTGTGTAAAAAACTCAAATATTTACTTCAAGAATTTTTTACATAAAAGTACAAGTTTTAGAGCTTAATTACCAAACGTAGCAATATTTTAGTAAAATTACCCTATATAAAGGAAAACACAAGTTAATTACAAATATAGCAAAAACATAGCAATATTTTCCCATAACATACCAAACCCTTACATTCTTCCTCCTATTTCCCCCACTATCACTTTTGCTCCTCCCATTTCTCCCTATTTCACTTTTCCTCCCACTATTTCCCCCATTGCCCTTTTTTGCATTGTTTCACATTATATTTTACATTTTATTTCAGATTTTTCCCTAGCCGTTTTAGATTGTTTCAGCACTATATATGTACTATTTTTGCTCCGTATCTGCCTGTTTCTGCACCGTTTCAACTGTTTCTGCAGCACCGTATCTAACTGTTTCTGCACCGTTTCAACTGTTTCTGCAGCACCGTATCTAACTGTTTCTGCACCGTTTCAACTGTTTCTGCAGCACCGTATCTAACTGTTTTTGCACCGTTTCAACTGTTTATAACTGTTTCTGCACCGTTTCAGCTGTTTCTGCAGCACCGTATCTAAATGTTTCTGCACCATTTCAACTGTTTCTGCAGCACTGTATCTAACTGTTTCTGCACCATTTCAACTGTTTCTGCAGCACCGTATCTAACTGTTTCTGCACCGTTTCAACTGTTTCTGCACCGTTTCAACTGTTTCTGCAGCACCGTATCTAATTGTTTCTGCACCGTTTCTGCAGCACCGTATCTAACTGTTTCTGCACCGTTTCAGGACTGTATCACCGCAATTTGAAACTGTTTCAGCGTAGTTTCAGACTATATCAGCTAGTTTCAGTGCGGTTTCAGACCATATCAGACTGTATCAAATTTGAGCAGGAGTGAAGATTCAGAGGTGAAAATTACAAAGCATAGCAGGAGTGAAAATTAAAAGTGATTCAGAGCACGATTGAGACTGCCTTCATACACACAAACCCCGTGAACATATTCCCAAAGAAACAATCCGCATTTCCACCGATTTGAGTTCCCGCGATTCTGCTATAGTATCGCAAATCGCCCAAAAATCGCCACTATCGTGTTCGCTCAATTCTGATCGGAATCACCCCTTGAAACCCCTAACTGCCGATTATAAGATGATTTCAACATCCCAATTGTGAGAATTAATGAGAACAAAAAACCCGATGAACTCCCCACCGGTGATAATGGAGTTCCAGCCGGACAAAGGGACCAACCCCAACGTCAAATGCTCAAAAGACGAAGATGGACCAATTCCCCAAGGTTTCGTCCAACTTTGATAAGCCGAATTCATCGACCGATTGAATTAAGATCCCTGCTATGCTTTGTATCAGACTGAATCACTTCTACTACAGCCATGAGTGAAGATTCACTTTTAATTTCACCTTAATCGATATGTTTGAAGATTCATTTGTATGGGTACAGAAATGGAACTTGTATGTCTATGAACGATAATGGTAACGTGGGGGTGATGGGAAGTGTTAGGGTGGGGGATGGGAGGAAGAGAGTAAATTGAGAGTTGTAATTTGGGGAATGGAAAGTGAAAGGTAGAGAGAGAAAAAAAACAGAGAGAAAAGGAAGAAGGGTTTTAGTGAAGGGTAGAATGAATAAAACAGGGTTGAAAAGAACTATTTATACATTGCCATTTTGCTAGGAAAAATATTGCTATGCTTTGTAATTTTAAAAATATTGCTATTTTCTTGTAATTAAGGGTGAAAATTTGTATATTTGTGTAAAAAACCCTTACTTCAAAGTCTAGGAACATCCTTTTTCCTAATAGCCACCTTTCTTTAACAGTCACGATTGTTAATTTTAATAGCCACTTTCCTTTTCTTCTTTGATTGGTTTTTCAACAGCCATCTATTGTGTACTTTCAATAAACTAAATACACTTTTGCCTGTTTGAGAATTTAAGAGCACACTTTTACAAGAACCCAGTGCTACAACCACTAATTAATTTTGGAAAAAAAAAAGCACATCATGCATAAACATCTCTTGATAAACAACCATGATCTTTTGGGCTTTTTATATCTGATTTGACTGCACACGTTATTAGGAGATTTACACAAAAGAATTACAATCTCATCATCAGAAGTAAGAACCAAACAAAACTTTGGGTATTCCTTAAATTGATTTTTTAAGTAATAGTTGATTATGTGATAACTTTCCTTTTGTGTTTTTCTTATTCTCTATTAACAAGTCCAGTTTTACAATTTTTGTCTTTGGTTAGTCATCTCCTAATGAGAAACCATGGGTCCATTGTTTTGGATTTGTAACAATATCTTTTCTACTTATGGACACCTTATGGTACAAGTTATTAGGAGAATTACAAAGAAAAAGAATATGATCATCTGGCCCGAAGAAACAGTTTTACGGTTTCTATTTTTAACGGTTTCTCTTTAACTAATCAATATCATATTTTCGTTTCGTGTTTTTAGGTTTGGTTTTGATTTCTTTGTCTGTTCTTTTCTAACAAATTTACTGTAATAGCTTATATGTTTGGTTACTCAAGTTTATTTCGGCTTATTATTATTTAAAATTTGCCAAGTAAATTGCATTCTTCACTTATTGTGATAATATAGTGAATTGATAATTTGCTTACATTTAATGATTACAATGCATTTTGATCTCTAAGAAAAAGAATGTTACTCATACTAGGAAGTATGAATTATCTTATAATATTATTGTGTAACGTTTTGTTGTTTTGTTCAATTAACCTTTTTAGGTTCCGATAAATTCAATAACTTTCGGGAAGTTTTTATCATTATGAAAGTGGACAAGGTAGAGATGATGTTGGATCAACAACTGTTAACTATTTGTTTGATAAGATGTCGTAGAGAGGTTTTCTTTTTTCCCAATTATTTTTTTACTTAAGTTAATTATCACTTATATATTTCCTTCCAAATATATCGATCTCAGCATATCTGGGAGAGTTATTATTGTTGTATATTTTCTCCCAACAAATTTAACTATTAATGCTTTCTCCCACGTTATATAATTTTTTTTTGTTTGTTCAGAGTGGTTAGGGGTGTGAAATTACTGCCAGAGCTATTGCATTCTATTTAATCCTAGAGATTTAGGTTATTGTAGCATCTCGACCTGGAACTAGGCATTCATCTTCTTTGTTGGATTCTTGAGAACAGATATTTTAGAAAGCACATTCTTTTTATTTAATTGCCAAAGATATATTTTCACACATGGATGACTTTTCGTTACACTTAGAAGAAATTTTTTAATGTTGACAATATTGATTGATTATTCGTCGTCATTGATGCAGATGATATCCAATCATCTATCCTCAACAAACAAGTCACCATATGACAAACCATATGGACTATGGACCATTCACAAATAACAATTACTTTCTTATTCCATTTGCAATCATTTAGTCTTAGTCTTAGCTTTGTTTTATTAATATTGGTAGTTTTATTTTATAAAATTTTGTATTACATAGCTTAGCATTCACGTGCAACGCACATATCGAGAAACTAGTTACTATAAAAGCATGTCCTTTAGAATTAATAAAGTCAGATTACTTAATTACCCTTGCAAAATTTTAAAATACCAAGCCTAACCCAGAAAAAAAAACATATCCACACACAGTAGCCCCAGGCGAAAAGCCACGCTCAAATGCAGCAGCTTGAGAGGAGCGATGCGCACCTTGACAACTTCTGAAAAGATCTAATCCTTCATAAGAGATTCACGCACTTCATTTACAACTCCAACAATTCCTCATCAATCAACTTTACTAAAATGCAAATTTTTTCTCTATTTGGAACCCAATCGCTTATTATTCAATTGTGCCCTGACGTAGAGACTTCACACATTCTTCATACCAATGACTTTTTGGAGGTAGATTTATCATTTACGCCCAATAGAATCATGATGGATCTTGATCAAGTCAATATATATTACTGACCAAAAAAGACCAAGAATCAGACATTGGCAAACACACGATGGATGACTAAATTTTCTCAATGAAGATGGCAATGGACACAACATCAAAGCATTAAATTCAAAAAAGTGAAAGTCGAGTTCTACTTTATGACCTTCACTAATATAATTTAGATATTTTTATCCTCAGAAATCTCAAAAAGGTACGCTATAATGTACTCTGTCTGATTGATACAAGGTTTAAAGTAGATTATAAAGAGTAGAAATGTATGCCATAACAAGTTATGAAAAACATGAGTTGAGAAAGTAACAGGTTATGAATAATAAAACATCTAACTAGCAGAAAGTGGATATTTTCTTTTCAGACACAGGAGTCCTACGAAAACAGAACACAGAAGCTTGAAACACGAACATGTTCTCTTGATTATATGGATTCTTGAGGGATATCATGGGGCTGTGCACGTGTGCTTTACTAAGTATTGTGTATTTTTCTGTAATTTACATTGCCAAGAGAATACAATCTGATAAGAATGCGGTATGTTTAATTCTTTCTACTTTTTGCATGAATATTTCACAGTTATACTAATGCTTGTGCACCCGGAAAGGAATCTATGGATTTGTAAGCATGATTTTGTGAATGAGCTCTATCTAACATTTGTTGTTCCATAGTTTCGAACATCCAGCTCCTCTCTAAGTTATTGTGAGGCTATTGTTCTAGCAACTGAAGTTACCTTGAGATAAGATGTCGTTTAACCAAGCAGGAAATTGTTTAAGCATGAAAAGTGATTGAGGGTCACGCTCAACTATTCTTCAGTTCACAAAAGTTGAAATACACCGTTGTAAAGGAATCCGACAATGACATCCCACATCAAAACTTTGGTTTAGTAACGTTGAAATTATTTTATATAAATTTTGTACTATATAACTTGACATGCACGTGCAACACACGGGCCAAAAGCCTAGTTTAACAAAAAAAAGAGCCATAATTGGATTAAACATATAACAGAAGTGTGAAATTTATTATCTCCAACTTATGATAGCTAAATAATAAAAACTCGTTTACTAAAAAGCATTAGGGGCCTGTAGATTTTTATTGCAAATCTAACCAAGACATTGAGCCTACAAAATGCGGAAAACAATAAATTTATAGGAGTACCTTCATTTTACGAAAAAGAGAGCTAGTAAAACTTTAGAAGAAACTGAGTGAATCAGAGGAACAACAAATGATTTTAGTAATTAGCTAATGGTATACAAATTTCACATCCTTAAGTCTCAGAAAATCAGGAAGTTATCCTACAAATGAAGGTGGATTTAGTGGCACTCCTGACTTGGATTCACTCATCTTGATGAAATTTTGATAACCTTCCCTAACATAAAATCAGTAGTTTAAAGTCCAGTGCTATAAACAGGATTTTTATTGTCTATATGAGAGGTATAACAATGTCAAACAAAAGGACTGACATATATTCAAACAAGTGAAGAAGATTGCGATCTCGAAACAGGAAGATAGAAATTGTAAAGTTACAGTTGAAACACCAATAACTAGGCAACACTACTAGTTAAACTATTTGGTACGCAGTTTATTGACATGAGAAAGTCTTAGCTCTAGGTATACTTGAAGCAAATCATTAGATGAAAGGATTATAAGTTTGAAACATGCAGACAACACAACATAGTGAATTAGGATTGAGTATAACGTAACGCGATTAATTCATATAAGAACTAGCCCTGCTGTTGGAGACCTATTTTTGCCATAGCAAGTGAACCTACATAGCAACCAGGGATTCCAGTCACTATTGTAAGATCTTCATTACTAAGACATCTTCACTGACTTGGAAATGCCTTTGCTTGTTGTACAGTTGTGCTCATGGAGTTTATTGAAAAAGGTTTTGTCACATACTTTTCTTTCCGTTCTTAAATTCTTGGTAAATATGGTTCTTTTTCTTTCTGTATTCGTAAAATGTTAATCTTGATCTAGGTATATTAATATTGTTGTTAAAGACTATGTTTTTACTCGATGAGGAATTTTCAACTGGTTGCTTTCTGCTATTTTTTGAAGTATTTGATTATAAAGTTGGAATCTTTTTGGAAAAATCTAATAAGGTGGGTTCTGATTGAAATTACTTACTATTAATAACCAATGTCATTGCTTCAATTTTCACTTTCTTGGGCTACTCTGTTCTATTGCTGGCAAGAGACATCAAAATTTTCACTTTCTTGGGAGTGTTGTTTCGCATTGTGATTTATGCTTACATATTGCAGGAAAAGAACAGGAGACATTACACGTATAGAACATAAATGTTGGTTGTGGAACCTGCATTTGTTTATTGTAAAGCAGCTGTGTTTATTGTGTAAATGTTAGGGCATCATTAAAGTCGTTACTCGATTGTAAACTATTTTTCGATTTACTCTTTAAAGTTCATAGAATTCAAGGCGATTTAGGTTTTATTTTTCTGTGCTGACCCTTTTTCTCGCTGAACGTGAAAGATTAGCGTAGCATTTAACCGGTAATGACCACGTTCGAATGTTGTAAATCCCTTCAAAGGCTTATTAAGTACAAGTAGATGAATGTTGACACTTGACAGGTACTTAGGGAGCAATCACTGTGGAAAAATGTTGCTGGTTGAATTGACATATATATAAAGCTCTTTACATTTTGCAGTTAGCTTGTTTTTCGTTTTATACTTCTAAACTTATGAAGTGTCCTCTTCATTTAGTGAGCGCAGTGCGGAAGATTATCACTGTACAGAGGGAGTGTTGGTTGATTATGGTGTACAAATCTTTTTCTGGAGATGTTTATGTTGAGGGTTACTTGTGGACCGGAAGACTATTTTATTCCCCTCCAGTTTGTCTGTTCCACTTTCTCTGATCTCTGATTGGGAACACTCTTATTCATTTTCTTGAGGACTTTGCCAGTTAGAGCGGGAGAGCAAGAGATCCCGTGGCCCTAGTGGGCAACCATGGTACCTCATTTGGAGGTAAGAGTTCTGGTTATTTTGGGAGGTCACCTTCCAGGTTATCTCAGCTTGCGTCACGCGATTCTTAGAGTGCGCAAGTAGTTCGTCAAGATCAGAGTCAGTTTTCTCTTTGTAGCTATCAATAATCTGTCAAGTTTTTATTTTTAGCAAAAAAGGTGTTATCATTGTCGTGAGTGTGGTTATCTTTTGGGGAGTTTTCCCTTACTCCAGCAAGTAGACAGTCGTCATTCTTCTCACCCTCAGGCACCTGCCAGTCGTCGAGGATTCCATTTAGATCTCAATCAGCCAAAGAAATGCCACCATCTAGTAGAGGTTGAGAGTGTGGTGGCAGTGGTTCTTCAGAAAGTGATTGTCAGGGTAGTGGCTCAGCTCAGCTGCAGAGGCAGTTCTATGAACTGCTTGTCTGGCGGGATGCTGAGGTATCCGATATAGTAGACCCTGAGATTTCTTCTTCTCTTAAATGTGAGTAAGATTTGACTCTTTCGATCGATCTGGAAATGGTGAGTCTTATTATGTTTCGATGGTTTCCTTGGATGTCGTTTCTATTAAGAATCGGTTGCGGTAGAGGGGTGAGCTTCTGATATGATTTATTCCTAGTATTTATGATGACCCTACTAGTTTATCTGGTTTAAATGTGAGAGATCTGTGAGTGAGTATCGGTATTGTTTGCTTGGCATCTTGTTGTGCCTCATTTTGTTATATTGTCAAGTCAGTCTACCTCTTTTTGGAACTTAGTGTCGGTAGGGTGATGGGATTCTTATTCGTCACCATCAGAAAGTGTCATTGTTTCTTCCGGTGTAAAGTGGTTAGTAAGTAATACTCGATCTATGTGTCTCCTCTTGGTTCGAGACGCTAGTAGAGTCATGTTATTCTACAAGTTTGTCTCGGTATAAAAGGGTTTTCTAGTAAATTGTCGGAGTTTCCTTTTTATTGGAAGGTTAAATTGATATGGATGTTGTTCCATAGAGCTCATTTAATATCTATTTCTTCAATTGCGATTCTTTGGCTAGCTTGACTAGTGAGTAGTCTAGCTCAGGTAGCCAAGTGAATAAGAAGATGAGCTTCCTAAAGCTCTAATTATTTCTATTCTCAGTCCGGTGCCATCTTTTCTTTGTTCAGCACTGGTGAGCTTAGGCGGTCGGTAACCTCTTGTGATACTCCCTATGTTGAGCCAGAGTGTCTGTCAAGGTATCCGGGTAAGCACATTGTTATTTGTCAAGGCTACTAAGGGTAATGAGAGGCGTCATTTGACCTTTGATTTGATCCATCAGGCGGTGGTGCTTATAAAAAGTGTATGGAGTTGTGACTCGAGAGTTGCAGCTGTTTGGCAACTCGAAAGGGTAGTTGGTAGCTTAGGTCTGCCTACGTTCAGCTTTTAGCTAAATCTTCTTTAGTCCAGCAGACAGTGCGGGGATGGTTATTCCTATTCAAATAGCTGCATGAGTTTGTGCTTTAAGTGGAGGAGTCTTCCTCTAAATACTGAATGGTAATACTAAATCTCTAAGGCGTTGATACCACTTTTGTCACGACCCAACCTAGGGCCACGACAGAAACCTGCAATGAGTGTCGATCATTGCTAAACCCACTAATAATCTATTAATGATAGAGATAAGCTGGCAACCTGATCATATATACGTACCTATCTGCTGAAAGTATAAAGTCTGGAAAGATGACACGACTTTAACTTGACGGAAATTAGAACACTGAGCCACAAATTCTGCTATGTCACACTTCATTCCGTCCCACCAATAAATCTGCTTAAGATGATGGCACATCTTAGTCGAACCTGGATGAACAGTGTATTTGGAATAATGTGCCTCTATCATAATCTGTCCACGTAAATCTGCAACATCAGGGACACAAAGTCTATCTTTATACATGAGAACACCGTCAGTAGTAACCCTGTATGGTGACTCCGGTTTTCTTCTGGCTATCTGTCTGTATTCAAATAGAACTGGATCCTCATACTGATGTTGTTTTACTTCATAAAAATTTAGAGTTAAAGGTCTAGTGCAGCTTGTCGTCCATCCATCATTGGCATATCTCCTTCACACCTTAACTCTTTGAGCAGTTACTTTAACGTTATAAGTGCACATGTAATCAACTTTGTTGCTGGTATTCTGCTTCAGCTCATGGTCCAGCTACATGTCTCTTTTATTTTTACCTTTTCAAGTCATAATATTTCCAATTCAAAGACAATACCCTAAAGTAGATGTTCAGTCTGAAGATCATTTCTGGTCTGCATCATACTATCCAGTAGTATTTGCATGATCCTTATCCTTATATGATAGACCCTGTTCGGATGAACCTTTGACAAACATTAGGATATGAGTAACTACATTCCCACAAAGAGCTTGCGGAACAACACTAACATCAACTGAGATGTTGCATAGTGCGTTCGTAAAAATAATATAGCTTGCATCAAATCTTCTATAGTGTGTAGTGACAAGGTACTTCAAAAGCTCCCCTATTGCATCAAGCGTGAGCTAATACTTAGTTCCATCGATCTGTTCTATATCAAAATGGTATATCGAAGAGGTGATTATCGGTTGAATCATGTTAATGCATCCAGAGTTTAGTATATCTTTGTTTCGAAAAAGGTAAAACTCTCTTCTCGTGATTGAGGAAGGATCAGCTTAGTCAGAATAAGCTGTGCAATGGTATTATCATATTATCCTGATATATTTTATTCCAAAAGTACGATGTGCGTAATATAATTCTGATCCTGTAATCAGGATGTAAGGCCCGTGGAGTAGCTTATGAAGGTCGTGCAAGTTTTCTTGTTATCTGTGCGATTTTTTTTTTCTTTAGACTTAGGCTCATTCGAGGACGAACGAGAGTCTAAGTGGAGGAGAATGAAACGACCTCGGTCAGTCGTTTCAGGAGATAGGACTCCGATTTGCATGCCAATAATTTTAAAATCTTCGTAATGTCCATTGGGACTTATCTGTAAAATTTGAGCTAAATCAGACCTAGTTTGGTAGGCATCGGAAGAAGGTTTCAGTTTTTATTGTCGATAAATATTAAAAAGAGATTTTCGAGCTCGGTTTTGGCGAATGAGCTCCAATTCAAAATCTGAAAGCACCGTTAGGTTCGTATGATTATTTGTGACATGTGTGAATTTTTAAAGTGAATTTCGAGGTTGTTCGGATGATTTCGGCTAAAGTTCCGAAAATTAATAATTTGACCTTTTTCCATTTAATTTGCATATTGAGTTTCGGGAGTCCGATTTGAGATCCACCTGAGCAAGCATGTTATATATATTTTGTATAACTTACTTGAGAAATTCGGGATCATTTCAAATTTCGTAGAGTTCCGTTTTAATTTTCGTCGAGAAAAGAAAAGAAAATACAAAACAAAAGAAAATAGAGAAAAGACAAAAAGGAAAAGACAAAAGAGAAAGAAATGAGGCGGTGGCTGAGCTTATAAAGCTCAAAATGAACAGAAAGAGAAACGACGAGAAACAGAGAAACGAAACAGAAGCGAGAATTGAGAAAGAGAACATGTAGAAGAGAAAAATGCTATAGTACTAGTTTATGTCTACACTTTGGAAAATTATTCTCCTGAACCTTAATTTTACACAATCAAGCAAGGACAAACGTTTTCATGACCAAGGATGAGTCACACCAATTCTGTGATAAAGAGCTTCTTAACTTCTGGAT
This sequence comes from Petunia x hybrida, assembly GCA_037355625.1. Lineage (NCBI taxonomy): Eukaryota > Viridiplantae > Streptophyta > Magnoliopsida > Solanales > Solanaceae > Petunia > Petunia x hybrida. Next base: position 104,953 of record JBBBVM010000148.1, read on the forward strand.
AGGAGCCTATATCATTATGAACCACAAGACGTAAGTTTTTTAGGCATCATCGCTAAGTCACTCTGTACATGCAGTGGGGGTGGGGATATACAAATATATAGTACAATTTTTGCCCTCACTTAAAGATTCTGTACATGATCTTTCCACCATATGGGCAGACGAAAAGATCAACATCCTCTGTATGGCATCGATATGCAAATTTCTGAAATAATTAAATTTCTGTTAGAATGGTAGAGAAACAACATTATTGATGCATGAAATTTCGACAATGGAGACATATATGACTGTGTATGTTAAACTAGGAACAACTGGTAGATCGGATTCATAATTGAATAGCATCTCAACAGCAGGGGCATTCTTGCACAAATGAGTCATACCGTGTTATCGAAAAGGTTGCAAAACTTCTCAGGACTTCGGAAGTTGTGGTAAATCCGTCTTAAATTGACAATAAAAGCGCCAAGCAGAAGAGAGAAACTTCAAGATTCAGCAAGTCATGAAGACGCTTGCACCTTTGCAAACTGCAGATTGCTGAGTTGAACATTAGACGCCAACATTTCTTAGAGTGAACAATTAAATTTTCTGAAAATAAACGGAAAAACCAACTCCGTACTTATTATGTTTTCTGAATCTGCTTCTAGAATTGAGGTCTCCTTACCAACTATGACTGTATATCTAATTCTCTGTGACCTGTATCCAGTTCTCTTCTCACCTGCAGCATCTCAACCAGACCATTATAAAACTATGGGGAAAGGTTTTTCTAACTTGTGTAATCAGCAATGGAAAGAGTGCAGAAAAGCAGAATTAGAATGAAATTGAATGCATTCTTTCCTTTCTGAATTTGCTAAGTGCTGTAATATGTGGGCCTTTTTTCTTGGATTTACCAAATCTAAATCTGATTCCCACAATTTCCATAATTGGAAAGAAATTGAGTTTATTCCTTCTTTTTAAATCTGCTTAGTTATGTAATCTGCGGGCCTTTCTCCTTGAATATTTCAAATCTAAATCTTATTGCCAGAATTTCCAGAATATTACACTCAGCATTCTCTTTTGGCCTCTGTTTGATTGCTCAATTCTAAAGCCAATTGACTTGCCAAGTTTAAAGCCTTTCTTATACTTCCTCCCCTTCAGTTTCGTTGCTTACAACGCTCCAGTGCTAGAGAAAAGACCTAAGGGTACTAAAAAGATTTACTATATCTAAGAGCTTTTTATGTTCTTCCCGTTGGAGTTATCGTGTCAATTTTGAGAAAATATTCTTTTGATGAGCTGTCCCAAGTGGAGTATACTACTATTGCAGATAGGATTGTATTAATGACAAAGCTTAATGCCACGGAAATGACCAGCAGTTAGCGTGCTGAATTTATTTGTGTTCATTTTTCCAGTTAGCTACTTTGTGTTCTCACTCATATGTTAAACTTTGACAATCTAGGACGCTTAATGGTTAGTAGCAGCATACTCAACGTCATTTGAACCTAAATCCTCTGCAAGCAGATCTAATGGGCAAAGAAGGGCCATGTTTCCATAGTGGTGTTGAGCGTGAGTGCTTTTGACCACCTTTATCACACCTCGCATGTTAGTTTTCCATCTCGTTCTTTTTTTTTCCAATGTCGTTCTTCACATGAATGTTTCCTGTTGATATCAATCGTCAAGATATGGGATGCCAAAGTACTTAATTTTGTTGTCCAATCTTCAGCAACTGAAATTCAAAACTTACATGCACGAGACAGCCGATATCGAGAATTCCCTAAATTAATTTATCTGTTAGATGAATAACACCAACTTCTTTAACTCTGCAACCTCTCCATCCAAATAGCACTTCAGATACAGCAGTCATCAGTCTCACGTGCAGTGAATTTATCTAAGATAACTGCACGGTTGCTCCCCAATCATTAGCATCCACACATTTAATCCCCATTTATATAAATTATTCTCGCAATGGTCCTTAAGTCCTACTTTTAATTTATTCTTCGTCTTTACTGTTATTGCTATTTGTGTTTATTTCAGCTATCTTTAAATTTTGTGTCGATATTCTCTTTGCTATGGTATTTTCATTGTGCTTTTCTTTTCTAGCATGTTTTCTTAATTGTAAATTTTTTTAGTCAAGGGTCTATCAGAAACAACCTCTCCCCACTTGGAGGGGTAAAGTATGAGTACATCTCACCCTCTCAAGACTCCACTTGTGGAATAATATCACTGGGTATGTTGTTGTTGGTCCTTAAGTCCTAATTGGAGCAGTTTCCAGAAACTTGCCTAACAGAAAATGAAATGTATGGCACATCACACAGAAGGGAAAGGTCCTGGATGTGCACGTGCCATTTGCATGCTATTGTTTATCGTCAAGTCCTGCAATGGTTGACAGAATAGGTCGGACTCTCCTTATATGGTCTTGGGCAATCCTCCCACCTTGAGCTAGCTTTTGACTTTTGAGGTTGAGTTACCCCAAGGGCTATATCGTCAAATGGTATCAAAGCCAGGCCCATCGATCTCTCTTTGGTGTTCCACAATGATGGGACCCCCGAATTATGTTGTTCATGCTCCCGTTTCAATCCTAAGCGTGTGGGAGAGTATCAAGTCCCACATTAGTTAAGGGAATGGGTAGCAGTTTTCTTATATGGTCTTGGGCAACCTTACTATTGGGGTTGAGTTAAGCCTAAGAGCAATGTCTTCACAATCGACATATAACTTCACAATAGTGTCCTAAGTCAATGTTTAAAAACTTAAAGACCACACAATGTAAGAAGTGTAAACTTTAGTCAGCAAATGCTGGACCAAAGATAGAGAGAATCAGCAATTAACCAATATTGATGTTCTTACCAGTGAATAAGTCTTTGTTGATGTAACTGTATGGTTTTTAACTTTTGATCCCACTCGATTAACAATACCTAGCCATAGATCTGGAATCATATTAGTCATTCCCAAAAATAAAAGGAAGTAAAGGAACCAAACTGATGCCAGATTGACTGTGACTATATTGTTTTATTATCTTTGACTCGAGCCGAGGATTGATCGGAAACAGCCTCCTTACTTCACTCGAGGTAGGAGTAAGGTCAACATACACCCCATCCTCTCCCGACCCTACTTGTGGGATTATACTGGGTATGTTGTTGTTTTATTACCTTTGATTCTTTGAATATGTGGTATTTCTGATAGAATGTATCCTTGGGAATCCTGCAGGTAGTGAAATCATAAGACTTGCATAATCTAATGTAAGAAGTGAGATCAAAGTACCACTGGTCGCTAGTAGCTTTGTCATGCACTTTGAAAGCATACTAATAAACTATTGTCAATATGTAAAGACAGCGTATTTCATGCTTTATCCACAAAATCCTAAGAGCTACCAGGTAAGAAAATGTAGTTGCAGAACTAGTTGCATAGCTCTGTCATAAAGAGTTTCTCTTTGAGTAGCCAAATTTGATTTCCCATGACGAATTTGACAGTAAGCAGTCAGAAAATCATGTGTCATGTGTCAAGCAGAACACAACCTTCTTAGAGTCTCTAGTGACATAGTTGGATGCCTAGAGGAAAAAAATAAAAATGAACAAAAGGGAGTATAACCCACAATAAGGTCTGTATTCTAAATATCTAGACTTCGAGTGCAGTCAAGATACTACGCTCCTCTCTGAAGCACAAGCATCACCACTAGCACATAAAAAAACAACAGATTTGAAATGGAAATAGAGATTGGCATCATCAGTTTTACAAGAGTCACACATGAAGCCAATAAACTACTCCAAACAGAATTAGCCTTCTTGATACGTTGTGATATCCAGATTGCATACCATCTTTTCCTTTCCTTTCCTTTCCTTTCCTTTAGCTGAAGAAGGGTATGGCATCAAATGCTTCTTTGGATAGTGTGTGATGGACAAGTAGGCTATGAGTCTGCAAGAGATATGTGCACAGTTAATTAGGACAAAGCGGACAGCCTATGACAGCTATGAAGCATCAATCCTAGTACACGGTACAAATGTCCAAAATTTTCACGATTTGAATAAGACCGCTGTTCAATTCTAGTTTTTAAATCCTTTGTCCACCAGCATTTACCTCAATTTGTACGGGTCCTTTAACCAGTGAAGACAATGCAAAAGAAAAAGTTTCTTTTACACATTCTTAAAGTAAATGCATGTCTTACATGGATACATTTTCCAAAATCTACTTTTCATTTCTATCGATGTAGCTTTAGTTTCACAATACTTCTCATTTATTGCTTTACCTTCATACTTATTTTTATTATTTTTTGTGCTCGACATACTGTACTGTCTGGAACAACTTTATCAGCTGTACATGACTCATACATCAGTTTTAACACTGATGAACTGTGAACTTAAACAGATACCCCACTTTGGAGACCTGAGCCACATGAAAAACCAGTGCTGTGCAATGCTTGTGGATCAAGATGGAGGATTAGGGGAACTCTGAATGACTATTTCCAAAACATGCCAACAAAGAAACTCAAAGCTGTCTACAAGGTAATTTACCTTCTGAGGTGAAGCCGCTTGCCTTGGCTCAAGATAACCGAAGGCTAAAAGTTGAAGAAAAGGTTGTTGGACCTGATGGCACTTCAGCTTGTAGTGAAGATGAAATAAATGACATATCACTCTTAGGGTCGCCAGGATCTTTCTCAGGGAATTGCAACCGATTCAAGAAACAACTGGTAAGATAACTCAGTTATATGTCCATATAGATGGTAAAATAGTTTAATTATATGTCCATCAGACTTCTTCAGCTACAGCTTGGTTGATTCATTTTATAGCCGACCAAATTTGTTTGGAATTGAGGCATAGTTGTTGTTGTCATATACTAAAGCTGACGGTACACAGAGAGAAAGAGAGACACTTTCACAACAGAACTGTGGTTGTCAAGTCCAGTCAAGTTTATATAAGATGTCGTACGATAGTCGCATTCGTTACTTCTCCCTAAAAATGATATTATGTGTAACCCTACACTTTGGGACCACAAAGTGAAAGTCTAAGACATTAATTTGTCTAAAAGACTAAAATCAAATCTTACCTTCATTATCTGATGCATCTTAATTGAACCAAATTATATGACTACGTATAACCAAAACAAATGTTCTTTATCCAAATAAACAATACAGTATGTATCGGATGATCTAGTTTTGGCAGGAAGTCATATCATTTTCCATTACTGTGATTTTTAAATATCTACATCAAATCAGGGTTCAATCACGTTTGGCCTCTTGATAAGCAGTAGAGGTGCAATCATTAAATTCTCTATAAACTATACAATGTGTTTCTTTATTACTTAAACCATGCATTTCCGCTAAGCTTCAAAATTGTTACTTTCTTTGATGTGATGCATCAATACTGTCAAAAAACCTAATGTAATTTGGACTTAATTATGACAAAAAAAAAACTATGGAATAACACCTGATATCATAAAACTCATGAATGCTTGTCCATCATAGAGATACAGCATACTGATGTTTAATTGTTTGGTATGCACCATTGTTCACATTTTGTTAGGAGAAGCAGCCAATGGTCCCCTCTGGAATCCTAACAGTGTTCCAAGAAGAAAGAGATCGAAGCTTAAACAGTACATTTTTTCACCTGTTGAAAGACTTAACGGGCAGCTCTACTGCATACTACAAAACCAGACTTTGCCATTACATCTGCATATGAAGAAGATATTCTAATCTACGAAAAGGACAAAAATATTCCTGCCAATTAGATTGGTCTAGGAGCAATGCTGTTCATATCACCAAGTACTACTACAGAAGACTCAAAGCCTCAATCCACTACAGCAGAAAATGACGGTTCTTACTCATCAAATTTCCGAATTGAGAACTCATCTCTGTAAGTGTTTCATATGTGCACGCACCTGCTTCACACTGGCATGCAAAAGTAACTCTTATCATCTCATTTGCACAATTTATCAACCAAAAGAAAAAACATGGGTGATTTGGGACCACTGAACTATCCAGTGTGTTATGCAATATGTTTTTAAAATGTCAAAATTTGATGTTTTCCACTAATGTTCTTACCAACAGGCACATTGGTTTGGATGGATTCCATGGCAGAGATGCATCCTGACATCTCTAAGTGTATTTTTCCTCAATTCATATGCCATTACAAGGATGCATGAACATTATAATTTCTTTTCAGGATAAACAAACATATACTAAACCATGTGGCGATACAAAACGGAAGTTCTTCAAATATTGATGGAAGGGTAGAAGGAAATAATGTCTCTCTGCATCATACAAATAGCAGACTGACGGTACGTCATATGTCGATCATCTGACTTCTGGATTGTGTTCTTCAAAGAAGGTCAAAGCTTGTTCTTTTGGCTGATATTACAACCATTTTCATGTTATGCTGGTCTTGTTATGTTATTAGCGCTTTGACAATCATCCGTTCATTAAATATTTGCCTAAAAGGCTGCTGGTATGAAAAACTAAGTCTTCCTTTTCTTTCTTGTTTATAGAGGAAGAAAGTTTTCAGTCAAAAGAAATAGGTATTTCTGTTATAAGGTATCCACAATTACAAAAAGTTTGATAACGTCATAAATTTTCAAAAAGTTTCCTACAATCTGTTTTCAAATCCAGGAGCAATAAAGGACCTGAGGAGTATTAACAATCTTCAATGCATTAAATAACTTCATCAAAATACTATAGCAAACCTGTAGCACAGCAGGTGTAAGGAAATGGTTTTACTATTGAAACACTTATCAATTCCGAAAAATATTATATTGCTCAATTCATGACCCAATAGCTAGTCATGTTAGTTTTCTTTATAGCAGGCAACACTGACGTGCCGCTGGTCTCAGTCTGTAAGATAGAATCCCCTAGGTAAGATCTTCTCCTGCTAATATTGATCTATTTCTGTCTTCATCTGCTAATAGATCAAAATAATGACATGATCTCATTTTTTTAACATCTTTTTTTCTTTAATTTTTTTTTTTGGGGGGGGGGGGGGGGGGGGTTGTTTTAGAAAGAGCAAGTCCACACACTGATGCATTGTTTGATTCAATGATTAAGTGATAGTCTAGTGAGTAGTGCCACATATTCCCATAAACCTCATCTGCACCTGAAGAAGAGTAATCATTCACCGAAACTATATCCGCTAACACGAGAAACTCACAAATAGGAAAAGAACGAGAGGAAAATTAGGTTGAAAGGACAAGGGAGCAAAGAGGTTGAAAAGATTTTTTCCTTTTAATGGAAGATGGCAAGTGGGAGAACTCATAACTGTCAATTTTTCCTTCCATCCTGGTGACTTGCACAATAACTAAACTAGAGGAAGAATCGACAAGAGACGTCCGAAATAGTTTTTCACTTGCACAACAACAACATACCCAATACTTCCCACAAGTGGGGTCTGGAGAGGGTGAGATGTACGCAGACCTTACCCCTACCTTGGGTAAGATAGAGCGGCTATTTTTCAATAGATCCTCAGCTCAAGAAGGTTTTTCACTTGCACAATATCTCAAATACAAGAATAAGACATGATGGCAGTGAAAAATTTCTATCTATCCTAATACATTATAGCTTAATATATATGAACCTTGCAAATTAGACCTCATAAATCAGACACTATAATCCTGGCAGCTGGCTTTCAGTATCAGGTATCCTTCTTCTACCTGCAAGCCTGTTTTCATTTTTTTTACCTCCATAGGCTAAGTTGTATGATATTACAACCAAGTTCAAATTAGATAGTATTGAACAAACCATACCTAGATGAAGTGCTCGATCCCCAAAAATGTTTGCTTTTAAGCACCTATAACAGTTCCTCTGACTGTGATAATAATCATCAGTGTCAACAATAAAACTCATAGCTTTCTTATCCCATATTTATAGGATTACAGGTATAGGTTAAATAAAAGTACGTCCAAAGCACAGAGAACGATTTTTCAATTAGTTTTACAATAAATATTTTGTAGTATAGCATATGATGAAAGTGGGCACCAATTCGGGTGGGCCTAAGAGATAGTTTGGGTGCAGGAGCTTTTCAAAATGCAACTCCTGAAGAAATATTTATAATGTTAAACAAAGTAAATAGAACCTTGAAGTTTCCTATTTGATAATGATTAGTTTACACTTGTGAGCTTCCCATTCCTAAAAGGAGTCCCCATATATGATTTAAAATTCTTATCGCATATGATTATCTAGTAGTAATGCAGTAAAACATTAATTGGTATCAGACATTCGTAGGAGGTGTTCTAGTTTAGACAATAACCTTTTCCTATTAACAATACTTACTAATTTTGAAAGTCTTCACTCAGTCAAGTTGAAATACTTTCCTAGTTTAGGAAGTCATATGAACAAGCCTTCTACAAATTCAAAATCAACACATCCCTTAAGAAGGGGTTTTGTATACCTATTCTATGAAAATGGAAAAGATACATCAAAAGGAAACCCATAAGCAAAATATTATTGATATTATTGTAATTTTCTTCTATTTAATCATGTATGCATACATAATAACCTTAAAATTTTCAAGTTTTATGCCAAACTAGATATTCGAAGCACATACAAAATCAAGAGAGACATATTCCTAATTGTTGAGATTATACTATCTAAACCTGGCACAAAGCAATAATATGCTGAAAGCGGCTAACATTTTCTCTTTTAACTGCAATTAGTATACCTTTGATTTCACTATTTATGTATTGTGTTGGCAAGTTCAATGATAACACTTTATTAGTGCAAGTATTGACCATGTTAGGTACAAGTTTTTGGATGAACACAACTATCTCAGTAAAAGGCACATATGTCATGGTAGTCGCGCTTGTGCAACTTGATTGAGATAATAGATGCCTCATCATCCCAAAAAAGAAACTGTCGCCAAAAAGAACCCCAACAAAGTAATTCAAAGTTCGGGGAGCAATTCAGTGTACCAGCCTGATAAACTATTTTAGTAACCTAACCATTATTTTGGTAAGGAAAACTTTAATCGCAGCAGAAAGTCATCTATTATTGCTCTACTCTTCACGTTTACATTTGGCTCCATTTCCTTTATTCTCCCCACTTTCTCCAAATAGATGAACCAACACTTCCACTCCGTTACCGTCTATTACAGCTATTACACATTTTCTTCTGCCTGCTTCTCCTCCTCATCTTTTAACCATTAACCATCAACATAAAATTTAATCAAGTGGCACACACCTGTGTGTGTGTGCGCACGCACGTGCTTGTGTATGTATGCATATTTATATATTCTAGAGACTGCACAACCTAGAAACTGAATGAGGATAATACCTCAACTACCGCTCAACTAAAACCCTAAGCACATCATATAAATCTCTATTATAGTAAAAGCTACAAAACGAAAGAATAGATTCTTCTAGTTAAGGAGAGTGATTAATAGGACTTGAATCTCCTTCTCGCAAGGCAATTCTTTCCATTTCAATAAACTGAAAAAAGAAATGGAAGGAATTCCAAAGTGACAATAGCTGTTTATATGTCAAAACAACAGATCAAGTATGAATCAAGGACCAACTAGCTCATTCTGTACCAGCTTCATATACTTTACACTCGAGGGATTGTCATCCCCCTACAATTATCTGTAGGTTTATCTGAGAAGTCATTTGACATGATATTGATTTTGCAGGTAATAGCAGTTACAGGTAATAAATAAGTCTGCTAAGTTTGGCCTTTCTTGCAGTATAGAGCTTAAATTTCATTTTTAACTAATATAACAAGTGGATTATAATATAACAAGTGGATTACATAGTACACACCAGAAACTTAGGCCCGTATTATGAATTAAAACTTTCATGTGATTTCATACATATTTCATATCTGCTTGACATTCACTGCTTTAAAAGCCTCTAGTCCTGAATGGTCACACAGCAGATACAGTCTCAAACTGCTCTTCGTGGATCAAAAGTTGGACATTCAGTTAAGCGACCTAGAGGGTGACCACACATCTCTACAGCTCTTCAATCAGTTAAGAGACCTAGAGGCCGACCGCGCGTCTCTACAGCTCAAGATACACTTCAACCAGTTAAGAGGCCTAGAGGGCAACCACCGGCACTACAGCTCAAGATAGACGTCAATCAGTTAAGAGACCTAGAGGCCGACCCCACATCTCTACATCTCAAGATACACTTCAATCAGTTAAGAGACCTAGAGGCCCACCACACGTCTCTACAGCTCAAGATACATTTCAATCAGTTAAGAGACCTAGAGGGCGTCGGGCGACCCCGTGTTTCTACAGCTCAAGGTACACTTCAGCCAGTAAAGAGGCCTAGAGGGAGACCACGACTCTCTACAGCTCAAGGTACATGCCCCTGATTTCATCTTTTCAGTTAGCTGCTGCATTGCTACGAAGCTCCGCTGATTTAAATGAAAACTGTTGCACCTATTTGAAGTCATGATGCTTTTAGTACATCTTGGCATATCATGCGCATCAGACATTAGCATACATGATAACGTCCCAATAAAGTTTTGCTGTTAACCAATTGCTGTCCTGCTGCACTTGGAAATGTTGATATGATGGTATCTTGCAAAAACTTTTCCCCCCTCCCAAAAAGAGCTCTAGATGATCCTTCATCCAAATATGTTTTTGATAACTAAGAAATCACCGAAGGCCACAGAGCAAGATTAATCTCCACCTGTGCTAACTCCTCAATATTCTCCACCTCCCCAACTGAATGATTAAACCCGACACCACCTGGAACCATGTCAACACTTGTCGCAAGTAGTCCAACTGACTCTTGTCAGCATCACAGAACACCAGAGTATCTTTTTCTTGAAGAAGGTAACAGTATATTCATCAACATTAACAGCCTGTTTGGCCAAGCTTCTAGAAAGCCAAAAGTGCTTATTTGTTACCAAAAGTGCTTATTCTGAAAAATCAAGGTGTTTGGCCAAGCTTTTAGGAAGAAATAAGTGCTTTTGAGTGGCAGCAGAAGCTGTTTTTCTGTTGTGGGGAAGAAGCTAGAAAAAGTAGCTTTTCCCTAAAAGTGCTTTTGAGTAGAAGCTGTTTTTAATTTCTATCATACCAAAAATATCCTTACCAAAAATATTTATATACTTAATTACCCCTATATAATTAATCTAATGATTATAATATATAAATAGTACATTACTTTTTTAATCATTTATTTTTCTAGGTACACCTACATCACTATTGTTAGAAGCTTTTAATGAAATAGTATTTTTTTTAAGGTATAGATCTAGAATATTCAACTATGATATATTTTGAAAAATTTTAACTAAATAAAAAAATTAAATATAGTGTTAGAGAATAAATGTTTAAAATCATTCATCTAGTTAAATAACTGTAAAGTGAGTCCTTAAATGTCCTTACTCGTAATTTAACACTCAAAAGTACTTTTCCAAAAGCTTGGCCAAATACAAATTACTACTCAACTATTGGCAGAAGTGCTTCTCAAATGAGTTGGCCAAACACAAATTGCTTTTCTCTAAAAGTACTTTTACAAAAAGCACTTTTGAAGAAAAACACTTCTCAAATAAGCAGTTTACAGAAGCTAGGCCAAATAGGCTCTAAGGCAATGTTGGCAGCCCAGTGTACAAAATCATGTGCAAAAACCCTTAAAGAAAACACTAAAGAGGAATCCTTGATACTATCTACAGAGACTCCAATAAATATAAAGTGCATCAGCTTCATCTACATAGCGTTTCTTGCACCAAAAATATAAAAGTAACACACAATTGGATGTAATCCTCTGAATTGGGTTGGACCTATCATCAAAGCACCTTTCATTTCTTTCTCTCCAAATAGTCCACCATATGCACAAAGCGATCGATCTCCACCATTTCTTTCGCATTTTGTTACCCCCTGGCCTATACCATGTTTTGATTGCCTCCAAAGTACATTCTGGCATAGACCAACTTTACACTAAAGTATTTTTGATAAGTAATTATTTTATTAATGTTTGGTCATTAAACAACCTGTATACAAGAGGTATACAAAACCCAACCAAAAAAAAAAAAAGAACATATAAACGACACCTAATAATTTATGGGTGCACTAAAAAGAACTCAAAGATAACATGCTACTTCTAAGCTGAACAAAACTCACTTCTACACCCTCAAAGACTCTCCTATTTCTTTCACTCCAAACGAACCACGCTAGAGCAAGTGACGCAAACTTTCACACCTTACAAAGTGAGAAGCATATAAAGTAACAGAGAGATGAGAATGTCGGCATCAGCTCAGTGAACATTAAGGTAAAAGGCCTGTGCTTATGGAGAAGACTTTGATGAAGATGTTTCTTTCCTTGATAAACTGGAAGACAACTTTAAAAGTAAGTCAATTTAACTGATCTTGTTGAGTATATGTTTTTTCTATTTTACTTTTCTATTTATTGTCTCTTCTTTTTTGTAAGCTACTTCTTTTCTCTTCTTGTTAATATGAGTTTTTGCAAACACTTCTTTAACAACTATAGAACAGAAATTTCTCACAAACAACACATAGCTCCCCCACAAACTGTGCAGGCAGAGGTCTTCACTCGCGTAGTCGGTCTTAAACAAAAGGAATAGATTATTTGTAAGTTCAAAGCTCCACTCATATGGGTATTCCATTGAAAGACGCTACTGGCATGTTGACCATAAGAGAGAAAAGCTGATAGACTAACCATGAATATGGGAACAATTTGAACTTAAGAGATTGTGGAAGAATATATGCAGATCCAAGTTCTTCGACCTCAGAAATAAACTTCACAGTGAACAAGATGGCAGGGATGCCAAGTTGTGATGTGTTCCAGATTCTTAATCTCATACAAGGAAGTTCGTAGCAAGGCAGCGAATGTATGCTTTCAATTAATCTCTAAAACCTCGCTGCATATGGACCATGGTAAGCTTGAAATCTTAAGGGCATTCTTTACGACTCACACCATTTGTGCTGCACCATATCAACTTCCTTTCTCAATCTTTCTAAGAATAATGGCCTGAACTACCGCATTTTATTTGCAACATCTGTCAAACTTCTTCCAACCTTTGCCTAGAACACCGTGATCCAATCATGTGCAAGATATGGTAAAATTGGTCTCCTGATGAATGCAGTTTTCTCCTAAGAATATTGTTCTTTCCAACTGTTATTGAGCTTTTTGACAGGTCTATATTTTCTGCTTTTGCAACATTATCATTACTGCAATACTCATTTGATGCTTTTTCCTACAGCTTGAAACCCAGTACACCATAGGATGACCTACAAGCTGATAAAATTTGATTAAACTAACAAAACCAAACAACTATGCTGCATGACTAGCTCTTTGAGTCACTCTAAGTAGATAGTATAACGAAGTCAGTTCATTTAACTGTGCCTCCACCGGGGGTCGATACAAATTTTTTTTTTAAAAATATCAGTCCTTTTTTAGCAAATCACTTGAACGGGATTTCGTTAAACCTTACCTATAAGGAAGGGTGTTTGAAATATATAGGTACTCTATATTTGAAGTTATGTAAATTAATCAATAAACAGCACCATATAGTGCAGGCAGGATTATAGCAGGGGAGTACACTGACCCCTTCTATGACTGCAAGAAGTCAGTGAATCTAGAACGTCATCGATCATGTTTACAGAACTCAACTTACACCAAAAAATGAAGATTTGAAGACATTTATATTTAACACAATATAATCCCCTACTCTATCAAAACATCTACGGTTCCTATCTATCCACACTGTCCAGAAAAAGGGGAGTTGTTCACCAACCTAGTCCCTGTGCCTTCTCTACCGTTAGTTCTTGGCAGCGGCATAATGCTTCTCAAAAGCTTCAATGCACAGCCCACAGCATAGTGTACATGTTCAGAAACATACTCCGCAGCTGCTTGATCTAATTGCAGTGTAGGAAAAGGTGAATCACAGTCTATCAAAGATTTATAAAATAACGACGATTACATAATCTGAATTCTCTTCACCACAGATTTTCATGTGTTAAACATGCATTATGTAAACCAATCCATCCCAAACATGCCACTTTTGGGGAAGCTCTTGTTCTCCATAACATTTTCCAAGGCCACGGTACTGCATTCGTATCAAATTTGACAGCTGCTCATAGCATGACTTCACTAAGAACTATAGGATGACTTTGCTAAGGACTTCTCATCTGCCTTAGCCATCCAGAAGACTTAATCTGCCAAATCATCTTGAATCGACAAAGATTCCAGTTTCTAAAACAATACGTTGATCCTTCCGATTCCCTCCTGAAAATTTTCCTCCTGAACTATATACCATCCTCCTGGACTATATACTACAAATAGCTCCTTTTTGCAGAGAATTCACAAAAGGTAGTTCCTTTCATATTCTTAAACACGATCTTGGTCAAAGGAATACGAACATAATCATTCAACCAATCAACTACACGTCAAACCTACATTTGCCTTCGGCTATATGAATCTTATATATCCATTCTGCAAAATTAAGTTCAGCATGGAATCATCATAATCTATTTAATATTGGCTATCAACCTATCATAGCCTTCCTTTTCTATCCTGGATAGGAACTTCGCCATGCTTTGCAAATCTCACATAGATTTGCAAAGCTAGCAGAAAGATTATCTTCACATACACTAGACTCTGCATCTTAACTACAACAACAACAACAACATATTCAGTGTGATACCACAAGTGGGGTCTGGGGATGGTGGGGACATTACCCCTACTTTGTGTGAGTTAGGGAGGCTGTTTCCGATAGACGCTCGGCTCAAGAAATTAAAATACTTATCTTAAACACTTAAATTGACACCACCCACCTACCCCCTTTATTGTGTTTAAGCATAGCGCCACCCACTACCTTTGACTTGAGAACCATATACATTGTTAAAAAAACTCATAAATAAACGTATGATCGCGCTAAGTAGTTGTACCTACTGTACACTCGGCACCTACGGACTTATAACTATAATCAATTTTTTTAAATGAAGCCGAAAATTGTTGCATTGAAATGCATGTATGTACAAGTATACGCGGTCGATAAGTAATTAACATATAGCACTGAAACGTGTGTGTACATGAAGGAAGCAAGTACCTGTGAGATTTATGAGCTCTTCAAATTTGGTGATGGATTTCTTCTTTGGCTAATTGGTGTGTCTTCATCTTTTCTTTTCCTTTTCTTATTATGCGTTTAGCTAATAATGGGGCAACTGATTTTGTTTCTTTAGTATATGTTTCTTTGTTGACGTATGTTTCTTTAAGGAATAATACAAAAGAATGGAGTAACATCTATTGATCATCGTGACGTTAGGGTCGTTCGGTTCAAATCTATTTTACACGGCAGTAATGTGTGTATTAGTAATGTAGATATTAGCAATATGTGTATAAATAATCTATATTATTATAAAAGCACGAAGGCCTTAGTGAAATGTCATTCGACTTTTTTACCCTTCATAAGTGGTTTTATGTTGGATAAAATTGTAAATTTGATTTATTTAATTATTATTCCTACTCGATTTTGTTCTATTATTATTCAGTTAATTATAGTTCCATTACATCGAAACCAAAATTTCTCCTAATTTGTTCGTACAATAATACGGCTCCTTAATAACGCAGTCAAAGCCAACTATTGCGCACAAATTCTTCAAGATACTTAGCAATAACCAAATACAATACAGCACCAAAACTTTTCGCTAAATTTTAGGAGTTTGCGTTCCAAATTTACTTCTAGAAAACTACCGCTTTCCATCACTACTATTTAGGAACACAATTTGCTTCTTTCTTAAGAGTACCCATCATCCAAATTAAGAACAAGAATTCGATCCAAATTCTTCTTTTTTTTTTCTTTTTCCCATTCCTATCGTTTTATTATTATTGCCAATGAGCAAACATATAAAGAAAAGTTTCCTCACAAACCTAAATTACAGGCGCATTCAAAATTATATTGCAAAGTCAAAATTAAAGCTAAAGTAACAACAAAAGAGACTTAGGGATATTTACAAATCTTGATGTTGTATTCTGACTAACTTGGGTAAAAACTTTGCAGGCTTGATATATAAATACGTCTACTTCTTTCGAGATGGCTAAGGCAGTGCATTCTTGGTTAGATACAGGTTTATGGGTAAAGAGCTCTTCAAGAGTCATAAAAATAGATGTAATTATTGTAGATAGTATGTAGTGGCTTTGAATTTGATCTTTACTCTATTTTTATTGTGCTTTCTTAGGTTATTGTTAAGATCCAAATGAAGGACTTGTGAGGCTGTGACATCTTCCTCCTTTCCTACTTATATGTTCTTTTATTTGCAGGAAGGTGATGTTTTCATCTTCATATATATATCTATTAGTTTTTCCACCGTGCATTTTGACTTCACGTTTACTGGTACATAGTGAAGTTTTATAATTTCTTTTAAAATACTTGTCGTCTAATTAACATCTTTTATTGTACCAACTTACTAATGCTAATAGGTTAACTGAGAGGGTGGGATTCAAGGTACTTGTAGTCAGCAATTATGGTAAAGTTTTTCTTTAGGTATCAATATGGTCTTGTAGATCGAATGTTTAGAATTCCTTATACTCCAGTAATTTTCTACTACTTCCCTTTTCTTATTTATTATTTTTGGTAAATCCTTTTCTTATCTGTTGTCTTTGCAATTTTATGTTCTAACTTGGTACTGCGCCTGCTTCTTATTCTCATCATATTTGAGTTGTGAATTTTTAGGTTTTAAAAACTTTTGCTTTATGGAAAACACTTCGAAGCATATATTTGGTAAGTTAACTTTCATATTTTTGTTCCTCTTAATCAATTTGGTGGCTATTTGGTTAGTATTTAGTTATTAGTTATTTATAAACTACATTTAATTAAATTGATTTGTTAAACCTACTTACTAGATCTCGAGAAAAAAAATCGAATTTGGGATTCATAGCTAAATTGATGTTCTCAACTCTTAAGAGTCAGGTAGTCAAGTTATATAATCTACATAAATATGTGATTCCTTCTTGAAAATGTATTTTCATGTTTTATTTTAATTGATAATTCTAGGGTTTAATTTTCTCAAACTTTTCATATTTATAAGAATTTTTCAGTTGTATATGTTAAAAATTTAGATGCTCTGAATATGCCTCTAAATTCAGAATTATATCCTAACATATCTCACAACTATTCTACTGTAATTATGCAGGAATTCCTAATATTTTTTGCTAAGAAAACCACTTCAAGGATTGTCTAATTTTAAGGATGTGTACTTGACTAACAATATAATTTTGAATAGATGTCCTACTTGAACCATAAAAGTTTAGAGCTGAATGAATTTGTATAGACTTCTAATTCCAATTCCAAGTCATCTCTTAGAATATATAGTTAAGTGCGCTCAAATAATACTCATATATTAGTAAATAACTTAAGTTATTTATCATATGTATAGGTTGATGGAGATTCAAGGTGCAACAACCAGGGAGGTTAGTAATTTGAGTTGTTTCCTTTTGTATTCTCTTTTTCTGGTTTGTGCTTACAATATCATTCATTTGCTTCATTTATAAATTTTCAGTTTTCTTTTTTCATTATTCTCTGATGTCTTTTGTCTTTACGAGTTTGCACTTGGTTAGATGCATTTTAGAATTTTGTTGTGCATGTATTTTTTTTTTCTTTCTGATATTATCACATGAGATACATTTTAAGTTTTAGTAGTTTAGTTTTTTTAAGAATATAATTTTTTTTGATGAAATTTCTTTGAAGACTCTTTTGCCTTCCCCCAAAAAGTACATAATAGCATCAGAGTCACATATATAGGTAATCTTTGATCTCTATTTTGGATTTGATTTTTATTTTAATTTTTTCAATTATGCTTTCGTTTGATACATTACTTGATATGCATATTTTATTGTTATTATTTCGCATAACTTTTATTTTAACTAACATAAAGTCCAAGTAGTAGTACTTTAAAAATTTATTCCAGCTATGGATGTGTTACTAGGAGAGACTACAGGCCAAAGCCAACTCAAGCATTGTACATTTGGAGTAAAATAAAATCTCGAAACCTTTGAATTAAAAGTTATTTGAGTTCATAGCAAAAAAGACAAAATATTTATCCAAAAATAATTAGTTTATTTGACTATCTATTTGTTAAACTCATTTTGTTATAGTTGTTTGCGGGGCCGGGGTGGTGTTGGGAGCTAGGTTAATGGAATCGAAAAGCAAAACAAAATTTATGTGATTTAAGTTGATGTAAAACTTGATAAGCCATCACCACTCCATATTGCAAAAGTGAAATCCATGATTAATATAGTTGCATATCAAAATTTGCCATTTCATTGAGTATTATTTATGGATATTAAATCTGTAATATTTTTTAGTATACATTTTATGAGAAATTATATACTATTATCTATATATTTTCGTATTCAAAGTTCCATTCTTTTGAATCTAATTGGTCTTTTCCCTTACATGTAATCTCATTTTGCATAGTATAGAGAAGACGAATTGATATTTGGATTTTCCTTTGAAACACCAAAAATGATATCTATATAATGAAATGCTAAGATTCTCTTTGCGTAAAGAGCTCTATATTGTTTTAGATATGTAACGTAAGATTTGTGTATTGACGTAGTTAAAAAATTCAAACTCAAACAGTTACTATATCTTGTGTTATATGCTGGTTAATAATGTCTTAATATATACATATATCAAACATTTTTCATATCGGTTAACTTAAAAATAGTTTCAGATTCTAGACTCTTAGTTCTTCTGAGAAAAACTTTAGCATGTTTTATAGTTCAGTTAGTATGGAAAACAAATACCTAATTAGTTTCGTTCGTATCTCTTTTATTAATTTTGTTAATCGTCTTGACCATTAAAATTAGTAGTTATTTATGTGGAATGACACGTGCAACGCACGTACACTAAAACTAGTGGGTATTAATAGTGCGAGACTAGTAATGTGGGTATTAGCTATTAATATATTATAATGTAGGTATTATTTTTATAAATTATTATACAATGTTAAACTTAAAAATATTTAGTTACTCCTAAAATATATTAAAAATATTTTTATTATTACAAGTGTCATTTTTGTCATTTTATATTTTAATATCTATATTGTTAATACTTGCATTACTAATACCACATTCTATCCCACATAAAATAACTTATGCAGGTATTAATAATGGATTTTTACACCCTATACCCACATAATCAAAAGTAGTTACTTGCACTACCTACTAGTAAACCTAATACCCAGTTAATCTAAAAATATTACCTGAACTACCCATTTCCCCCAATCCTTATTATCTGCCTCATTCTTATTTCTCTCATAATCATTCTCACCTCCATTCTTTATATTTCAATTTTCCTACCTAATCATTCTCTAAGCATGTTGAAACTCTCTGATCTCTTTCAATGAATCTCATATCTATCTGCTCCAATTCACCTAATCTTTTTAAACTTCAACTAATTTTGATGATAGTATTTTTCGTAACAATTACAGTGGATGAGCCTTAACAACCACTGCTCTTACAATGGCGGTTGTTGCAGTAGATATTTTCGCTACAAATCTGCAAGAAGAATTCAACTAGAAACTCATAAAAGAATAATTTTTATCTTATCCAACATTACCGTGATTTTATGTGGTATAAAATGTTGTTACGATAATTTGGCAACTATATGTTTATTTTCCGATCTCCTTTTTCCAAAGGTTTACAATATACTTTTTTGGTATATCTTTTGTGTTTGGATGAAAAGTGCAAGATATTATCATTTTTTTTATTTGTTGTTCGTTTCAAATTGGGTATTGTAAAATATTGTCTCTAGTATCTTTGAAAAGTTCATGCTAAAATTTGATCGTATTTGGAGCTGATTATCGATCTTATGAGCTTAAAATCAAATAAAAAACTGTGTAAACTGTAACAGTATACTACTATAGTATAGTTTACTACTGCTATAGTATACTGCATTAATTTACTAATGTAGTATACTGTTGTAGTATATAATTTATTATAACTGTATACCTTCAGAGTATATTGTATACTTTTATAGTATATAGTGTTATTCTTCCTTTAAACAATATATGTTTTGAAATAGTTTCATAGTTTCTTGATTGTTAGTTTGAATTGAGGGTTGGGATTGATCCTAGAGCAATTTAGAGCTTATGTTTTGAACTTTGAAGTGTAAAAAAAGATCTTAGAGAAGATAATTTTTTGTTATCCACCATTGTTGAGCTTGAAACTCTTGAATATAAAATTTTATATTTTTATTTGTTGTTTGAGTCAAAGTGGGTGTTGTAAAATATTGTCACTAGTATCTTAGAAAAGTTTGTTCCAAAATTTTGTTGCATTTGAAGTTGATTAGAGGTGCCTGAGATCGAACTTCTGAGTTGAAAATCAAAGAAGAAGTATTATGTATATTGTATACTGCAATAGTATATTGCACTTTACTGTAACAGTATACTGCAATAGTATACTTCTACAGTATACTATTTTGGTATACACTTTTATGTCTAGATTGACGTGTGAGGTCTACTATCAAACATATGTATGTTTTGATATACTCTTTTGGTATGCCTTATGTGCTTATACCAAAGTGTGTGAACTGTTATAGAATAATGTATATTTTTAAAAAATATTGTATACCTTGGTATAAATTCTTGTGTCTTGGTCAAAGTGAGGCATTTGCTATCAAACAAATATATGTTATGATTTTATTGGGGAACATATATAGTTAAAAAGCTTGAGAGAACTCGTGTTAAATTGATTGTTGAATCTGCTGAGCCATGATAAGTACATTATTTCTGTACATTGGTGGGATTTGGTCTTGATGCTATCTTCTGTTATCTGGCCGTAGAAGTTATATGGAGACTACAGGTTGATGGAAAAATCCCACCCAAGTCAACTGGTGAGTTCCATTCCAAGATTGAGCTTGTTACGAAATACTTTAAAGCAAGTCACTATGGCATGATGAAGATACTTGCAAAAATGAGCATATCAACACTGTCCTCATACTAGGGTGCTCAGATTTTTGAAGCAATTGGCGTTTCGTCAAAAGCGATGGAGCGATGTTTCAATAGAACTCCCAGCAGAGTGGAGGGTGCAACTTTGATGCACTTGCGAAAGATTCACTTAAGCTGCATGAACTAGCATTCCCATCACGAGCCTTGGCTCCAGGGAGTGCAAAGGCTGTAGTGCTCCCTAATCCTGGTGATTATCAATAGATAAAAGGTGGCTCGTTTGGGTGGTTTAGACTGTATTTTCCAACTTTGCAAGTAACATGATGCCATCCGAGTTTGTTGACAGTGTTGTTACTAAATGTGTAAATGGTGGTAGCAAATAATAGCCTGATGTAGTGATATAGTACTGAACAACTTTAAATGTACGAGTCACTTAATATGATCATTTGTGACTGTGCATAAACCTTGTTCATATTTAGTTTCTCTAGATGGTGGTGTTTTTTTCCCTTCATGTTATATAGAATTCATTATTATTACATCTTCCATCTGCTTAAGCAGAGTTACTTGGTATTTTTGTTAGTGAGAGTAGTAAGTACTTAGTGGAATACTTGATGCAACACATGGTGGCACAAACACTACCATTTTCATATACTTGGTATACTACTATTGTAATTGCAACAGTATACTACTATAATATACTGTTTACTATATGTTTACTTAAAATGTATACTGTAATAGTGTAATGTTATAGTTTACTGAAATAGTATACTACTATTGTATATAGTTTATTACAACTGTATACTTCAGCTGAATATTGTATACTCTTTAGGTATACACCCTTTTGTGTTGGATCGAAGCCCGGGCTGCTATAAAATAAATAAATATTTTTTATTATTTTGAAAACTATATACCTTTTTAATATACTGTATACTTTTGATATATACCTTTTTGTGTTTGGATCAAAGTGTGAGCTACTATAGAATAAATAGATATTCGAATTTTATTATTTTGAATACAATATACCTTTTGGTAAACTATGTACTCTTTTAATATACAACTCTTTGTGTTTGGACCGATGTGTGATATGATATGGAACAAATGAATGTTTTGGATTTGTTGTTTAAATATAGTATACCTTTTGATATACCGTATATTTTTTTGGTATATAAATTTTTGTGTTTGAATCGAAGTGTGAGATTTTGTATTGTAACAAATTATATTTGTATACCATTCCTGTATACCATATACTAGAAAGGTATACAATAGAAGCATGATTTTCTCTTAATACAAAAGTATACTGTGACAAATCAAACTTGTATACCATTGTGGTAAACCATATAACAAAAAACGGTATTCTTTTAGTTAGTAGACACAAATATGTTGACAAAAAGAAAGCCTTGTACCATTGGGAAAGTCGTATACCATTGCAGTATTATCATATATTAGAAAGGTATCGAATAGCGAGATGATATTTTTTTAGTTGTATACCATTAGGGTATATCATATACTAGAAAGGTGTACAGTAAAAGCAAAATTTTCTTTTAGTTTATAGGCAAATATATTGTGACATTTTAAAGTTGTAAACCATTGGGGTATACCGTATACTGGAAAGATATACAATAGAACCATGGTTTCCTTTTAGTTTATACACAAATATATTGTAACAAATTATATTTGTATACCATTCTTGTATATCGTATACTAGAAAGGTATACGATTTAAGCATAGTTTTCTCTTAATACAAAAGTATACTGTGAAAAATCAAACTTGTATACCATTGTGGTGAACCATATACTACAAAAGTATATAATAGAAAACGATATTTTTTTAGTTAGTAGACACAAATATATTAACCAAAAAGAAAGCCTTGTACCTTTGGTAAAGTCGCATACAATTGGAGTAATATTATATATTAGAAAGGTATCGAATAGCGAGATATTTTTTTTTAGTTTTATACCATTGGAGTATATCATATACAAGAAAGGTATACAATAGAAACAACATTTTCTTTTAGTTTATAGGCAAATATATTGTGACATTTTAAAGTTGTATATCATTGGGATATACCGTATACTGGAAAGGTATACAACAGAACCATAGTTTCTTTTTAGTTTATACACAAATATATTGTAACAAATTATATTTGTATACCATTCCTGTATACCATACACTAGAAAGGTATACAATAGAAGCATGAATTTCTCTTAATACAAAAGTATACTGTGACAAATCAAACTTGTATACCATCATGGTAAACCATATACTACAAAAGTATATATAATACACTGCATAAGGTATATATACTACCAGTAGGCTCTGCCATGAGGTATATTGTATACAATAAAACAATACATAAGAAAAAAATAAATTATAGAACAACTTGCATATCGTTAGGGGTATATTTTCTTCTGTATACCTTTCTAGTATTCAGTATACCCTGATGGTATACTACTTTAATTTAAAGGTAAACAGGCAAACAAATTAACCAGTAAACGTACAGGGTATACTGTACAATAACAAGGTATACAATGAAATACCCATATTGAACAAATTTTACTAAACGGTAAAGAAAATTTGATATTGAACTAAGTAAACCACTGTACGAACAACATACCATTTTGTCATTTATTTTAAATAATAACTGGACGTACACAATAATTTTAAAAAAAAACTGACAGTGAAAACTGTCAACTTAAGTGCAGATAAAACCATGTTTCATTAATAGAATATAACAGCACGTTCAAATCAGCACTTTCTCAGGAAAAAACTGCACGTTCACAGTTTAAAAAAAAATCCATCGTGTAACTGCCAGATGACACCATTCAAACGGATCTGTTAAAGCCTTTCCATTGTGCAATCCATCTTGCAACATGATGGCATCCCTCTCAGCATAAAAGTTAGTAGCATTTAACAACAGAGGTAATTGAAAAGCATATGTCATTACTACTTGCTTAACTTCATCAGCAACATCTGGGTTTTGATGGAAGTCATATACGTATATGCACCTATCACGAAATGAAACCCTTCCTAGGATCCAATGCCACTCCACTAACACATGCATAGGAAGGAGGACCTCATCAACATTCTTCCATGAAGTGTTACATAACAATCTGTGACCAAGGATATACTCCTTCAAAGCAAGTTTTGTTGCTGCTAGTCCCTGATTCCCTTCCACACTTATGAACTTCTTATATAGACTTTGAATGACATTGTAAAAATAGTTGTTTGTTGTTGTCATCTTTGCTTTATCTCCATACTTTGCCTTCTTCCGAAGGTAGTAGAAAATGACATCTATATGCTGCAAGACAACTATATTCCATGAGCATACAGTCTAACATAACAATATACATTGATAATAACCAAAACTAAACATACCAGAATGGAAAAGGAAGCAGTAGTCTTTTTTAGTTTTTCTCATTTTATTATAAATAGAATGTTCAAAGGAAAATGATCAGACTTTGAAAGACGGTTCATATTCTCATCAATAAACCCCAAGAAGGCAATTCATTATAAACTCAGTAAACCAGTATACTTGTAAGACATACTATATACTAAAAAAGTATACAATTACCAAATACGCATAAATTGCACTTGTAGGAAATGCTATATTTTTCGTAACTACTACCAAAGAATCACAGTAAACGACAATGTAAAAAAATACATTTCAATTATATCAACATTCCGATTGCCTATTGCACAATAATATTGTTGAATTTCTAATGCCAGAGGATTCCTAGTTTGCCAAAAAAGGAGAGAGGGGGGGAGGGAGAAACCCAAGAAATCAACGAATCTTCAAATCAGCCAAGCAGTATACTTATAGAGTATATTATATATGATAAAAGTATACGACGATAATAAACAAAACTAGACATACCACAGCGGAAAAGGAAGCAGTACTCCTTGTTAACTCCCAAAACCATTATTTATCTTCTATTGGAGCAACCTCAAAGTTGTATGCTGGCTTAAGCATGTCCTACTCCCGCTTTTTGTGCATGTCCTTTTTCAGCTTCGTAAAGATAGTATAAATAGAAACAGTACTAATACTTTCATTAAATGGGTACCATCCATACACAATAATCCATTTAGTTGCCCGTCAAACACGTATACCAGATCCCCATTCTGAAATGTGAGGTGACTGTGTCAGAGCTATACCTTTTGTTATCCTTGAAGGAGTGATAGCAATTGTTTCAGACGACACCATACCCGGTGCTGCATAGTTCACTATTGTACGTACTAGTAGATCCAAAGCAGCAACATCTGCATCTCCATCACAAGCATTGCCACTCACATAGTAGGTTGGTTGTGTCGTAGGAGTACTTGTATTTACATAGCCAGAACTTGAAAGTGGATCCATGGAATATTGCTCCAAACAAGTCATCAATCAAATCTTCACTTAAATGCACGTACTCAGAACTCGACAAGGGGTCTTCAAATGAATCTTGACAAGGAGTATCACAACCAGCACTTCTTGGACTACCAAAGGCTAGTTGTGTCAGAGGCCCACTTGTATTCATATAGTCAGAACTTAATAGTGGATCCACAGAAGATTGCTTCAAAGCACTGGAATCAATTGAATCACTTAAATTCACGCACTCAAAACTCAAGAATGGATAAACAAATGGATCATCTCCAAGTGAGGAAGTCTCTTTGTTAATGACATCATTGTCATACTGGGAAAACCAATCTTGATCTCTATTCATCCCATCGGCACAACCATTACTATCATCATTATCCTTGCGATTATCTCTAGTCGTATCCTTAAAAAAAAAATCAAAAAAGCAGCAAACCTAAGTATTGTGCACTAAAAGAATCTAGTATATTAAGCATATACAGTAGAGAAATATTTTTATCAACTTGTTGCAAAACAGTTAAACAAGTATACTTTTATTGCATACAGAGTACTGCAATGGTATACAGTAGGAAAATAACTTTTTGTTTTTTTTTAACGGGTGGACCTACAATGTTAAGCTGGTATACCATTGAGATATACAACATACTAAAACGGTATACAACTTTGGATCATCAACCAAAAAAAGAAAGCACCTTTAGATGCGGCGCAACTTTAGCTTTGGCAGGTAAAGCAACAACTGCAAGCACCTCATTAAATTTGGCAGCAAAATATTGCTTTAAATTCTCTAATTCTATCTTCATAGATTGAGACCCACTTGCTATCTGATGAAGCAAGTTGCAAAAATATAATCAGTAAATAATGTAGGAAGTGTTAACTAACAAAAATAAAATTCTTAAACATACAAGTTTCTTAATTTCTGCAACACTGACATTGGCACCAACATTGCTTGGTTGAGGATCACATTTCCTACTCTGTGGCGTAGATTTTCGATGTCCTCGCTCAATTTTACTTCCTTTCCAACAACAATGTTACTTGGTGCAGCATCAGTACTCTTGCTTTGGTAACTTTTGTTGAAAGCGCTAGGCGGAGTGGTAAATTCATCATGACTCTGGGCTTGTCTCTCCTGAGTACCAGAACAAGCTACCGATAACCAAAAGGGTATATAATCAAAATATGGTTCCTATTGACTTATAGAAACAAATAACTGGTAACCAATGTCGTAAATCGTATACTGCAAACTATATAAAATTAAAACTATGATAACATGTATACTAAAAAGGTATACTGTGAAAACTAAAATATGGTTGCGAGTAACTTATAGACACAGATAACTGGTATACTAATGCCATATACAGTATACTCAAAAGGTATACAATTAAAGTTAAAACATGACTTCTATTAAGTTAAAAAAATGTTTCATTACTTACAAACGCAAATAACTAATATACCAATGACGTATATCGTATACTAAAAAGGTATACACTACATAGATAAATTACCTTAAATTTTGTAACATCAAAAACCCTTGTTGCCTTCTTCTTTGACTTGTCCACTGTTCACGCTAATCCTAGCCACTGTTCAGGCAATGTAAAAATCACAAGAATTTAACCACCCTCACCCCCCCTCCCCCCACACACACACACAAAAAGGGAAAAGAACATCAGTAGCTAATTGAAATTGAGAGCTTTTTATTTCCAAATAATCTGTTATTTTTTTCCTATAGCTCACAAATAAGATCACCACCTTATAAAAAATTCAGAAAGTATTAATGATATATTCAACAAGATCCCAATAACTACAAGAACTTCAAAAAGAACAAGGGAGAAAATTAAATGAACAAAAATAAACCTTACCTGCAACTTGCAACTTTTTTCCAAGATTAACAATACTAAACCATTAAATGCATATAACTTAAATAACAATTAATAACAACTTAAAAAGCTAATAAATCTGATCAGCTCAAGCAACCTTAATCAATCTTTTTTTTTTCTCATAAACACTCAACATGGGCTTAATTTTAAATTCACAAAACTTCCACGAAAACACCAAGGATTAATAAAGCATGAAACTTTACCTCAACAAACTGAAAACCCACCAAGGGTTTGTGAAATAATGGACAAAAAATATAAACTTTAAGTTATAAAAGAGGGACAAAATCTATATGTATGTAAAGATTATGAAACATATAGATACAGTATAGATATGGAGAGAAGTGAATAAAGGGTGTCAGCTGGTATGGGGGGTTAAGGGGTGGGGAGTGGGTTAAAGAAGTAGTCTTTGAGTTTGGGGGAGATTAGCGCATGTTTGGAGATTTAGCGTGAGTTTTGGGGAAATTGCTAAGATTTTGGAGGCTGGGAGATGGCGGGAGTTGAAATGGGTATTTGGGTAAATATTTTAGTGGGTAGGTCAGGTAATATCAAAAGTGGTGGGTAGAGGCTTGTAGTTAGTTTATGTTGTGTGGCTATTTTTGTAAGTGTCCCTATTAATAATGAGAAAAGCAAAAACAAGCTACCAAACATCGTATTAATCAGTGCGGATTTTAATGTAGGGAATAAACCTTGTCAATGACCAACCAAACATGCTTCTAACTTGTATTGTTTTCTATGCGGGTATTACCTGTGCTTTATGCCAAACCCAACGACCCCTTATTATTCACAAAAAAAAAAACAAGGGAAATTTTTAAAAATAGGCAGCCCACTACCAAAAATTACAAACAGGATGCCATATTTTTTTTTTCATGCATAGCACCCATCCCTAAAATTACAAATTTTAGCACTCCTTTATAAAAAATATCCTAGTTACCAAATCTCCCCCTCCCCAGCCACTAAGCCGCCGGCAGGCACCCTCTCCCACCAGTAGTGTCGTTACTTTTTTGTATTTTACTGAATTTATATTATTTATTGCGTCTAAATCATTGCTTTGGACAAGTTTATACACACAGATCTCCCCCTAAAAAATAAATTATATATGAATATACATAGATAAATATGTAGCAATGAGAGAAATATAAAAATACACACAAAAAAAGTAAAATTTCATATAAATATCCTTAATATACAGATTTATTCACTCGCATATACACACTTATAAAATTTTATACACATGTATAAATTTGTATAAAATTGTATAAACTTATATAAACTTGCGGCAGACTGCTATCTCGGGAAAAAGGTGGCAGGTCGGGTAAGATTCGAAAATATGGGTCATTTTTTGTTATTTTCGTCTTTTGCTTGTCTTTTAGTGTAATTATCCCTTGTGTTAATCTTAGACAATTTGTTGATGGCCCATTGAAATGACTTAGCTACTAACAACGTCTTTTGTGAGGGCTCATTGAACTCACTCATTTCCAAAAAACTAAAAATTGTGCAAACAACTTTAATCATTTTTAAGATTAAAATGAAATATGTTGAAAGGTTGGAGTTTTTTCACAAATTACAAACAAACATGCAGGTTTTTAGTTGTTTTAACAAATTTATCTCAAGAATATTCCAAAAGAAACTAAGCTTCTTTTTTTTAGTTATAAGAAAACATGTTATATATTTGATACTCCTTCCGTCCTATTATAAGTGTCTATTTTCCTCTTTTCATGTCCATTTATAATTTACTTAAGTGGCGTTGCTTATTAATCTCAATAACCCAATTTAACTTCATAAATTATTTCTTATCTCTCTTAATTGTAAGAGTGTTTTTTTTCATAATTGTAAGAGTAAAATAAGAAAAATATAATTAAGTTTAATTGATTTATGGAGTGACACTTAGTTTGAATAAATAAAAAAGAAAATAGACACTTATTAGGGGACGTAGAGAAGTTCATAACTTTTTGAACCAGACATCGCAGTGAATCAAAAGCTCATCGTGTGATATAAATTGACTAGACACGAAGTTTAATAAAAGAGATAAGCACTTTTAAAATTTCTGCTTTAAAATAAAAAATAAAAATTTATATGATCGTGAATCATTTTATAAAGTAAATTATTTCAAAATATAAAATATAATATACTTTTTGAAAGTGACTAAAAATAAAAGTGTTTCACATGAGTATCTCTTAAATGTTAATACCATTCACAATCTATTTTCTCTTTCCATTTGTCTTGGGGAGGTTTACGAAAATACCCATCAAAATCAAAATATTTACCTACCTCTACCCATGAGTTTCATATTTACAAGCCCTACCCAAAAACTATTTACATGCCCTACCCATCTAGACTTGTATAACTATTATTTATGCAGTATACCTTAAAGGTATACACCCATATCTAGACTAGTATACTATTATTTATGCAGTATACCTTAAAAGTATACACCCATAATGTATAACAAAGGTATACAATAATAAATGGGTAGGTTGGGTAAATACTTTTAATTTTATGGCTAATGTAATTTTTAATGGGTAGGACTTGTAAATACTTTGAATTTTATGGGTATATTGTGTAAAAAACCCTTAACACAATAGCATGGCCCCTCATCGATTAAGATCTGGTTTGAAATCAACCCTCGAGTCACCATTTCGAATTTTGAAGTAAGTTTCTTATTCCAGTTACTTAGTTGATTGTGAATCCAAATCTATGATCGAATTCTCGGTCAAGGTTTATTTACCACTTCAATTTCATATTTTACACATTTTAAAGTTTAGGTCTAAAATCTTAAATTCAAGTTTCAATTCAACATTTAATTGATAAAATCACTTCAAATTAATTATGTCAATTCATAAATAGTGAAAAATCATCACCTAAAAACACATCTCGAAATTCACCACGTACTTAAAAGGTTAACCATGAGCTCTCAAGGTCCAGAAATGGAGAATCTTCAATTTGTCCCAATAGTGTTCACTAAATACTCTCAGACCTAGGGATCACTGTTAAAGCGATGCTTCGAAGACAAGGCCCAGTCGAGAACCTCGCAATCGTGATCAATAACGTCATGTTCACGGTGGAATCTTCCTCTCGCGCGCGTCTTCACCTGACCTGTTAGAGGGGAATATCAGCAAAGTGGGAAAAGAGAGAGTGTAGAGGAGCAACATCTTATTCTCTTCGCAAGAACTTCCAGATCTAGAAGCATTTGGAATGAGCTCCATGTTATTTCATCGGCAGAAACAATCAATTCCATTCAGGCCTTCGGGGAACTCAAAATAAAGTCTTTCGACTTGATAATCAATGTTAGAAGTCCCGTATCTAGGTCTACCCTGTCGTGTTCGCTAAGCTGGTCAACCATTCGATTATTAGAGTTCATGTCCGTCAACTCACGATCGTGACTAATGGCATCAAAGACCAACGTGTTCTATACCTTTTTTAAACTTGTATTATATTCCAAAACATACCTAAAAGTTTTCAAATTGAACCAAATTTTATAAATGTGTCATAATTCACCTGGACTTCATATAAACGAGCATGGTATGCAAACGGACTTCAATTGTGCGAAATGAGAAGCCAAGTTTCAAATTGAATGGAAGTGAATCCTTTACCCAAAATCATTCTTACAAGCAATAGGTCACCTGGAGATAGCACTCGACATCTTGGACCAATTTGGAATGAAGCTCAACCAAGAGAAGTGCGCCTTTGGAGTATTCTTCGGAATGTTCCTTGGATTCATCATCTCCAACAGAGGTATAGAGGCGAATCTCGTGAAGATCGAAGCCATCGAGGCCATACCGGAGGTTCTGAAAGGTGAAGTCAAAGTTAAAAGACTTAACGGCCGAATTGTGGTGCTCAGCCGGTTCATCTCGCGGTCGCTAGAGAAGTGTCACCAGTTTTTCAATGTCTTGAAGAAGAATAAAAGCTTCGAGTGGACAGAGCAGTGCATCAAGGTGCTTCGAGAATTAAAGCAATATCTGGCATATCCCCGTTGCTAACCAAGCCATGTGAAGGAGAATCATTATTATTGTACCTCACAGTGTCTGTAGTTTCCGTCAATGTTCTCCTGGTATGAGAAGAGAATGGGGTGAAATCACCAGTGTATTACGTCAGCAAGTCTCTTTTGGACGCAGAAACTAGGTACCAACACCTAGAGAAACTTGCACTTGCCTTATTTATGGTAGCGAGGAAGCTAAGGCTATATTTTCAAAGTCACACCATTATTGTGGTTTTCTCTTTTCCCTTACGACTATTTTGCACAAATCCGAGTTATCGGGCAGGCTGGCGTAGCGGGTCATCGAGCTTGGAGAGCGACATTATTTATCAGCCACGTAAGGCCATTAAGTCACAGGTGCTTGCGGACTTTGTCACCGATTTCAGTACCGACTTAATGTCGGGAGCTGAGACAGAATGTAAAATGATGGAGGGAGTTACCCCTGGAAAATGGGTGATCCACATCAAACGTAAAAGGGGCCGGACTTGGTTTAGTGATCAAATCCCCAATGAAGAACGTATTCAGGAAGGCCATCAACTACTCCTAGATGACGAACAATAAGACAGAATATGAAGCAGTAATTCAAGCTCTAAAATTAGCTTACATATTTGACACGACCCGGAATCCGGCTAGGCCGTACGGGCACCCGACATCCTCCTCTAGACCCGTCGGGCGAACCCTTACCAATTAAATCAGAAAATAAATATGATTCAATTCATAAATAAGAACAAGACTAAAAAAAACACTGACATACTGATACCTCTAAGCTGTACAAAAGAATTACAGCTGACTACCCAACATACTAGGTTTAGGGCTATCCAGACTAGACATCTAAGAGTACAAAAGAAGACAAATACCTCCTGAAGGGAGCAAAATGCAACTGAAATAACAACCAATAAACTTATGGCCATCCGGAATAAAAGCTGGCTCACCCTGACAGCTGAAGTCGTCTTCGCTCCTTTACAACGTGGCGAACTCAATCCTGGAGCGAACCTGCCGAAACGAAATAGATAGACAAGAAACAAACAACAAACAACAAACAAGGGTGAGTCAAAAGGACTCATTAAGTGGGGCAGACTAGCCACCTCAAAGAATAGGATAGCTAGCCAGGGAGAAGAAAAACAGATAAAATAAATCCATCTTATTTGAACTATAAACAGGCAAAGCCAAATAATAACTGAAAACACATATGAAATCATAAACAGCCAGGGACATAAGGTAGACAGAACATATAGATATCCTGAACATGTCTATAATCAGAAATACATCCTGTTGCGGCGTGCAACCCGATCCATATATTCATACTGTTGCGACGTGCAACCCGATCCGTATATTTACACTGTTGCGGCTTGCAACCCGATCCGTATATTTATACTGTTGCGGCGTGCAACCCGGGATACGAGCCAGAAATATATAGGCAAACTGAGATACGTTCACAACATGGTATACATACCGCATATATAAAACACAACACAATACACACAATAGTCAGTATGCGGTGCAATGAGATGGGATGAATGCAGTATGATGCAACGCAGTCACATATGTCTGATACGTATCTCCGGCGCGGCACTCTCATCGTCTACCAGGAGATATATGTAATAATGACCCTTCACCGGCTCGGGACTCTCATCGATTACCGGGAAGTATATGTAATGATGACCCTTCACCGGTGCGGGACTCTCATCGCCAACCGGGAAGTATATGCAATAATGACCCTTCGCCGGTGCGGGACTCTCATCGCCAACCGGGAAGTATATGCAATAATGACCCTTCGCCGGTGCGGGACTCTCATCGCCAACCGGGAAGTATATGCAATAATGACCCTTCGCCGGTGCGGGACTCTCATCGCCAACCGGGAAGTATATGTAATGCTCGAAACCAGAGTGCCATGCTCATATGTTCAATGCAATACCAACTACAGGGCATAACATATAATATACAGTGTAAATTCAAAGCTAAGGCGTAATGAGTACGCCTATCGGCAGCTACACACATAAGGAAACACGTGGTAGAAAATCCACGAGGCCAGGTGCCTCCAAAGAAATGGATATAAACACTTACCGAATTCCAAAGCTAGCCCTGCTACTCAACAACTGCTTTTTCCTTTGGTTTCATTGCCCAACGATCCCACTCTATTCAATAAGCAGAAAAATATATCAAATTAAGCTAAAGGCTTCATTCCTCACATCTTAGGGCAATCCGGTTAGGAACCTGATACCCTATTTGCATACGCAATACGCAGGCCAGGCCTATGTACAGGGTTTAAGGCCACATAACCAAATTCCAAATAAATTACATTTATAGATTGCCCATAACTCACTGAGCACGAATACATAATCAATTTCATTATCGGGGTCCATTTGACCCTTTAAACTATCAATTTACGTCATTAGGGCGATGTCTAATATTCCTATTTTTACCGCAAAAATATATTTAAACACACGTAATAAACTCAAATACTATATTAGGATCATTACCTGAATGTTCCAGGGTGAAAATTCTACTTTTCTCCGGCCCCTTTTCTTATTTTCTGGCATTTTTTCCTTTTCCCTGTTTTCTGTTTCATTCCACTGTTCTCGTTCCTTTTGAGCTTCTCGTGTTTGTAAGGTTTTGCTGGTCCTTAGCTAATAGACCCACCGCCATCCTTAAATTTTTTTGTCCCTTTTTCCATTTTTTTTTGTTTTCTTTTATTTTATTTTCTTTTCTCAACAAAAATTAAAATAGTACCCTACGATATTCGAAATAATTCCAACTTTTGCATACGAGTTATACAAAATATATGTAACATACTCGCAAAGGCGGATCTCAAATTGGACTCCCGAAACTCAAGATGCGAATTTAAATGAAAAGAAGTCAAATTATTTAACTTTCGGCATTTTAGTGGAAACTAGCCGAACAACATCGAAATTCACTTTCGAAAGTTCACAAAGGTCATAAATAATCATACGAACCCAACGGCGCTTTCGGATTTCAAATCAGAGCTCATTCGGCAAAAACCGAGCTCGAAAATCTCTTTTTAATATTTATCGCCAATAAAAACTGAAACCTTCTTCCGATGCCTACCAAACGAGGTCTGATTTAGCTCAAATTTTACAGACAGGTTCTAATGGACATTACGAATATTTTAAAATTATCAGCACGCCAATCGGAGTCCTACCTTCCGAAACGACTGACCGAGGTCGTTTCATTCTCCTCCCCTTAAACTCTCGTTCGTCCTCGAACGAGCCTAAGCCTAAAGCAAGATTCACGCAGATAACAAGAGAACTTGCACGACCTTCATGAGCTACTCCACGGGCATTATTTCCTGATTACAGAATCAGAGTTATAACACACATATTGAACTCTTGGATAAAAACATAGCTGGATAATATCATAATGCCATTGCCCAGCTTATTCTGACTATACTGATCCTTCCTCGATCACGAGAGGAGAGTTCTATATTTTCGAAACAAAGATATACGGAACTTTGAATGGGTTAACAGGATTCAGCCGATAATTACCTCTTCGATATACCTTTCGATATAGAACAGGTCGATGGAACTAAGAATTAGCTTACGCTTCAGCAACGCCTTAGAGATTTAGTATTATGATACGGTATCAATTAGAGGAAGACTCCTCCACTTAGAGCATAAACTCATACAACTAATTTGAATAGAAATAGTCATCCTCGCACAACCTGCTGGATTAAAGAAGACCTAGCTAAAAGTTGAACATAGGCAGACCTAAACTACCAAACTACCGTTTCGAGTTGCCAACTAGCTGCAACTCTCGAGTTCACAACTCCATACCTTTGCCGTAAACACCACCGCCTGATGGATGGTACTTCTATATAAAAATTTCGGCAGAGTTTCCCCTGAAACTGGATGATCCGCAAAAACAGAACCAGCACTATACTATACATGGAAATGGATACCCGGATAAACTGATATCCAAAATAATAATATGCTTACCCGGCTACAATAACACGTACTCTGGCTCAACACTGGGAACGTCACAAGCGGCTACCAATCGCCCAAGCTCACTAGTGCCGGACGAAGAAGAAATGGAAATGGACCGAGGATAGAAATAATTAGAGCTTCAGGAAGCTCATCTTCTTATTTCTTGGCTACCAGAGCTAGACTACTTCCGAGTCAGGCTAACCCAAAAATCGCAATTGAAGAAATAGACATTAAATGAGCTTTATGGAAAAACATCCATACCAATTTAACCTCCCAATAAGAAGGAAATTCTGACAATTTACCATAAACCCTTTTATAACCCAGATAAGCTCATAGGAAAACATGACTCTACAAACATCTTGAACCATGGAAGACACATAGATCAAATATTACTTACTAACCACTTTACACCGGAAGAAACGATAACACTTTCTGATGGTGATGAATTGGGATCTCATTATCCTACCAACACGGAATTCTGAGAAGAGAGGTAAATAGATTTGATATAATAAGAGAAGGTGGCACAACAGGATATCAAGCAGGCAATAGCGACACTCACTATCAAATATCTCATATTTAGACCAGATAAATTGGTAGGGTCTTATAAATGCCAGGAATAAATCATACCAGATGCTCGCCCCTCTACCGCAACCGATTCTTAATAGAAACAACATCCAAGGAGACCATCGAAACATGATAAGACACTCCATTTCCAGATCGATTGAAAGAATCAAATCTTACTCACATTGAAGAGAAGAATAAATACTCGGGTCTACTACATCGGATGCCTCAGCATCCTGCCAGACTAGCAGTTCATAGAACTACCTCTGCAGCTGAGCTGAGCCACTGCCCTGATAATCACCTTTCTGAGGATCCACTGCCACCACGTTCTCAACCTCTACTGGATGGTGGTATTTCTCTGGCTGATTGAGATCTAAATGAAATCCTTGCAACTGGGCAGGTGTCTGAGGGCAAGAAGAATGACGACTGTCTACTTGCTGGAGTAAGGGAAAACTCCTCAAAGAATAACCAGACTCACAACAATGATAACAGGAAAACTCCTGAAAGGATAATCAGACTCACGACAATGATAACACCTTTTTGCTGAATATGGGAACTGGACAGATTCTTGATAGTTGTAAAGAAAAGACTGAATCTGATCTTGACAAGCTACTGGCGCACTCTAAGAATTACGTGACACAAGCTGAGATAACCTGGAAGGTGACCTCCCAACATAATCAGAACTCTTACCTCCAAATGAGGTACCATAGTTACCCACTAGGGCCATGGGATCTCTTGCTATCCCACTCTAACTCTTCCCGCTCTAACTTATGGTATGCCTTAGTACCTTCGGGTAATATTAACAACAACATCGAATGAAATCCCGACCTCAATCTCTCGAGCCATCTGGGATCTCAAGGAAAAAGAAAGGTCATCAATTAATCTTTGAACATTCTCGAAAGGTTCATGGACTAGTTCTAATGCATATTCAACCATTCTATAAAATTCAATCTCATATTCTGAACCACCAACAGGCTAACCGACAGGCTACCCTGTCCAATCCACTCAAACTGGAAACACTTTTCATCTGGCTTGCTACTCGAAAGAAACTTTTCCACGAATCTAAAAGAAAAACCGAACCAAGTCAGCTAATAAGAGAGCGGCCCACCAGTTCAAGACTGGACCCCTGAAACTGGAAAGCAGAATAATCAACACCATACCGCTCGATATAATCAAGAGCCTGAAGGATACGCTGACATCATTTTATTTTTTAAAGAAAACTTACACAAGGATTATCTGATGCATGGCTTGAGAATATTGGAAGGTTCAACCAGATAAAATAATACAGCATCTTCGGACACTCGGATCGAGCTATTACTTGGGCTAGCTAACCAACCAGAATAATTAGTGGTGCAATGCATGTTGCCTGTGGAACATAATTTACTGCCGCAATATTAAGAACTGGAATAGGAGCTCCCTGAGATCGAACGTCTGCACATGCGGCAACCTGATAGGCTGCCCAGCGAATAATAGGTTCTTACGGTATCTGCGACGCCAAGGTTCTCGTAAGCATCGTAGAGAGCCAAGGGAACTACAAGGCCCTGCTCCCTTGCCCATCGCGAGCTCGTATAGCTGGGACCACCGTAACTAGATCGTCAGCACGATCAAAACTCTCGGGGCTTCGTCAGTCTAGCCCCAGGCTAGACTGCTTCGTCCTGAACTCCGTCTGTTTGCTGATTTGTCGTACGAGGTTCACAATTACCACGAACGAATTAACGAAAATACTTTTGAATCCTAGACCGACGCACGATCAGAAATAAAGGAAGTGAAACTTCCTAAATGCCATCATAGCCCCTCGTAGATAAGTACGGACGTCTACGTACCCATCAGCAAGACTCTACTAGACACGACCCGGAATCCGGCTCTAAAATTAAGACAGAATATGAAGCAGTAATTCAAGCTCTAAAATTAGCTTACATATTTGACACGACCCGGAATCCGGCTAGGCCGTACGGGCACCCGACATCCTCCTCTAGACCCGTCGGGCGAACCCTTACCAATTAAATCAGAAAATAAATATGATTCAATTCATAAATAAGAACAAGACTAAAAAAATACTGACATACTGATACCTCTAAGCTGTACAAAAGAATTACAGCTGACTACCCAACATACTAGGTTTAGGGCTATCCAGACTAGACATCTAAGAGTACAAAAGAAGACAAATACCTCCTGAAGGGAGCAAAATGCAACTGAAATAACAACC
This sequence comes from Petunia x hybrida, assembly GCA_037355625.1. Classification (NCBI taxonomy): domain Eukaryota; kingdom Viridiplantae; phylum Streptophyta; class Magnoliopsida; order Solanales; family Solanaceae; genus Petunia; species Petunia x hybrida. The sequence continues at coordinate 142,647 of JBBBVM010000148.1, forward strand.
AATAAACTTATGGCCATCCGGAATAAAAGCTGGCTCACCCTGACAGCTGAAGTCGTCTTCGCTCCTTTACAACGTGGCGAACTCAATCCTGGAGCGAACCTGCCGAAACGAAATAGATAGACAAGAAACAAACAACAAACAACAAACAAGGGTGAGTCAAAAGGACTCATTAAGTGGGGCAGACTAGCCACCTCAAAGAATAGGATAGCTAGCCAGGGAGAAGAAAAACAGATAAAATAAATCCATCTTATTTGAACTATAAACAGGCAAAGCCAAATAATAACTGAAAACACATATGAAATCATAAACAGCCAGGGACATAAGGTAGACAGAACATATAGATATCCTGAACATGTCTATAATCAGAAATACATCCTGTTGCGGCGTGCAACCCGATCCATATATTCATACTGTTGCGACGTGCAACCCGATCCGTATATTTACACTGTTGCGGCTTGCAACCCGATCCGTATATTTATACTGTTGCGGCGTGCAACCCGGGATACGAGCCAGAAATATATAGGCAAACTGAGATACGTTCACAACATGGTATACATACCGCATATATAAAACACAACACAATACACACAATAGTCAGTATGCGGTGCAATGAGATGGGATGAATGCAGTATGATGCAATGCAGTCACATATGTCTGATACGTATCTCCGGCGCGGGACTCTCATCGTCTACCAGGAGATATATGTAATAATGACCCTTCACCGGCTCGGGACTCTCATCGATTACCGGGAAGTATATGTAATGATGACCCTTCACCGGTGCGGGACTCTCATCGCCAACCGGGAAGTATATGTAATGCTCGAAACCAGAGTGCCATGCTCATATGTTCAATGCAATACCAACTACAGGGCATAACATATAATATACAGTGTAAATTCAAAGCTAAGGCGTAATGAGTACGCCTATCGGCAGCTACACACATAAGGAAACACGTGGTAGAAAATCCACGAGGCCAGGTGCCTCCAAAGAAATGGATATAAACACTTACCGAATTCCAAAGCTAGCCCTGCTACTCAACAACTGCTTTTTCCTTTGGTTTCATTGCCCAACGATCCCACTCTATTCAATAAGCAGAAAAATATATCAAATTAAGCTAAAGGCTTCATTCCTCACATCTTAGGGCAATCCGGTTAGGAACCTGATACCCTATTTGCATACGCAATACGCAGGCCAGGCCTATGTACAGGGTTTAAGGCCACATAACCAAATTCCAAATAAATTACATTTATAGATTGCCCATAACTCACTGAGCACGAATACATAATCAATTTCATTATCGGGGTCCATTTGACCCTTTAAACTATCAATTTACGTCATTAGGGCGATGTCTAATATTCCTATTTTTACCGCAAAAATATATTTAAACACACGTAATAAACTCAAATACTATATTAGGATCATTACCTGAATGTTCCAGGGTGAAAATTCTACTTTTCTCCGGCCCCTTTTCTTATTTTCTGGCATTTTTTCCTTTTCCCTGTTTTCTGTTTCATTCCACTGTTCTCGTTCCTTTTGAGCTTCTCGTGTTTGTAAGGTTTTGCTGGTCCTTAGCTAATAGACCCACCGCTATCCTTAAATTTTTTTGTCCCTTTTTCCATTTTTTTTTGTTTTCTTTTATTTTATTTTCTTTTCTCAACAAAAATTAAAATAGTACCCTACGATATTCGAAATAATTCCAACTTTTGCATACGAGTTATACAAAATATATGTAACATACTCGCAAAGGCGGATCTCAAATTGGACTCCCGAAACTCAAGATGCGAATTTAAATGAAAAGAAGTCAAATTATTTAACTTTCGGCATTTTAGTGGAAACTAGCCGAACAACATCAAAATTCACTTTCAAAAGTTCACAAAGGTCATAAATAATAATACGAACCCAACGGCACTTTCGGATTTCAAATCAGAGCTCATTCGGCAAAAACCGAGCTCGAAAATCTCTTTTTAATATTTATCGCCAATAAAAACTGAAACCTTCTTCCGATGCCTACCAAACGAGGTCTGATTTAGCTCAAATTTTACAGACAGGTTCTAATGGACATTACGAATATTTTAAAATTATCGGCACGCCAATCGGAGTCCTACCTTCCGAAACGACTGACCGAGGTCGTTTCAATATTGGGGGCCAGGGAGATCAGTGTCAATTGTGACTCTCAACTTGTCGGCAATCAGGTAACCGGATCTTACACTACCAAAGACGCCCGTATGCAGGAATAGTTGGCCAGTAGAAAAGTGCTTGAAGAATTTTAAAAAATGGAAGATCAATCAGATACCAAGAGAAGAAAACGTGGAGGCCGATGCCCTAGCCAGCCTAGTGGCCACTACATACATGAGTGCAGACAACCCGATTTCCACTATTGAGTTAACGTACGCTGACATCAAGTGCCATGAGGCCAATGCCATAGAATCAATGTGGAATTGGCGGTGCCCGATCATTGAGTACTTAGACAAGGGAATACTTCCAGCAGACAGCAAGGAGAGCAGAAGGTTGAGAGCCCAAGCAGCCAGCTATTGATTACTCAACGGATTATGCGCTCCAAGAGATCCAGGAGGGGCAATGTGGAAACCATTCCGGCGGGTGTTCTTTAGCTCACAAGTTAATCAGGGCGGGCTATTTCTGGCCTTGAATGGAGGATGACGCGAGCAAGTTTGCTGGAGTATGCAACAGTTGTCAAAGATTTTCCCATGTACTTCATCAGCCAGCGGAGTTGTTACACTCAGTGATAGCCCATGGCCTTTCATGAAATGGGGAATGGACATTGTAGGGCCTATGCCTAAAGCACCAGGTGGTGTCAAATTCTTGCTCATCATGACAGACTACTTCACCAAATGGGTCGAAGTAGCAGTCTACGCTCGAATCCGGGAGTAAGAGGTGATAGAGTTTATATGGAAGAACATTATGTGTCGTTTCGTCATTCCAACAGAAATCACTTGTGAAAATGGACCTCAGTTTATAGGCGACAATATCACTGCTTTCATGAAAGAGTGGGAGATAAAAATGATGACTTCAATCCCTACCACCCTTCGGCCAACGATCAAGCTGAATCTTCAAATAAGACAATTGTTTAAAATATGAAGAAACGACTCAAGGAAGCCAAATGGAATTGGCCGGAGAAATTACCAGGAGTCTTATGGGCATATCGCACTACCTCCAAAGCCAGCACCGGTGAAACTCCATTTTCATTAACATATGGAACAGAGGTAATGATTCCCTTAGATATTAGAGAGTTCAGCTTGCGCCGGTCATTTGTTGACGAAGAATCCAACAACGAAGCTCTTAAAGCTTCCCTTGATACCCTAGACGAGCATCGGAAAATAGGAGCTATACGCCTTTGCGGCCTGGAAGAAACGGGTAGAACAGTATTACAATATGGGGCTAACTTACGTTCGTTCAACATGGGTGATCTAGTCTTTTGCAAAGTATCTCAAAACACCAAGCAAGCCAGCGTAGGTAAGCTCGCCCTGAATTAAGAAGGACCCTACAGAGTTCGAGGCATAGTTGGAAAAGGTATGTACATTCTCGAGAATATGGAAGGAACGGCCATTCCAAATAACCGAAACATTACATGGCTAAAGAAGTACTACTCTTGAAAGGCTAACTAAGCCCATATACTCGAGACATGTATTTTCTCCTTTCTTGTTTCTTTAAATTTATTGCCATTATCTATAACGGGCTTTAGCCCCGTTCTTTATGTTAACCTGGCACCGCGCCCTAATCATCAATAAAACTACTATATCACTTAGTTCATTTTACTTATTTATTCAGATCCATCTACGATCCAACTATTAATAGCCTCGGCCAGACCTAAGTTGAAGTAATAAACTCTTTTTTTGCTACAGAAAGTAGGGTACACTACTCGCTTAGAGCTAGATCACGTATAACTCAGCCACCAGGCATTATTCGTACGTTGAACTCGTTAATTCAACAACTACACCTATATGCCGACGGGGACGTCTATCCGCATAGTGCCAGAAAGTCTTAAATACTCGAGTAACTAAGCAGAGACGTTCGAAGTCGGACGCGAAAGTGTTTGTTGCCACACGGGCTAAAGTCGTCCCATTGTAGGCATAACTTTAGTGGTCGCCTATTGACGCAAATGAAGCACCCTTCAGTGCTCAAACCCGTCTCTTGAAGACATTAGCCCATAAAGGCACACAAAACATATCGCTTGACTGCACATTACATCATATGTAATTACGCAAGTACATATAAAATTATTGATGAACAACCGTTTCATTAATAACAAACAGCTCGTAGGCTCACAATATACAATTAGTTCTTCATGAATACAACATTTGTTCATAACTATTGTAGAAAAAATCAGAAATGGTAGACTAGAACTGCAAGTTCCTCCGAATTTGCACGATGGGAGACTCTTCATCTGGATTGTAGCTCTAGCATTAAAGTTTCTCTCGGGATTCGAAGGCGAAATTTCCAACTTGGTACCCCAAGCAGTAACATCTTTGAAACGCTGCGTCACGGGGGGAGGAAATGAGGAAACCCTCAGTAGAAAGGCGGAAACAATAGAACGGGCTTAGAAAGCTTCACTTAGATTCACTTGGAGAGACTCCAATAAGGAACCCCTGGTGACTTTGGAAACGTCTTATAATCCCTCTTCCCTCGAACGATTGGAAGCAGCCGCAACCTTCAAACCGCAGAATAGGGCAGAGCTACACGGCCACCCTGAATGCTGCGGTTTTTGAGAAATTTGTTGAACATCAACCGCCCGAAGAAGGAGAGGATTGTCATACCCAATTTTGGACTCAACTCGAGGCGAGTCGGGTTTCGGATTTGACTGGGTGAACTCGTTTGAGTTTTGGTTTTGGAGTCGCCACCTAATATAGATTCTAAGGCGTATTAGGTCACCTAAGTGTCTAGAGTCATGTTCAACAAGTCTACTAGTCCTTTTCAGAGATTCTACGCGGGTAAGAAGTCCAAGTGACTCAGGGAAGAAGGTGTTAGGTACTTTCCCGAGTCCCACCAAAAGGTGGTTACTGTCCGAGTCTTATTTTGGGATATAAGCAGTGTCTATTATCATATGAATATTAACTTGGATTTAACATTTAAGCTAAGATATATCATGCTTATACACACACATACAAACAGGTTTTACATTCGGCCTAGGTTTTGAGCCTAGTCGTGTCTACGACCTCTGATATCATGAGCCTAATCCTAAACAAGTGTTATAGGTGTTCAATCTTGACTTGTACACACAACTAACATGTTTAGAAAAAGATTGTCTACTTAAATAGTCTATATTGTTAGCAAAAGGGACCAAAAAGCGGTTTGTTTTAAAACAAAATGTCGGCTCATTTAGGGTCGGTGTGACTCGTCATTAATTGTCGAGCCCTAACCTTAATGGTCTTTTTTGTGTTGAGGTCGGATTTTAGAAATACTTATGTAAGAAAAGGGGCCGTTTTCGAAAAGGATGAGTTTACACAAGCACACAAGAGCAAATAAAGGCTATCGCACATAATAGTACTTATATATAGGTATAGACATGCAATTATATGTCCTAAGTAATAGTTGTAGCTTTAGAAACTATTTTAAAGTGTACAAGTGACTCCAAGAACTTTATACACCCCTATACACTATTAGATTAGTGTATATGTGCGTTTTAAGTGGTAAAAAAATAGTTTATGCACATAAAAGGGCCTTTTTTAAAAAAAATACTTTTGGCCCCAGGTTGTTTATGCAAAAGGGGCGACTGCAGTTTTCATAAACAGTCCGGATTAGATGCGAATGGCACAAAATAGCCCCTGTTCAAATTAACTTTCAAATTTAATCACAAAACGAGCATGTGTTCAAGTTCCGCTTTAAAATCTGTTCAAAACGTGTTAACGGAGTAAAGCTTAAAACTGTAAACCATTTGTTATGAAGCTATAGGCTTGCCAAAGAGATTAGGTCCTATTATGATGCATCACGTAAGAGGAAGGTTAGGAATTGGCCCTCGATAGCCATGATACAGTCACTCGACTGTTCTCCTGTATTAGCATAAGTACAAGCAGGATCCTAATCAAATTTACATAGAAGGGGGCAGTCTCTAAGGGAGGCAACATAGTCTTAGCTTCTAAAGTCCCCCATTCCCAAAGTTTTTAAGATTAAGTTTAGTAAAGTAAATCCAGAACTCAAGACATTAGTGTCCCAATCCCATAATCAACTTGAAAAGGCCCAAACCCTGACCCTTTCCAGTTTCAAGAGTAACCTGTAGTCATCAACTTATGACTTGGCCAGTTAGAGCCTTTCAAATGGCCTGCAAACACAAAGTTAGCAAGGGAAAAGGGGAAGGGGAATGACTTGAACTGAGGTCTATGTTCAATTCAGAGGGCTGGGCCTGAACCTTACCCCTGTCTCTTTCAAAAAGATAAGCAGGATCCCTATTGAATCCCCTTGTCTGAAGAAGACTAAGATATTTGGTACAAGAAGCAAGACTCAGATATGCAGTATTTCTCAATAGTTACAGGCACATTAGGCTCACTAACTTAATCAAACCTAGGCAGACAGAGGAGACAATGTGCAGGTAAGATTAAGTTATGCAATTACAACAAAGAAAAGCAAATAAGTGAGAAAACCAAGCATAACAGGTGTAAAGTATATGCAACAAAGTTCAACAGTAGAGATATACCTTTTGAGCAGCAGTAATGAACAAACAAACAGGGTGTAGATGATGCTAAATGCCTTCAGAAGTAGAATCCAGCAGAGAGAAAGAGCAGGGTCCTTTCAATGACTTTGAAAGAAAATCTAGAGAAGAGAGTAGTATGCAGTAGAATGACTATGCCTGTGTGTGGTGTGCTTTAAGTGTTTTAATCCCTAAGTTCTGTGTGTGGAGAGAGTATTGCAGAATATTCTGTCTGTGTGTTTAAACTATGTCTAAAGCCTAGTTTATACAGGTGTGAGGGGTGGGGATTCAAGATTCAAACGGGCAAACCCATAAGGCAATGAAATATTGCCTTCCATGAATAAAAGGGGACACCTTTAGGTATTTTCCAAGTATAACTCAATCAAACTCCTAAATTCAAGGCTTATCAAATCCCAAACCATATATGGTTCCCCTCACTGAACTTAATCAAGTCTAGGTTCAACAATAATTCAAGCAAATTCTGAAAATGCCCTAATTGATATCACATAAATTTCCAGAATCAAAGTCCATTCATATATCAATCAGAGATTCATCTCTAACAATCTTAGATTTTCTTAAGCAAGTAAAACGAGTCATTCGATCAGATTTTAAAACATAACCACGAGAATTATGCCCTTTGACAGAGTAGGAAGTTGAATTCAAACAAGAATGAACATAGACAGTTTATGCATTGCCCTTGATTTTCAATAGAAATTAACAGAGATGGTCTAGGGCCTAAACGATGAGCATATTTATACAGTCATGTGAGGTTTCAAAGAAACACTTAGCTTTAATCAGTGAGATAACAAGAGTAGTAATCCTATGGATTTTAACTAATTAAACAGCAAGTAATCACATACTCATGTTGATACACAGAAAATATAGGTAAGTGTAAGCATGGATTCACACAAATCTAAACGTTAAAGAGAAGAAAGAAGATTACCCATTTAGGTTTTGGAATCGGGTTCGAATTGACCCGATTCAGGTCATGCATAGGGTTTTACCCTTTTCTTCACACTGGTGTCAAGTAATTTTAGTAAGAACAGTCACCGGCGTACCTTCTCCGGTGACAGAAACCTATGTCGACGAGAGGTCAAATTTGACCTCCGTCGAAACAACCCAAATAGCACCAAGGTTTTGTAGCGGATAGTGAGGGGAACACAATGGTACCATTTGTTTTCAATTTCACCGGCGGAGTTGGCCGGAATCAACCTTTAACAGTAGTGACTTAGGGTTAAGCTCTCCTTCGTCCAAACTCCATTTAAAGTGGATGGGTTATGTTGCGGACGACGAGGGGAGTCTAAAGACAACATTTTCCCCAATTTTCACCGGCTCAAATGGCCGGAGAAATCATCCACAGAGGGGCGATTGGAATCGCCAAGAGAGAGAGAGTCGGGTCCAGGGTCAGAGGGGAAATGGGAAAGGGGAAAGGGTTTTGTGGGGTAGAAACAAAGGGAACTAATCTGGGCCATTAGATCGTCTACGTGGACGATCAAGATCGATCCACGTAGGCGTGACGTGTAAAATAACAGCTGATGTGTGTGCTTTGTGTGTATATACGTGGATATATGTATAAATATTATGTAACTAGGTATAAAATGGTATAAATTGGTATAAAATGGATTTAAAAAGGTATAAAAATCATAGGAAAATTAGGAAATTAATTTTAAAATGTTGAGAAGGCTAAAATGCCTAAAAATTGTAATTTTGAGGCTTAAAGCAATTTTGGAAGGTTTTTTTCAAAAATAGGAGTAATTGTAGAAAATTCTAAAATAGCTATGGTTTGAGACGAGGCTTTGAAAAAAGGCCTCAATTGCCATGGCCAGTATGAGAGGATGATTTGAAAATAATAGACGAGGTAGGTATGGATACGCAAGTGCGTGTAAAATTCAAGAACGGTTGATTTTGAAAATAGGAGGGACAAAATTGGGTGTCAACAGCTGCCCCTCTTTGCTCGGGGATGATGAAAGAGTCTTCGGGCAAAGATGTTGACAGTGCGGCCAATTTTGTCATGGCTTATAGAAGAGCCTATGACTTAAAAGGACGTAGGGTGTTAGGCTGAGATGTTCGCTTTGCTTGGGGTGTGTCTCCTGCAGTGAAAATGTGTTTGCAATACAATGTGCATATACATATAAAACGTACCTTCCCACCAGGCTGAATTGTCTTTCCAGGATTCTTGCAATATGAGATTGTGTCTGCCATGCCGTAATCGCGTGTCTTTTGCTGTCAAGTGTTAGATTCGACATTGGGTTGTATGCCCTATGTCGGTGCATCGGGCTATGTACCCTCAGCAAAGAAAAAATAGAAATGCAAATCGATATCGGGCTGTGGACCCTCAATCAATGCTTCGGGTTGTATGCCCTCAGCTAATTTAAAATGACAAATCGATATCGGGTTGTGTACCCTCAATCGACACCTCGGGTTGTGTGCCCTCAGCTAATTTAAAATGACAAATCGATATCGGACTGTGTACCCTTAATCGACGCCTCGGGTTGTGTGCCCTCAGCTAATTTAAAATGACAAATCGATATCGGGTTGTGTACCCTCAATCGACGCTTCGGGTTGTGTGCCCTCAGCTAATTTAAAATGACAAATCGATATCGGGCTGTGTACCCTCAATCGACGCTTCGGGTTGCATGCCCTCAGCTAATTTAAAATGACAGATCGATATCGGGCTGTGTACCCTCAATCGACGCCTCCGGTTGTGTGCCCTCAGCTAATTTAAAATGATAAATCGATATCGGGTTGTGTACCCTCAATCGACGCCTCGGGTTGTGTGCCCTCAGCTAATTTAAATGACAAATCGATATCGGGCTGTGTACCCTCTATCGATGTTTCGGGTTGTGTGCCCTCAGCTAATTTAAATGACAAATCGATATCGAGCTGTGTACCCTCAATCGACGCTTCGGGCTGTGTACCATCAGCTAATTTAAATGAAAAATCGATATAGGGCTGTGTACCCTCAATCGACGCTTCGGGCCGTGTACCCTCAGCTAATTAAAAATGACAAATCGATATCGGGTTGTGTACCCTCAATCGACGCCTCAAGTTGTGTGCCCTCGGCTAATTTAAAATGACAAACCTTTGCTGAAGATTATCTTTGCTGTTCATTGTTGATTTAGGTATCTTTCGTGCCTGCATCCAAAGAAAGATTGGTGAGTTGTACGGGGGGTTTGGTTTGTGCATTCTTGGTTTGTTTCGCGTTCGCTGTCCACGAGCGCCGGGATATTGGCCGAGCTGGTAGGGATATGTATAAAGTAGTAAATAGTGCAAAATGAATTTGAAAAATTTTTGTAAGAAAGAAAATACAGTAAAATGTTTTATCCCATTGAGTCACAAGTCGCGCTGTGTAAAGTCGAAGTGATCGTCCCTCATGCTGTTCCAAATGAATTTTGAGGGCGCCCTCAAAATTCTGCCCCAGTTTGCATTTTGAAATTTTTGAGAGGTCCTAAAAGATTTCTGCCCCAGTGTCAACTATGTCTGTCCTTTAGGAATTTTTGAGAGTTCCTCAAAAATTCTGCCCCAGTGTTTGCTTTGTGGGGAAAAAGAAGTTTTGGTATTTATGCGACCGAACCTTGAATAGGTTGCCTACCTATCCCACTTGGGGAATCAGGTCGTGACGTAGTTCAGATTAGATAATGTGTTGCAAAATGTAGAAATCGTTAACCAGTATGAATTCCTATACATAGTATCTCTTGACATCGTCTGAGTTGATTAGTTTCGGCCAGACTTCTCCGTCCATCTCTTCCAGTATGAATGCTCCTCTATTCAAAACTCGGTGAACCATGTACGACCCTTGCCAATTTGGTGCAAACTTGCCTTTTGCTTCTTCTTGATTTGGAAATATCTTTTTCAGTACTAATTGCCCAGGTTCAAAGGATCTCTCTCGACCTTTTTTGCTGAATGCTTTGGCCATCCTTATCTGATATAATTGCCCATGACATATGGCATTCAATCTCTTGCCGTCGATGAGGGCTAACTGCTCTATTCTCCCTTTGATCCATTCAGCGTCTTTCAATTGTGTCTCTTGGACGATTCTCAAAGATGGTATCTCAACCTCTGCGGGTATCACTGCTTCAGTTCCATATACCAACAAATAAGGAGTGGCCCCTGTTGATGTTTTCATTGTGGTGCGGTACCCTAGCAGGGCATAGGGTAGATTCTCATGCCATTGCTTTGAAGTGCATGTCATCTTGCGCAATATCCTCTTGATGTTCTTATTGGCTGCCTCGACCGCTCCATTCATTTGAGGTCTGTATGCAGTGGAGTTGCGATGCTTGATTTTGAAGACCTCACAGGTCGCTTTCATTAGGTCACTGTTGAGGTTGGACCCATTGTCAGTGATGATGGATTCAGGGATACCAAATAGGCAGATCATCTTATCACGGACAAAGTTCGACACCACCTTCTTTGTTACTGACTTGTATGATGCGGCTTCCACCCATTTGGTAAAATAGTCAATGGCCACCAGTATGAAGCAATGTCCATTGGAAGCAGCTGGCTCGATAGGCCCTATGACATCCATTCCCTAAGCGGCAAAAGGCCAAGGCGATCCCATAATGTTCAGCTCATTGGGCTGCGCTCGAATCATATCTCCGTGAACTTGGCATTGGTGGCATTTCTTCGCGTGCTTTATGCAGTCATGTTCCATTGTCATCCAAAAATAGCCAGCCCTCAAAATCTTCTTTGCAAGTACAAAACCATTCATGTGTGGGCCATACGCCCCATAGTGTACCTCTTCTAACAATTTGGCCGTTTCTCTTGCGTCTACACATCTCAACAAACCCAGATCGGGTGTCCTTTTGTACAAAACTTCTCCGTTCAGAAAGAAACCATTTGCTAGCCTTCTTAGTGTCTTCTTTTGGAGACTTGTTGCATCCTTTGGGTAAATGCCGTCTTTAAGAAACCTTGTCCGTCTGACTTCTCTTCTACGTGATAGCAGTAAGCTGGTTGCTTTCTTACCGTCACGGGTATTGGGTCGATGAAGTTCTTGTCTGGATGTTTGATCATAGCAGATATGGTAGCAAAAGCATCCGCGCACTCATTTTGCAGTCTAGGTACATGCTGGAACTCTATCTTGGTGAATCTTTACTTCAACTCCTTTATGCACTCTAGGTATGGAAATATCTTTAGATTCATCGCTGTCCATTCTCCTCGAACTTGATGAATCAGTAAGTCAGAATCTCTGATTGCCAGCAGCTCTTGTATGTTCATATCTACTGCCAATCTAAGACCCAAGATGCAGGCCTCATACTCCGCCATGTTGTTGGTGCAAGGGAACCTTAGCTTGGCCTTGACAAGATAGTGCTGTCCGGTCTCGGAAACTAATACCGCTCCAATGCCAACTCCTTTGAAATTGACCGCTCCATCAAAGAATAACCTCCAACCATTATATTCTTCGGTGATCTCCTCTCCTACGAACATGACTTCTTCATCCAGGAAGTAGTTGTGCAAAGGCTCATAGTCATCTCCCACCGGGTTTTCGGCCATATGATCAGCCAAGGCTTGAGTTTTCACCGCCTTTTGAGTGACAAAAGTGATATCGAATTCGCTAAGCAGCATTTGCCATTTAGCCAGTTTTCCAGTAGGCATTGGTTTTTGGAAAATGTACTTGAGGGGTCCATCCTTGATATCAGCAACGTTGAGTAGGATGTCAAGTAGTGTCTCAACTTTTGTGTTATCCATGTCAGTACACAACACGTGCGATCCAGCAATGTGTACTTGGCTTCATAAGGAGTGAACTTCCTTCTTAGATAGTATATGACTTGCTCCTTCCTCCCAGTCAAATCATGTTGTCCCAATACACAACCAAAGGCCGAGTCTACCACGGACAGATACAAGATCAAAGGTCGCCCAGGCTCAGGTGGAACCAGCACGGGCGGGCACGAAAAGTATTCCCTGATCCGATCAAATACCTTTCGGCAATCCACTGTACACTCGATCGCCGCGTCTTTCTTCAGCAACTTGATGATTGGCTCACAGATGACGGTGGATTGTGCTATGAAACGGCTAATGTAATTGAGCCTTCCTAGGAAGCTCATAACCTCTTTCTTGCTTCTTGGGGTGGCAACTCCTTAATGGCTTTGATCTTGGAAGGATCCAACTCGATGCCCCTTCTACTGACGATGAAACCCAGGAGCTTCCCTGCTGGAACACCAAAAGCACACTTTACCGGATTCAACTTCAGATTGTACTTTCGCAAGCGGTCGAAGAACTTGCGCAAGTTGTCAAGATGCTCTGAACTCTTCTTTGATTTGATGATCACGTCGTCCACATAGACTTCAATCTCCTGGTGCATTAAGTCATGGAACATAGTTGTCATAGCCCTCATGTAAGTTGCCCCAGCATTCTTTAGTCCAAATGGCATAACCTTGTAGCAATAAGTTCCCCAAGAGGTGGTGAAAGTTGTCTTTTCAACATCCTCTTCATCCATGAGCACTTGGTGATAGTCGACGAAACAGTCTACGAAGGATTGTAGTTCATGCTTTGCACAATTGTCAATCAGGATATGTATGTTTGGTAGTGGAAAATCATCCTTCGGACTTACTCTATTCAGATCTCTGTAGTCCACACAAACTCGAAGTTTCCCATCTTTCTTCTGCACTGGGACGATGTTGGCCAACCAAGTCGGATACTTGACCGTTTTCAGAATCTCCGCATTGAGCTGCTTAGTCACCTCTTCACCAATTTTCAACAGAACCGATGACTTGAATGTTCGGGCCTTTTGTTTGACTGGCGGAAAGCCCGGATTGATAGGTAATTTGTGAGCTACCACATCCGTGCTTATGCCAGTCATGTCATCGTACGACCAAGCGAATACATCCTCATATTCTTTAAGAAACTCAGTGTATCGCTTTTTGTCCTCGGTATTGAGGTGTACACTGATCCTTGTCTCCTTCACAGTTTCCTCATTTCCTAAGTTTATCACTTCAGTCTCCTCAAGGTTTGGCTTAGGTTTGTTTTCAAATCTTTCAAATTCTTCTTGCGTAGTCTCATCAAAATCATCATAATCAGCTCTAGTTTCTCCAAGTTCCATTGTTTCATTACACGTTGCGATTGTGGACTCAATGGGTTTATCAATGCGAATGCTGAAAAAGTAAAATATTGCAAAATTAAAAGATTAAAGCAAAAATTAAACAGGAAATGGTGAGATGTTTTATTTATGAATCCTTGCAAAACAAAGTTTGTAGGGAGACGTGTGCAATAGAAAAGAGAAATGCAAACTCCACGACTCAGGGTCGGGTTTTATTTTGAAAAGCATAAGGAATAAATTTTGTCCCCTCAGATCTACCAAGGTCCATGGTAAGCTCGGGCCCGGTTGCTGGTCCAGTTGTTCAGCGCCACTCCAGATCTAGCCTTTGTCAGTCCAGGAGGTTCAACATGTTCTTTCAGGATCACACAGCAGTCTTCATCAGCTACGAACAGATTTTACATTCCTGTCAGCAGATCCTCTTGAGCATCAGCTAGTTTCGGCTCCACTCCTTGTGCTGCGGACACCTCCCCTTTTCGACCATCCAAGTATCCAGCCGAGACGAAGATATGTAGGAGAGTCTTAGTACTTTTCTTATAGAACTTGAAATCCATTGATGCTTCTTTTCATGCTCTTTTCATAGGTCACAATATACCCTATTCCAGCCTTCTCGTTGTCGGGCCTCATCACAATTCTGATTGGCTCGACCATACCATCCAAGTTCTTGCCCAAACCTTTGCCCGGTTCATAGCCTTGCTTGATCATGATGCTTATAACCTAGTCTCCAGGCCACTTTACAGGTTGTGGAAGTATGTATGGCTCTTCAATCACTACCTCCATAGGTTCCAGTACTTTGGGTATCCACACTTGCTTCCCTTTTGTTTCTTCAGAGATGCATTTCCAATTGAGGCGTGTACTGGGTGAATACATCGGCCGCTTCTCAGTCTTAGCTGGCAGGGTCTCATAAAATTCTCGTGATGGCACTCCCCAGTCAGACATGACTGGCTCCCAGACCAAGTTCCTTCCTTCGTAGCCTTTGCCTCAGCTATCCCAGAAAGCATTGTAAAAGTTCCTATTTCTTTCTTCAACCCCCAGGCGGTGTGTTGACCAACTTGGGAGCGAAGTGTGCAGTGTAGCCTCCTTGGACCGTGCTTGCAGGATCCCAACTTGCATTGTAGTTCTTGCGGCGTCCTCCTTGGGTGCCTTGTACTGCTTCTACAAGTTCTACTGTATAGAATGTCTGTCCATCAGGAGTATCTTCTTCAATTGCTGGTACGGTTTAGTCATTGTAAATAGAATTGTTCCCCTTACCGAACACTACTACCTCCTTGTGATCCCATTCGAACTTCATAGTTTGGTGCAATGTGGAAGGCATCGCACCAGCCATATGGATCTAGGGCCTCCCCAGTAGCAGATTGTAAAGCAAAGGTGTCCATAACATGGAACTCAGCAGTGAACTCCACCGGACCAACCATGATGGTTAGATCAATCTCCCCAGTGGTGCTTCTTTGTGATCCATCAAACGCCTTCACCTTCATGTCGCTCTCTCTTATCTTGCTTTGGTCAATTCCCATTCTTTTCAGAGTGATGAACAGACATATGTTCAGACCGAAACCTCCGTCGATCAGAACTCTTCCCACGAACCAGTCTTTGCACTTGACAGTGACGTGCAAAGCTTTGTTGTGATTCAACCCTTCAGGTGGTAGCTCATCTCCATGAAAAGCAATTCGGTTGGCCTCCATGACTTGTCCAACCATTCTAGCCAGGTTTTCGACTGAAGTGTCCACCGGTACGTGTGCTTCGTCCAACACCTTCATCAAAGCACTTCGATGGCTTTCCAACTTGAGGAGCAAAGCCAAAACTGAGATTTGTGCTGGAGTTTTGCCCAAGTGTTCAACCACGGAGTATTCCTTAGCTTGTACTTTCTTCCATAGTCCCTCGGACGCTTCCTCGCTAATGCCTCGCCTCTCTTGAACTAGATGCTCGGGAGTGTAAATCCTCCCATTCCTAGTCATTCCTTGTGCGGCGACGGTCTCAGCTACAACCTTGTTCTTCTTCTCCCTTTCATAGTCCCACAGCACTGCCTTGTCACTGTATGGTGGAAGCACATCGACATAGAATTTAGGAGCTACCTCTACCTCAATTGGCTCCGGCGCTGTGGCGGCTTGAGCAACTGAAGCGGTTGCTGGTGCATCTTCTTTCGCCTTAACAATAGTCCCTTCTAAACTGCATTCCTTATCCACCTCAATCAGGTTCACCCTATTGTCTCCATGATTAGGCAAAGGGTTGTTGTGCACATACGGAGACTTCAAGTGTATCACCTTTTGGTCGATCAATTCTTGTATTTTGTCCCTTAAAGCATAGCACTTTTCGGTGTCATGACCATGCCCTCCAGAGTGCTAGGCACAGGTTTTGATTTGATCAAAGGTGTCATTCGGTCAGGCATTTTGAATGGCACGGGTTGTATGTGACCGGCTGCTTTGAGTCTTTCGAACAACTGTATACGAGATTCAGCCAGTGGGGTGTAGTTCCTTTTGGGTCTTGGATTATTGATGGCGTGAGGCCTTGGTGAGTAAGTGTTGGTATTTCGATAGTTAGGACTTTGGGGGTATGTCGGTCTTTGTGGTGGTGGGTTTTGGTACATGGGCTGGGTGTTATAGACTGGGTAGGTGAATGTGGGTGGTATGTATGGGTAGGAGGGAAGAGGTGTTTGGTAGTAATGGTTGTGAGTAGGGGAGTGGTCAAGTGATGCGGCCACGAAGGAGACATCGTCTTTCTTCTTTCTTGAGGTGGTAGTGCTGCCAGCTTGTAGAGCTTTGTTAGCGGCTTGTAATGCAGCCATGCTAACAATCCTTCTAGTCTTGAATCCATCTTCGACTATGTCACCAATCTTGATCAATTCTCCAAACTTCTTGTCTTGCAAATTCAACATCTTGTCGAAATAGACATCCTCTTGAATGCGAATGAAGGTTGCCACTATCTCGGCATCTTCCATGGGAGGCTGGACTTTGGCGGCCTCAGCCCTCAATCTAGTTGCAAACTCTCTAAAATTCTCAGTGGGCTTCTTCTTCAGCTTCTCTAAGTAAAACCGATCGGGCATAGCGTCAGTGTTATGCCCGAAACTGTCAACAAAGTCTCCAGCCATTGCTTCCCAGTTCATCCACTTCTTGGTTTGTTGCTTAGAGTACCATACTAATGTATCTCCAGTCAAACTGCGGTTGAACAGCTGCATGCGAATCTTTTCATCATGCCCAACACCAATCAGCTTGTCACAGTAAGATCTTAAGTGAGCCATCAGGTCTCCACTACCATCAAACATGTTGAATTTGGGTGTTTTGTAGCCTTCGGGTAGTTTCAAGTCAGGATACAAGCAGAGATCCTCATAAGCTAACCCTCGGGTTTTCTTAGCGCCTTGGAGTTGTTTGAACTTCTCAACCAGCCATTGGACTTGTTCTTTGGTGCTGTCTGGGTCTTACTTGGTC
This sequence comes from Petunia x hybrida, assembly GCA_037355625.1. Lineage (NCBI taxonomy): Eukaryota > Viridiplantae > Streptophyta > Magnoliopsida > Solanales > Solanaceae > Petunia > Petunia x hybrida. The sequence goes on from JBBBVM010000148.1 coordinate 159,738, forward strand.
CATGCGTACATTTCATGGTCCTTGGTGGGCGATGCAATGGCTTTGGTTTCAACGGTGAAGGCGGGTAGATTGTTTTGTGGTGCTTTTGGTAGTGCAGTGTGTACAGGGTAAGAAAGGTCTCTTTCGGGGTAAAGTGGATCTTTGCCGTGAGGGCGAGCAGTTTGGTTTGGTTCAATGATCTCATCAGTATGGGTCAGGGGAATCCTACTTTCCAATTCGAGCAACCTCTGCTCCAGCTTAGTGTAGTTTTCATAAGCGGACATGCTTTGTTTCTCAGGAGTTCCAACCTTGTCGAACTCAGCTATGATACTTCGTCTCGTCCTTGTCCTTGTAGGTAAAGGGGGAGGTGTTGGGATCGATCCTTTGGACCTCAACCGGTATTGCGGCGCGGCCAGAATGCTCAAACCAAACTTTAAGGGACTTAGGAACTGACATATCAAAACAAGAAGATAAAATGTGAGTACATGTTAGCTTACATAAAAATTGTGTCCTATCATGCATGGGACCTCTTCTGCACCAGAGGTGGGCCTATCGTGGATTCGAAGTAAACGTTTGTACCAAACACATCATTTCGTTTGAATAAACATGATCATCACCAATCTAAAACCTAAAAATAACGAAATTTTATTTAGTTTGCTAGGCATTATTACAACCACTAATGACTTGATTAAGACAAAAATGACAACAAAGAAAGGACAAGACGACTCGACTCGACACGACTAGACTAGGCGCCAAGCAAAAGGACTTCAGGTTCAAACATCAGCTCCAGCGTCTTCCTTTTCCTTATCCTCTTTGGCTTCCTCCTTGGGTTTGTGAACCAGACTAATGAGCGGAGTATCAGCAAATATTTCCAGCAAGTCTTTCCCATCCTCCATGTCACCCAGAGCCTTTACCAGGAACTCGCAAATTTCCAACCCTCTTGCTTCCTTCTCTTCCAGCGGTACTGAATTAAAATATTCTCCCCATCCTTTGAGCAGATCTTGCAAATTCCCAGTAGCTTGCCTTGCAGTCATAACCTTGCAGGTCCAATACTTGAGTTCGTCTCCTTTGATCTTGTCTTTGTATTGTCTCCTCATCTCTCTTTCTTGTGTCACTCTTAACTCCTTCTTTCTTTGGTTAAACTCTTGTTTCAGCTTCTTGTATTTTTCAGCAGCATTTGGAGCTTTGGCTTTCCTTTTCAGTGTAGTCTTAGATCGATACTTGGCCTCATCTTCATCGAGCTATTGAGGGTAGGCCAAGGTAGCTGCGGGGTTCACCCTACTGTCACGACCACGGAAAAACTGCATAGTAAGCCTTTTCTCCCACATTGTCAATATAGTGAGAACCATCGGATGCTCGATGTCCTTTATATCGACGTTGAAGCTTCTTCCCTCAGTCAACTGCGGAGTTTGTTGTGTCATGCCCACTTGCCGAAAGTTCCTCAGAGGAACGTAGTGAGTTCCTAGAAATCCAATCAATGTCAAGAAAGTAATGTCTTGACCTTGTATGGAGACCATGAAACCAGCACAATGTTCAATCACACATTGCGCCTCTTGCAGTTCCTCGAGCTTGGTGTACCAACCTTCCATGTTTGCGGGGTATTCCCATGCCACTGTTCCAGCCATACGGGTGCTATGTGAACGGATTCCTCCTTGCCAAGAGGGTTTTGGGACTGACAGGGACGCTGTGCAAATGCTCTATCAACCAGATTTCCAACAACAAGTTGCAACCTTCGAAAAAGTCTCCTCCCTCCTACACTTAGTCAAAGCTCTATAAACTTCTCCCAAAATTATTGGAACAAAACTCACTTGACGTTTGAAGGCACCTTTGCGCAGCCCTCCTTCTACTCTCCCTAGCCTTATGTCAATCTTTCCTCCTTTCTCGAGAAAAACCATGCTTCCAAGAAAAGCGATGATGAAAGCATTGGATTTAATCCATTCCCAATCTTGAACTTCCCATGCCCCATTCCATTCGTGTCTGAGTGTCGGATCTCCAAACCTAGTGTGCAAGTATTCCAATGTGACCTTTCCACCGATCACTCCATCGACATATGGGTCATAAGGAGCTCCCAGCAATTCAATGAACTCCTTAGGCTCCACGTCTCGAGGATAAATAATGGTCTCGGGCCCAGGCTCTAACCCTGCTAATGCTCCAAATTCTACCAACATTGGTGCCAACTCGAAACCATTGAAATGAAACACAGCCCTTTTGTAGTCCCATAAATGAGTAGCAGCTTCAACCAAACCAGTCATGGCAGCGTAGTTTTTGAGAGCTATCAATTCCCCCAATATCTTTTAAACGTGAGCTGTTGACACCCAATTTTGTCCCGGAATTTTCAATTAACGTCTAATTATGTTTAAAATAAGGCTAATTTTTAGAATAAATTAAGTTCGTAATTTTAACGAAAAAAGGCCGCAATCATTCATCATTTAAAGTCTTAGTTCATTTATGCAATAGGCATTTCCCCATTTTCCTAGCCCAATTCTAAAACCCTACCCCTCACCCACATATATACCCTTAAACCCTAGCCCCCATTCATTATTCATTCATCATCTTCATTTCATCTTCCCCAAAAAACTTTCAGATCTACAACCACTATTCATTCATCATCTCCCACAACCTCATTATTCATCATCTTCACTCTCCTACACACACACACATAAATCATCAGCCTCCCCACCCATCATTCACGGATCTTCCTCACTAAAATCCCCTCATCTTCTTTACTCTACAAAAACACACCCATTACAGGAACACCAGCCGTGCCCTTTCTCCTCTGGTCTCTCTTTTCCCTTCGTCAAAAACCCGTCACACACACACGCAGAAACATATAAAAAGCAAAGGGAGAAGGCAGATCCGGATTCAAAGGGGGTTTCTGGATTTTTGTTGTTTGTTGTTGTTCCTGACTGTTATTAGGAGAGGGGAGATCGGGGGTAGGGAGAAGGCCAGTGATATATTAGAAAAAGGAGATCGAAAAACGGTGGGGTCAGCACCACCACAACCGGCGACAACATCATTTGTCAAAAAGGGCACCACCACGACTGAGTAGCAGTGACGCCGGAATTTTCCACCGGAAAATCTCCTGGTGTCGCTCCTCTGCCCTACACGATTGTTGTTACGATCATATCGTTGTCGTCTCGATTTGGTTTCCGATTACCCATTTACATTGAGATTTCTGTTCGTTTGAACCGTTTGCTTGGAATTCCAATGTTCTGATTCTCCCTTTGCTGATGAGAATATGTCGATTGTGGGCTTGAGTTTGAGCCATTATTGCAGATTATAGGCTCTTGTTTTCTCTTTTGCCGCTCAGTTTATGTTATTGTGGCTTTATTGACGATATGCCATATTTTTTGACTAAAATTTCATGTTCTTGGCAATTACAGTCTGGATTACCCTTTAGTGGTTTCGACATAGCTGGACTCTGCTCCTCGTGTGGAATTAGTTACTGATTGTTTTTTGGCTGTGGTTTAGCCTGGTTATGATGTTTACAATTGTTCATTTTATTCTTGATGCATATTGATTTGGCATTATTGCTTATGGCTTGGCTTTTGGTTCTGAATATCACTAATTGTGTTTGTTAATAAGCTTTGCAGATCTTTGACACTGTGGACCCTAATCTGGACAGTCATTGTGATAAAATGGCTTATGAAAATACTTCATTTTAAGGCATTTGAACTTGATACTACACCTGGCCAATGAAAAAAATACATATACACGTATTGAGGCCTACACAAGGAATTGACGGACAATAAATTGACGGATTTCGAACGGATACTATACTTGAACAGTCCCGTCCCCGTGTCCCTAAAGCAAAAGGCGATGATGAATGTATGAAATTAATGCAAAGCAAGTCGGATAGAGTGGTGGGTTTGGTACCTGGCATGGCAACACGACCTGCTCCGTGTTTGCAACCGTACCAATACCCGGAGCCTCTATTCGACGCGCCATACAAACCTGAGCCTAAATTTTGCAAAAACAAAACCCCTTTTACTATTATTATTATTATTACTATTATTATTATTACTATTATTATTATATATTCTATTATTATTATTATCTTTATTATTATTATTTTATTTTCATTGGTTATTACACTTTATCATCGTACTAATCCAATTTCATTTTGTTTGTTTTGCGAGGAACATTTTGGTACGAATAATTCGTGGACTAATTTACAAATGGGAATATGCATTGATATGGAGTCATTTGAGATCGAGCTCAGGCTCGAGCGTTCAAGAAATAAGACTTAGGAATTTTAGAAAATTCAAGGCTCCCGCGAGTTGATCAATTTCCCGGTTCTATCTTTAACTTTACATTACTTTCCTTGGATATTTATGCAAATAAATGTGTAAAATTTTTTATTTATCAATAATATTTGATTGTTTGTATATTGCTTTACTTTATGTTCATTGCCTTTTATTGTGAAGTTGTTATTTAATTTATTGTAAAATGGGGCCGTCTTAGCAAATGCGTGCAAGTAAAAGAATATTTTAAAAAAATAAGCTTTTATTTGATTAATTATTCTTATTATTATTATTACTATATTTAAATAATTCTTTTGAAAGAAAAGCACACTTGTAAATATTTGGAAACCTGTCGGATTAACCGTATTTTACGGAATTTCGGAAGTGTCTTAAAAACCTTCTTCGGAGATTAATAAAACCTCTTACTTAGAATCTCTGAAAAGACCGTCTTTTATAAAAACGGAGTTTTTGCACGCATTTGCTAATTTGGTTCCCTGTTTTACTTAAATTGGGTGGCGACTCCAAAAACTCCAAAAGAGGTAGTCCATCCTGTCGATATTCCGGAATTTATCCTTTTCGAGAGGTAATTTTTGGGGTTCAACATGAGCTTTGCTGACAACGGCCAAATCCTCCCACCAAAGTCTGATCAAGTGGGGAGGTCGAGAAACGATCTCAAATTGGAGAGTACCCTTTGCAGCCATAGTCTAAAAACAAAACAAGGAAGGGTAAAGACCAAAACATTCTTATAGTTTCGATCATGTTTAAACGAACAATCAATGTTTTGTGCAAACGTTTCTTCGAATCAATGCAGAGATGCAAGTTGTCACTTTACGGGTTAAAAACCCTTTTTGACATTTGGCGTAGGTTTACTAATGGACTATTACGTGCCAAGGACGTGTAGTCTTCCTAGGTTTGTCATTATGCAAAAGAACAAATGCGCATTTTGTAGCCAATTATTCTCATAAATTTCCCAAAAATTGAAAATCAATACATGATAACTTTTGAAGAAGTAAAGTACAAAAGAGGAAAAGACATGAAAAAGACTCTTTGACTAGGCAGCACACTCCTTTTCCATCTTAGCTCTCTTTGCTTCTCGTGTAATCTCCTTGATTTCTTCCATAGCCTTGACTAAGTATCATTTGGCTGCTACCAAGTGTAAGATGTCTACCTCCGCGCACTCTGAATTCCATTGCTCAAGCTTTGTTTTCAATGCCTCTATCTTTCCTTCTAGTTCTAATGTACGCTTCTTCCACACTTCGATCTCTTCTTTGTTTTCCTTATCCATCTTGACAGCACTCAGCATGAACTCTCTGTACCGGATTTGAGCCTCCGCTTCACGATCTCTTACGTTGTTCCCACGATTCGGTCCTACAACCACATTTCCCTTCACACTGGAGTGCAACCAGGTTTTGTAGTTGTCACGACCCAATTTTCGGGGCCGTGATGGCACCTAAGTGTTACATCCTTAGGCGAACCACGAATAATTAAACTGACTCATAATGATAATTTAGATAGAAATATTTTAATAAAATATAGGTGTAGACATCCACCCGAAATACAGTGTCAATAGAGCATCTACGAATTCTGACATCCGATATATAAATATATATATATATATATATATATAATACAAGATGTAGGAAGCGTCTAAACACTAAGGTGGATCAGACGGTATGCCACCGCGAACCATGCGGTTGGCTCACCTCAAGCAAAAATAGTCACAGCCTCGAACGGATCAGATAAGTCCAGCTGTCTGACTAGTAGAAGGATCTGCACATTTAAAACAGTAAGTTATGAGCCAAAGCCCAGTAAGATCATCGACAGGCCCGCTAAATTACCCTTTCGGGACAAGTCTTTGATAATGCATAAGCAGATAACGGAAGTACAATCCACACCTTTACAGTAACCCATAAACATTACATACGATAATATAATTATACAACAATACAAGCAATAATACGCGAATACATAACATAGTCAATAATATAAAGATACATAATATAGGCAGCGTATACAATATTATATTGATACTATGGCATAAGCAGTAATATAATTAACACACAGCATGACGATGATATATCTCGCATACCACATAGGTAATGATATACCTAGCACATAGCATAAGCACACACCCTGTGCGGCTTTGTTTATAGGTCATAACGCACCACAGGCCTCTGTCCCTATAAACAACTTTACTTATAGGTCATAACGCACCACAAGCCTCTGTCCCTATAAGTCTCCACATCTAGGTCATAACACACCACCGGCCTCTGTTCTTAGATGGAATTGCGCTTCTAGGTCATAACGCACCACCGGCCTCTGTCCCTAGAGCATATCAATAATACACCGGCACACAACATCGACTATACAAAAGTCACGTTTGTGCTTCTCCTTTTTGTATAAATATAACGAGTAGTACATAATACTATCTACTAGACAATGCTAGTCAATTAAGTACTCGACATCTTACTTAGCAAGATCAAATCTTATCCGCAAGCAAAATAGAGGTCAAGTCTCACTTACCTCAAAATTGGCTCAAGTGGCTAAGGAACGACCTCCTTTCCCAAACGATGTGCCTCCGTAAGACTCCTCTCTGAGCCAAAGAAATAGTGTCGCACTCGTAAGTATGTGAGGAAAGGATTCTAAGCCCTTACGCAATTTAAGAGGTAATTTACCAAAATACCCCCGGGTCGGACGTACCCAAAAACCCCGTAAAATTTATGTTTCCGGACTCCCCATACTCCCACGAGTCTAAAAGTATCATTATTGTACATACCCGAGTCCAACTCGGTCATTGTTCCTATTTCACAAATCTAGGGTTCAAACCCTCTTTCCAAGGATCCTCACTTTGATCCTCGGATTAAAGCGTTAAAAATGGGTAAGAATAGTTACCTTGTGTTTAGGAATGATTTTGGTACTTCAAATTCCCCCTGGAATCACTTTTAGAAGCTCAAAACATGAAAATAAAAATGAATGCCCGCCCTAGTATATATAGCAGCCCGCAACTTTAAAGAGTTGTACAACATGCTGTCCAAATTGTACCTCACTGGATAGCTTTCGGTAAAATATACATAACTTTTCATAGAAATGTTCAAATGATACGAGGTTGGGGCATTAGAACCACAACTCAAAGAGCTACAACTTACATGTTTTGACTTTTTTCCAGTTCCTTTCGGATTGATCTGAAAAATTGATTTCTTTCCAGCTGAACAGTAAAAAAAAAAAACAGAATTCAGCAGCTTTTTGGCTTTGCACCAGGTCAGCCACTGTTTTTGGGTCCAAACGGGACCCTACGAAGCTCGGAATGACCCCAAATTTTGTACACAAGTCATACAAGACTTTTGTGACATGCTCGTCAAGACGAAACTCAATTCGGATCTCTAAAACTCAAAAAGTGGGTCCCACGGGAAAGGGTCAAATTTCGACTTTCGCCAAAATAGCGAATTTTAATCAAACGACCCCGGAATCCAAATTCGAAAGTTGCTACAAGTTACAAATGACGATACGAACCTAACGGAACCCTCAGATCTCTCATCGGAGTTCGTTTACTCAAATCGAGCTCGAAAACCTCTTTTAACCTTTTTAAACTTCCGCAACGGAGACTTTATCAAAAGTCCTATCAAACGAGGTCCGTTTTCACTTCTGAAGGTTGCTACAGGTCATAAATTACCATACGAACCTAACGCAACTTTCAGATTTCACATCAGAGCTCATTTGCTCAAATCGAGCTCCGAAACCTCTTTTAGCCTTAACGAATATCCGAAGCGGATGTCTTTCTCCGATACCTATCTAACGAAGTTCGTTTTAGCTAAAAAATTTCAGGCATGTCATAATGGACTTTACGGGGCTTTTGGGATTATCGACATGCAAATTGAGGTCCCAATTCCCGAAACGACTATTTGAGGTCGTTACAATCTCCCCCACTTAGACTCTCGTTCGTCCTCGGACGAGCCCGAGTCTAAGGTAAGATTCACATTTTCACGAAAATAATTACACGGATTTTCGAGGACTCTCGCTACTACCCGAAATCATAAACAACAACATAACTTTCAGGCTTTAGAGATTGAAATCATACCTGAATTATTGAAAAGGCGACGATACTTCTCCCGCATGTCGGACTCGAGTTCCCAAGTGGCCTCTTCGCTAGGACGATTCTTCCATAGCACTTTAACCAACGGGATCTCTTTCGACCTTAGCTTACGGATCTCTCTAGCCGCAATAGCAATCGGCTCCTCCAAATAAGCCAAGTCCTCGTCGATCTCGACAGAAGCCATATCAATCACATGGGATGGATCATGAACATACTTTCGGAGCAAGATAAGTGGAATACCGGATGAACTAACAAAGATGGAGGCAAAGCAAGCCTATATGCAACAGCGCCAATGCGCTCCAAGACCTCAAAAGGACCAATGAACCTCGGACTAAGCTTGCCCTTTTTCCCGAATCTCATAACACCCTTCATCGACGATACTTTAAGAAACACCCGGTCACCTACCATAAACACCAAATCTCTCCTCCTCCGATCCGTATAAGATATCTGTCGACTCTGAGCTGTGCGGAGCCGATCCTGAATGATTCGGACCTTATCTAAGGTCTGCTGAACTAGATCCGGACCCAACACCTTCACCTCTTCAGGTTCAAACCAACCAACTGGAGAACGACATCGGCGGCCATATAATGCCTCAAACAGAGCCATCTGGATAGAAGACTGATAACTGTTATTATAGGCAAATTCCTCCAAAGGCAAATAACTGTCCCAATGGCCTCCAAAGTCAATAGCAGAAGCCCTCAGCATATCCTCAAGAATTTGGATGGTCCTCTCGGACTGACCATTAGTCTGAGGATGAAATGAGGTGCTAAGATCCACTCTGGTACCCAGCTCCTTCTGAAATGATCTCCAGAACTGAGCTGTGAACTGAGTACCGCGATCTGATATAATAGAGACTGGAGCACCATGCAATCTCACAATCTGCTCGATAAAGATACGAGCTAAGCGCTCCGATGAATAAGTAGTCCTCACGGGGATGAACTGAGCTGACTTGGTGAGACGATCCACCACTACCCATACTGAATCATGCTTGCCCAAGGTCAAAGGCAATCCAACCACAAAGTCCATAGTAATATGCTCCCATTTCCATTCCGGAATCGGCATGGACTGAGTCACCCCGGCTGGTCTTCTATGCTCATACTTTACCTGCTGACAATTTAAGCACCGAGACATATGATCAACAACATCTCTCTTCATTCCCTTCCACCAATATAACTCCCGAAGATCTTGATACATCTTCATAATACCACGATGAATAGAATACCGATAACTGTGTGCCTCTGCCAATATCAGCTGCCTCAACTCCCCAACATTCGGAACACACAACCGACCGTTGAGCCGCAGTACACCATCATCTCCGATCATAAATGAGGTCACTCCCCCACTTAAAACTCTATCTCAAATATCACGCAAATATGAATCATCAAATTGCTTTTCCTTGATCTGGGAAGCTATGGATGACTGAGTCCCTATATAAGCAAAAACTCGGTCTGGCACAGAATCATCAAATCGCACTCCACTAATGGACAAGGCCTGCAACTCTCGAGCTAGTGGTCTCATATCAACATCAAGATATGTAAGGCTACCCATAGACTTCCTGCTCAGAGCATCAGCCACAACATTAGCTTTCCCGGGATGATACCGAATAGCGATGTCATAATCCTTAAGCAACTCCAACCATCGGCGTTGTCTCCCGTTCAAGTCCTTCTGGGTGAACAGATACTGGAGACTCTTATGATCAGTGAAAATCTCACAAGGCTCACCATATAAATAATGCCTCCATAACTTCAATGCAAATACCACCGCCAATAACTCTAGATCGTGGACAGGGTAGTTCTTCTCATGCACTTTCAGTTGTCTCGAGGCATAAGCTATCACCTTGCCATTCTGCATCAAAACACCACCTAAGCCAATACCAGAAGCATCACAATAGACTGTGAATCCCCCGGATCCACTAGGCAAGGCCAATACAGGTGTTGTAGTCAAGACAGTCTTGAGCCTCTGAAAGCTAGACTCACAAGCAGCAGACAATAGAAAAGGAACATTCTTCTGCGTAAATTTAGTCAGTGGTGCTGATATAGAAGAAAATCCCTCCACGAAACGTCGATAATAGCCTGCCAAGCCTAAGAAACTCCGAATCTTTGTAGGAGAAGTAGGCATAGGCCAATTCTGAACGGCCTCCACTTTCCTGGGATCAACACTAATACCGTCCTTGGTCACCACGTGACCCAGGAATGACACGGTATCCAGCCAGAACTCACATTTAGAGAATTTAGCATACAATTCATGGTCTCTCAAGGTCTGAAGGATAATCTTCAAGTGATGCTCATGCTTCCCTCGGCTCCTTGAATATATAAGGATGTCATCAATGAACACGATAACAAAAGAATCAAGATATGGCTTGAACACACGGTTCATAAGATCCATAAAGGCGGCCGGAGCATTTGTAAGCCCAAATGACATGACAAGAAACTCATAGTGCCCATATCTCGTACGGAAAGCAGTCTTAGAAATATCCTCAAACCGAATCCGCAACTGATGATACCCCGATCTCAAGTCAATCTTGGAAAAATGAGTAGCACCCTGAAGCTGATCAAATAAATCATCTATACGCGGTAAAGGATACCTGTTTTTGATAGTCACTTTGTTCAATTGCCGATAATCAATACACATGCGCATAGAACCATCCTTCTTCTTTACAAAAAGAACCGGAGCACCCCAAGGAGACACACTGGGTCTAATGAAACCCTTATCAAGCAAATCTTGAATTTTCTCCTTCAATTCCCTCAACTCAGCAGGAGCCATACGATATGGCGGAATAGATATAGGCTGAGTACCTGGCAATATATCAATACAGAACTCAATCTCCCGCATAGGAGGCAAACTCGGCAAGTCATCCGGAAAGACCTCCGGATACTCGCATACTACCGGTACTCGATCAATAGATACCTCCTCCACTCGAACATCTCGAATAGAAGCAATATACCCTCTGCACCCTCGAGCTATCATCTTCTGAGCCTTCATGAATGATATGATCTTGTTCCTCGGAGAAGACCTGGAACCCTTCCAAATAGCCTTAGGCTCACCTTCGGCACCTATAGTCACGGACTTGGCATGGCAATCCAACGTCGCGTGACAGGATGCCAACCAATCCATGCCCATGATCACATCAAATTCCACCATATCTAGCAACATCAAGTCTACTAGAGACTCAACACCACAAATAGAAATCACATACTCCCGATACCCTTTATCTACATATATAGGATCTCCGACAGGCGTTGCCACCATAAATGGAGCATCAATGAAAACCAGATCCTTGCTCAAGCAAGGTGAAAATCCAGGAGACACATAAGAGAAAGTAGATCCCGGATCTATAAGGGCAAAGGCACTGCGGCCACAAACAGAAAGAGTACTTGTGATCACATCATTGGATGCCTCGGCATCCTGGCGTGTCATAGCAAAAACCTGAGCTGAACCTCCAGGACCAGGAGCTCTCTGAACCGGCTGCCTAGGAGGAACCTGAGTGACAGGCCTAACTGCCTGAGGAGAAGACCGAACCATAGCAGCAGAACTCTGATGTCCCGCGGAGGTAGGTCCAGATGAAGTAACATAAGGGCAATCCCTAACAAAGTGCCTGGGATCCCCACACTGGTAACAAGCCTTACTACCGCCTCCTCTGCGTCCACCTCCGGGCATGCACCTCCCATAATGCCTCTGACGGCATCTCTCACAAACAGGTGGAACAGACTGAGATGAATCCCCACGCCTCTGAGACGGCTGAGGCCTCTGAACACCCGACGAAGTACCCTGAGATGGTAAAGCAGCGGCCTGGGGAAGCCTAGGCTGAGTATGACCACGAAAACTTTGGCCACCATGTGAGGGGCCACCAGAAGTACCAGAATATCGCACCCTCTTGCTCGCCCTCTCTGCATCTGCTCTAGCATGAATGTCCTCCATACGCCTCGTAATATCAACCACATCATAATAAGACTTGTTGCCAATATGTGAGGCAACAGCCACCTGAAGACGAGGGTGAAGACCCTCAACAAATCTAAGAACCTTGTCTCTCTCCAGCATAACCATAGCAGGCGCATACTGAGATAACTCTAAAAATCTGGTATCATAAGCAGTCACGGACATGCCTCCCTGTCTCAACAACTCAAACTCGCGTCTCTGGGCATCAAGATGACTCTGAGGCACAAATCTACTCATAAACATAGCAACGAACTCGGTCCAAGTCAAGGGAGGAAGATCACTCGACCTCTTTCTCATCATAGAAGACCACCAAGTCTCGGCATCACCGGACAAACAGAAAGAAGCACATCTCACCCCAAGGGTGTCCCTAGTACCCAATACAAAAAATTTCTTCTCACATTTCTGAATATACCTCTCGGCAGTGCAAGTAGCTGGGGTACCATCGAACTCGGGAGGCTTGAGCTTCATGAAGGACTCAATCCTCCGAGCTACCTCCTCGTCACTCATAGAAAGAGCAGGAATAGAATGACCCAACTGAATACCCGACTGAGAAGCCAAAGTGGAAGGCTGAGCAATAGGACTAATAACTGGAGTAGACTGAGGAATCACCGGAGTAGCCTCAGGAGTCGGCGTACTCATAGCTGGAGTAGCTGGCTGGGGTACCGCAGAAGGTACTGGCATATCGCCCGTAGGCGAGGCCTGAGATCCAAGCATGCCCATCATCCGCAATAAAACATCGGCAGGAATAGATACCGTTGTGCCCGGCACAAGAGAAGGCATAGTCGATGGGACATGTGCGACGGGTATCTCAGAAGACACCGGTGGCACTGTACTAGTCTGTCTGGCAGCAGGAGGTCTGCCCACAGAAGCTCTGGTAGTAGCCGCTCTCGGCTGAGTAGGTGCCCGCGCACCAGTCCGTGTGCTACGCACAGCTCTCCCACGGACCGACTCAGTCAGTGCGTCACCAGCTCCCGAAGCAGAGGACGATCGCGTTCTCACCATCTGTCATAATCACATTAAAGGATTAGTACCTATGTAAGCATCATAGCACGAGAAGAGATGAAATGAAGGGAAACAACTCTTCCTAAAATGCCTTTGCAGCCTCTCGCTTATAAGTATGGTCGACAACATACCCATAAACAAGACTCTGCTCGGACACTGCTCCATTGACTCCCTAAGACTCGACTTACAACCTAGGGCTCTGATACCAATTTGTCACGACCCAATTTTCGGGGCCGTGATGGCACCTAAGTGTTACATCCTTAGGCGAACCACGAATAATTAAACTGACTCATAATGATAATTTAGATAGAAATATTTCAATAAAATGTAGATGTAGACATCCACCCGAAATACAGTGTCAATAGAGCATCTACGAATATATATATATATATATATATATATATATATATATATATATATATATAAGATGTAGGAAGCGTCTAAAGGTGGATCAGACGGTATGCCACCGCGAACCATGCGGTTGGCTCACCTCAAGCAAAAATAGTCACAGTCTCGAACGGATCAGATAAGTCCAGCTATCTGACTAGTAGAAGGATCTGCACATTTAAAACAGTAAGTTATGAGCCAAAGCCCAGTAAGATCATCGACAGGCCCGCTAAATTACCCTTTCGGGACAAGTCTTTGATAATGCATAAGCAGATAACGGAAGTACAATCCACACCTTTACAGTAACCCATAAACATTACATACGATAATATAATTATACAACAATACAAGCAATAATACGCGAATACATAACATAGTCAATAATATAAAGATACATAATATAGGCAGCATATACAATATTATATTGATACTATGGCATAAGTAGTAATATAATTAACACACAACATGGCGATGATATATCTCGCATACCACATAGGTAATGATATACCTAGCACATAGCATAAGCACACACCCTGTACGGCTTTGTTTATAGGTCATAACGCACCACATGCCTCTGTCCCTATAAACAACTTTACTTATAGGTCATAACGCACCACAAGCCTCTGTCCCTATAAGTCTCCACATCTAGGTCATAACGCACCACCGGCCTCTGTCCCTAGATGGAGTTTCGCTTCTAGGTCATAACGCACCACCGGCCTCTGTCCCTAGAGCATATCAATAATACACCGGCACACAACATCGACTATACACAAGTCACGTTTGTGCTTCTCCTTTTTGTATAAATTTAACGAGTAGTACATAATACTATCTACTAGACAATGCTAGTCAATTAAGTACTCGACATCTTACTTAGCAAGATCAAATCTTATCCGCAAGCAAAATAGAGGTCAAGTCTCACTTACCTCAAAATTGGCTCAAGTGGCTAAGGAACGACCTCCTTTCCCAAACGATGTGCCTCCGTAAGACTCCTCTCTGAGCCAAAGAAAGAGTGTCGCACTCGTAAGCATGTGAGGAAAGGATTCTAAGCCCTTACGCAATTTAAGAGGCAATTTACCAAAATACCCCCGGGTCGGACGTACCCAAAAACCCGTAAAATTTATGTTTCCGGACTCCCCATACTCCCACGAGTCTAAAAGTATCATTATTGTACATACCTGAGTCCAACTCGGTCATTTTTCCTATTTCACAAATCTAGGGTTCAAACCCTCTTTCCAAGGATCCTCACTTTGATCCTCGGATTAAAGCGTTAAAAATGGGTAAGAATAGTTACCTTGTGTTTAGGAATGATTTTGGTACTTCAAATTCCCCCTGGAATCACTTTTAGAAGCTCAAAACATGAAAATAAAAATGAATGCCCGCCCTAGTATATATAGCAGCCCGCAGCTTTAAAGAGTTGTACAACATGCTGTCCAAATTGTACCTCACTGGATAGCTTTCGGTAAAATATACATAACTTTTCATAGAAATGTTCAAATGATACGAGGTTGGGGCATTAGAACCACAACTCAAAGAGCTACAACTTTCATGTTTTGACTTTTTTCCAGTTCCTTACGGATTGATCTGAAAAATTGATTTCTTTCCAGCTGAACAGTAAAAAAAAAACAGAATTCAGCAGCTTTTTGGCTTTGCACCAGGTCAGCCACTGTTTTTGGGTCCAAACGGGACCCTACGAAGCTCGGAATGACCCCAAATTTTGTACACAAGTCATACAAGACTTTTGTGACATGCTCGTCAAGACGAAACTCAATTCGGATCTCTAAAACTCAAAAAGTGGGTCCCACGGGAAAGGGTCAAATTTCGACTTTCGCCAAAATAGCGAATTTTAATCAAACGACCCCGGAATCCAAATTCGAAAGTTGCTACAAGTCACAAATGATGATACGAACCTAACGGAACCCTCATATCTCTCATCGGAGTTCGTTTACTCAAATCGAGCTCGAAAACCTCTTTTAACCTTTTTAAACTTCCGCAACGGAGACTTTATCAAAAGTCCTATCAAACGAGGTCCGTTTTCACTTCTGAAGGTTGCTACAGGTCATAAATTACCATACGAACCTAACGCAACTTTCAGATTTTACATCAGAGCTCATTTGCTCAAATCGAGCTCCGAAACCTCTTTTAGCCTTAACGAATATCCGAAACGGATGTCTTTCTCCGATACCTATCTAACAAAGTTCGTTTTAGCAAAAAATTTTCAGGCATGTCATAATGGACCTTACGGGGCTTTTGGGATTGTCGACATGTAAATCGAGGTCCCAATTCCCGAAACGACTATTTGAGGTCGTTACAGTAGTTTAGTTCGCATCCAACATTGTATCTATCAGGTGCTAGAGAGGCTTCTTCCATGACTTGTCTCCCTACCCATGTCTTCTTAATGCTCTTGACCCTTGGAACGACATCTTCAGTGTAGTCAAATTGGTAGTCTTTCGTGTCTGGTATCAATGGTAAAATTTGATTCCTCCCTGCTTGCCTCATTACTCTTAACGGTTGGTAGGGTTGAAGGCCTCTTAACCCCATAAGTATCACAAAGGATGCCTTCTCAGAACTAATGATGAAATCTGATGAAGGAAACCAAGTGAACATCCACTGAATTGAGTCCTCCATTATGCTTTCAAACAATCTGACCCATTTCTCTGTGCTGCTTGGCCGCTTGAGTTTTGAAACCCCATAACGTTACCCAATCAAGTAGTTGTAACCAGCTGGTTTGGACAAGGCTTGCACACCTCTTGCTTTCCTTAAATGTTCTTTGAACAACGCTTATAGTAAAAGATTACACCCTTGGAAGTATTTTTCCCCTCTCTTGCAACATCCCAAAGCTCGATAAATATCTGCTACTATCATAGGAACTATGGTATAATGATAATCATCAATTCCGTTGAACACTGCATCGGCCACCATGACAAGTCTTGAACATATGTCGTGATTTGAACTCTCCGGGAAAACCATCACTCCTAAGAAACAAATGGCAAATGCAAGTGGTCTAGCCCTCCTCCAATCACCATAGGACTCGAACTCCTTCTTATGACTATCATACGCCTTCAAGTGCCCAAACCGAGTCTAAAAATAGGAAAAGGGAATCTTCTTTTGTTGTAAAAATCCCACGTCCGCACTTGCTACCATTCCTAACTTCTTGCGAAACTCGTCGGCCGTGGGGATGCTAGGTGCTAGTATGCGACCCCCTTGCCAATGATATTTGTCTAACCCCGAGTGTGACACAAAACCCCCTATTTCTTCCAACAAAGGTGTCAATTCAATGTCCCCAAACCTAAACACGTTTAATTCTTCATCCCAAAACGACACTGATGCTTCGATCATCTCCCTACATGGTTCCATTTCTAACAGTAAAACCAAATGACCCAAGTGTTGACGTACTTCGATTTGCTCTCCTAGTGACAAATTGTTCCACCAATTGGTTAACAAAGGAGGTGCGCCCATAGTCATTCCAAAACGATAAAACTTTTGACTCATTGTGACCTAAAAATAAAGAAGAAATGAATTTTAAAACCCCATCCCCCTTGAGAATAATTGAACAGATCAAAATGCGTTTTCATTCTCGCCTCACTTTTCCTTCTCTTTTCTTTTCTCTCAAATGCATATAATCATGTCCAAACGTCCCTTTGGGGTCGGAAAACCCCGTTTAGGTAGTTTGGACGAGTTGAAAGCTAGTCGGCTCGCGAGGAGCCCTTCCTACAACATGATGCATGCTCATTACAATAGAAGAGTGGTGTGGTTCTAGACACGGTTCCCCAAGGCGGACGGCCAAGGAGTGGGATCATTCGAAATTGTTGGTTATACCACGGACCAACTATATTCCAACATGTCCCTCTTAAAAAGTATTTTAGTGGTGAAGCGATCGTGGGATCCACGTAATCGCCGTGTGTGTGTGAAGTTTCGTTTTCCAGGAGTGGGGGAGTATGAGTGAAATATGCAAAATGTCACATAAATAATACAATAAATAAATAAAGTAAAAAGAAAGAAAAAACAAAAAAGAAACCAAGTTAGTACAATAATGATAATATGGAACAATAAGATAATAATTAAATAAATCCCAAAAATAAAGACTCGTTGTGGTTAGGACTTTGAGTATCCCCAGCGGAGTCGCCATTCTGTCATACCCAATTTTGGACTCAACTCGAGGCGAGTCGGGTTTCGGATTTGACTGGGTGAACTCGTTTGAGTTTTGGTTTTGGAGTCGCCACCTAATATAGATTCTAAGGTGTATTAGGTCACCTAAGTGTCTAGAGTCATGTTCAACAAGTCTACTAGTCCTTTTCAGAGATTCTACGCGGGTAAGAAGTCCAAGTGATTCAGGGAAGAAGGTGTTAGGCACTTTCCCGAGTCCCACCAAAAGGTGGTTACCGTCCGAGTCTTATTTTGGGATGTAAGCAATGTCTATCCTCATATGAATACTAACTTGGATTTAACATTTAAGCTAAGATATATTATGCTTATACACACACATACAAACAGTTTTCACATTCGGCCTAGGTTTTGAGCCTAGTCGTGTCTACGGCCTCTAATATCATGAGCCTAATCGTAAACAAGTGTTATAGGTGTTCAATCTTGACTTGTACACACAACTAACATGTTTAGAAAAAGATTGTCTACTTAAATAGTCTATTTTGTTAGCAAAAGGGACCAAAAAGGGGAATGTCGGCTCATTTAGGGTCGGTATGACTCGTCATTAATTGTTGAGCCCTAACCTTAATGGCCTTTTTTGTGTTGGGTCGGATTTTAGAAATACGTATATAAGAAGAGGGGCCATTTTCGAAAAGGATGAGTTCACAGAAGCACACAAGAGCAAATAAAGGCTATCGCACATAATAGTACTTATATATAGGTATAGACATGCAATTATATGTCCTAAATTATAGTTGTAGCTTTAGAAACCATTTTAAAGTGTACAAGTGACCCCAAGAACTTTATACACCCCTATACACTATTAGATTAGTGTATAAAAGCATTTTAAGTGGTAAAAAAATAGTTTATGCACATAGAAGGGCCTTTTTTAAAAAAATACTTTTGGGCCGAGGTTGTTTATGCAAAAGGGGCAACTGCAGTTTTCATGAACAGTCCGGATTAGATACGAATGGCATAAAATAGCCCCTGTTCAAATTAACTTTCAGATTTAATCACAAAACGAGCATGTGTTCAAGTTCCGCTTTAAAATCTGTTCAAAACGTGTTAGCGGAGTAAAGCTTAAACCTGTAAACCATTTGTTATGAAGCTATAGGCATGCCAAAGAGATTAGGTCATATTATGATGCAGCACGTAAGAGGAAGGTTAGGAATTGGCCCCTGATAGTCATGATACAGTCACTCGACTGTTCTCCTGTATTAGCATAAGTACAAGCAGGATCCTATTCAAATTTACATAGAAGGGGGGCAGTCTCTAAAGAAGACAACATAGTCTTAGGTTCTAAAGTCCCTCATTCCCAAAGTTTTTAAGATTAAGTTTAGTAAAGTAAATCCAGAACTCAAGACATTAGTGTCCCAATCCCATAATCAACTTGAAAAGGCCCAAACCCTGACCCTTTCCAGTTTCAAGAGTAACCTGTAGTCACCAACTTATGACTTGGCCAGTTAGAGCCTTTTAAATGGCCTGCAAACACAAAGTTAGCAAGGGGAAAGGGGAAGGCGAATGACTTGAACTGAGGTTTATGTTCAATGCAGAAGGCTGGGCCTGAACCTTACCCCTGTCTCTTTCAAAATGATAAGCAGGATCCCTATTGAATCCCCTTGTCTGAACAAGACTAAGATATTTGGTACAAGAAGCAAGACTCAGATATGCAGCATTTCTCAATAGTTACTGGCACATTAGGCTCACTAACTTAATCAAACCTAGGCAGACAGAGGAGACAATGTGCAGGCAAGTTTAAGTTATGTAATTACAACAGAGAAAAGCAAATAAGTGAGAAAACCAAGCATAACAGGTGTAAAGTATATGCAATAGGGTTCAAAGATAGAGATATACCTTTTGAGCAGCAGTAATGAACAAACAAACAGGGTGTAGATGATGCTAAATGCCTTCAGAAATAGAATCCAGCAGAGAGAAAGAGCAGGGTCCTTTCAATGACTTTGAAAGAAAATCCAGAGAAGAGAGTAGTATGCAGTAGAATGACTATGCATGTGTGTGGTGTGCGTTTGGTGTTTTAATCCCTAAGTTCTGTGTGTGGAGAGAGTGCTGCAGAATATTCTGTCTGTGTTTTTAAACTATGTCTAAAGCCTAGTTTATACAGGTGTGAGAGGTGGGGATTCAAGATTCAAACGGGCAAACCCATAAGGTAATGGAATATTGCCTTCCATGAATAAAGGGGACACCTTTAGGTATTTTCCAAGTATAACTCGATCAAACTCCTAAATTTAAGGCTTATCAAATCCCAAACCAAATATGGTTCCCCTCACTGAACTTAATCAAGTCTAGGTTCAACAATAATTCAAGCAAATTCTAAAAATGCCCTAATTGATATCACATAAATTGCCAGAATCAAATTCCATTCATATATCAATCACAGATTCATCTCTAACAATCTTAGATTTTCTTAAGCAAGTAAAACGAGTCATTCGATCAGATTTTAAAACATAACCACGAGAATTATGCCCTTTGACAGAGTAGGAAGTTGAATTCAAACAAGAATGAACATAGACAGTTTATGCATTGCCCCTGATTTTCATTAGAAATCAACAAAGATGGTCTAGGGCCTAAACGATGAGCATATTTACACGGTCATGTGAGGTTTCAAAGAAATACTTAGCTTTAATCAGTGAGATAACAAAAGTAGTAATCCTGTGGATTTTAACTAATTAAACAGCAAGTAATCACATACTCACGTTGATACATAGAAAATATAGGTAAGTGTAAGCATGGATTCACACAAATCTAAACGTTAAAGAGAAGAAAGAAGATTACCCATTTAGGTGTTGGAATCGGGTTCGGATTGACCCGATTCAGGTCATGCATAAGGTTTTTCCCCTTTTCCTCACACTGGTGTCAAGTAATTTTAGTAAGAACAGTCACCGGCGTACCTTCTCCGGTGACAGAAACCTATATCGACGAGAGGTCAAATTTGACCTCCGTCGAAACAACCCAAATAGCACCAAGGTTTTGTAGCGGATAGTGAGGGGAACACAATGGTACCATTTGTTTTCAATTTCGCCGGCGAAGTTGGCTGGAATCAACCTTTAACAGTAATGACTTAGGGTTAAGCTCTCCTTCGTCCAAACTCCATTGAAAGTGGATGGGTTGTGTTGCGGACGACGAGGGGAGTCTAAAGACAACATTTTCCCCAATTTTCACCGGCTCAAATGGCCGGAGAAATCATCGACAGAGGGGCGATTGGAATCGCAAAGAGAGAGAGAGAGAGATAGAGAGAGAGAGAGAGAGAGAGAGAGAGAGAGAGAGAGAGAGAGAGAGAGAGAGAGTCGGGTCCAGGGTCAGAGGGGAAAGGGTTTTGTGGGTAGAAACAAAGGGAACTAATCTGGGCCATTGGATCGTCTACGTGGACGATCAGGATCGATCCACGTAGGCATGACGTGTAAAATAATAGCTGATGTGTGTGCTTTGTGTGTATATACGTAGATGTATGTATAAATATTATGTAACTAGGTATAAAATAGGTATAAAATGGTATAAAGTGGTATACAATGGATTTAAAAAGGTATAAAAATCATAGGAAAATTAGGAAATTAATTTTAAAATGTTGAGAAGGCTAAAATGCCTAAACATTGTATTTTGAGGCTTAAAGCAATTTTGGAGGGTTTTGTCAAAAATAGGAGTAATTGTAGAAAATTCTAAAATAGCTATGGTTTGAGACGAGGCTTTGAAAAAGACCCTCAATTGCCATGGCCAGTATGAGAGGATGATTTGGAAATAATAAATGAGGTAGGAATGGATACGCAAGTGCGTGTAAAATTCAAGAACGGTTGATTTTGAAAATAGGAGGGACAAAATTAGGTGTCAACAAGGATATCCCAGGGACGCATTATTTTTTATTTAAAATGTTACTTTTTATTTTTCTAAGTCACCAATGGTATTTCCTATATTTTATAAATTATTTTTTTTTCATTTTTATTGACATCGTAAAGGTAATTTTATTCTTTTATACACATTTTATACTCTCTATAAACACCTATATACACTTATACATGTAGAAATTACATAAAATACTTTTTCCACCACACTCACAAGTCACAACACACACACACACATGCTGCATATACCTCTCACCCCTCACGCGGCACGTGGTTGTATCCTAGTCGTCCAAGTCCCCAATCTGATTGAAAATTACACTTTCCCTTTTAATATTACACTACATCCCCAAACCTGAAACACTAGTTCATCTCCCCCCGCAATTTCTTCTCCAACTACACCAGCCGCCACCCCCTCTCTCCTCTCTCCCCTTTCTCGCCATTTTCCATCCAAATACACCATAGACCCGTCGCTGCAACACTTTCCTCGGCCAATCACGCCGTTAAATCATCCCTTCTCCCCTCCCTCCTATTCGTTCCTACAAAAAAACGAGGAGATCATTCTCTCTCTCTCTCTATCATCTCCACCCGAAAATGGAAGAAATTGGCAAAATTTACAACCAAATCATTTCGTTCATATATACAAGGAAAAAAACAAGGAAGATTCAAGCACAAATTTTAAGGATTCCTAACAGGCGGAAATGAAAGTAAAATGACCCGACCTGACAGTGAAAACGGGTAACCTCTTTCTTTGATTTTATTGTTTTTCCTGTTTTAATCTCTTGAATTCTCATGAACAAGACATATTGTTGGTTTGGTTAAAATCGTGTCAAAATTCCCTACTTGTTTCGGACCCAAATTTTACATCCCTAATTTGTTTCTTCGCCATATTTGGTAGCTTGCTATTTGATTATCTACATCGAATTAACACCGACCCGTTTAGACTGTTCAAGCCGAATTGAGTATAGTAAACCATGCTCGTTTATTTAATGGACTGCTAAGAAAAATTAAATTGCTCGAAATCGAATCTTTGAAGCACTGGACTGTTTGGCTAAGAAACTTTGATTCTGGCTTCGTATAATCGCGATTGTTTGAATTCGTTTGCATGTTGTTTCGTCTGCTTAGTCTCGGTTTGCACGACACTGCTTTAGTACGGTTAAATTTTGAGCTTACAAGGCTATGGAAGTTGACACGATATGGTGTAGAACTCTTCAAAAGGATGACTGGTACATAGCTAATGACCTGTATGTATGTTTGAATCAAGTTGACTGATTGCTTAATTATAGGGAATATGCATCATCCCAAACTTCTTGCTGTGATTGATTTGATAGTTTCGTATAAGTCAAGGTCATAATTAGTTTTGATTACATTATGCCTCACTTAAAAGGAAAATATGCTCTTAGTTGTGAATTTTGAAATTATTCGAATTAGTAGATAATAGGAAAACAATATCAGCGTGTTATTAGTGCTTTGGGAATTTTGGAGTTTTAGTTTAGAAGGAAAATATATTTTTGAAAATCAATTTAATTATATTATTTATGGAAGAATTTGATTGGTGATTGACTCCATAGTTTATAACAATCCTTTCTTTCCTTCTTTAAAAAATACTGATTTTTATTTCTTTTACTCCTTTTCATACCTAGAAATTAGGATTCAGACCCCTACCATTATACTATAAAAAGGCAGCCCCTTCTCTTATTTTTCTCACGCTAAAAATTCTGAAAAGCAATAGCAACTCTCCTCTCAAAAACTCTTTACTGTGTTTTCTTAATCACTGGTTCGTAAAGGAAAAAGTAGGAAGCTTTAGCTCTCATTGTTTCTCTTAATCTGCTTGCTCATCACTGTTCATTACCAAGGTATAAAGTCTAGGACTAAAAGAATGTTACTCTTGGTTTGATAAGTGACTGGACTTACTGTTTTGCTACTTGAGATTACATCTATTTCTTTCAGCCAAGTCTGGCTTCCTATTAATCCTTTCTCCAGCATGTTATGGATAGCTATTATGGCTATACCAAATCTCCTTTTTAATAGGTCCTGGGCATGATAACACGATCCATAGAGGTTATACCTTGTACTAACCTTTTTCTTTGCAGGCTATTATGGTTCTGTGAAAGCCATAGACAATTGACAGACAAAGTTAAATGGGCAAAGGCCCAACTATTCCTGCCTCTCTTATTTTCTTTTGAATGTAATAGTAGACTATGCCTATTAAAGATTGTGTTTGTTAGATTCATGGCTTTGTATCAGACACCAAAAGGTGTCAATAGAACGTCACATGGATATATGCATTATAAGATTGCTAAAAAGGCAATATGATTAAGGCTAAATAGGGCCCTTTTCTATTATGTGGTTATTTTTGTCACGTAAACTGAACTTGGTGCAAAAGGTTGAAGCCGAAAATAATCTAAAATCTGGAATTCTGTTAAGAGCAAAGGCTGTTTAGTGCAAAGAGGGGGGGGGGGGGGGGGGTGGGGGCAGATTTCGGAATTTTATTTAAGACAGGGCCCTTTTTTTAGAACTACGTCTCATACTGGGACAGTTTCTGCAAAAACATTATTGGGCCAGATTTCTGAAAGCTATAGGCCTATTTTACCAAGTTTGATTATCTGTTTTCAATTGCATGCCTATTTTTTTTTCTTTACAAAGTATCACCAAAAATTGATTTTAATATTCTCTCCATGTGAACTATAATTTGGAGAGGAGTAGGGACTCTTGAGGTCAAGCCCTACAAAACTTATTTATATGTATATACATACTTTCAGAATTCCGAATAAAAAATGGGTTAAGAAATGCATATAGGTGAGTAACATGGTATGAATTATTTGACATAGTACATAACTAATATTATCTTGAATAGCTATAATAGTAACAATACTATTACCATTTCCTTTCTAATTCCCTTTTTTTACATATAGTTGTGTTAGTTTTACATATTTATATATCTTTATGAAACCTATTTTTTTATATACAAAAGCTATATTATATATGTATTTTCCTTAAAACAAGATCTCACATAAAAATCCATTAAGGACAATGGTGTTTAGATAATTAATATCAAAATATCGTCAAAAATGGCCGATACCTCTTTAAACACTATAAGTCCTCTTGTTTTTACATTTAACGAATTTAGTGTGATTTAGGGGATTTTAAAAAAAAATATTTCTATGTTGTGGAAATGATCTTAGTTCCTGATTCAGTTGATATTCCAACCTTTTTAAAAAAATATAATTGAAAATTGAGGTTAAATCTGCAAAATAGGTGGGTAATTGGACCTTTTGCGTAAAAGCCCAAAACAGTTGGAGCCCCGTCACAATAAGTTAGGCTTTAAGTTGATTTGCACAGAATGTCCGCTTTAGCATCTGCCTTGGTCTTCTTGTCCTAGCTTAGTTGTTTTAGATATTTTATGTTCAATTTACACCCTTAACCCCTATTATGACTTGTGTTTATGTTTGGCTTTGAGAACCACTTTAATTCTCTTTTGTAAGCTTGCTTACATGTTTAGTCTATAATCCCAAACTTTAAATCTGGTTGGGAACCACTTTTTGTGGGACTCGGAAAATGCGTATTATCTTTTTCCCGAGTCACAAGGGCTTCTTAACTTAGAATCTCTATAAGTAAAACTTCTCGGAGTTTAATTTAAACCCTTAGACATATTAGGTGACCTAATATGCCTTAGACGAACTTATTAGGTGGCGACTCCAAAACTCGTTCCAAACAACTCACCTAGTCAATCCCGATCATTGAACTCGATCCGAGCTCGAAAAGGGGTGCGACAGTGACCTCATTCTAAATTAATTGTTTAACCTAGACGACCGATTTTAGGCATAAATATTATAAACGGCATAACGAAGCGATCCAACTGTGGGTTCGAAAAATGAAATTCAAATACACCATTTCAATGGTCGGGGTTATACTTAGTATTATATTGAAAATGTAACTACTAAAATATATCAGGAACTGCTAGTATTAAATAATCCCCAAGTATAGAGTATTGAAATATTATTAACTCAAAAAGGAGTATTTATGATATTGATGATACATACAACTGATCCAAAAAACTTGCAACTGATGCATAGTTCTTGTATTTCATTTAGAAGTTTATTACCTGCGGTCCATTATAATTGATATTTTAATATTTTTTTTGGTCCAGAATAAATGATTTATTCACATTTCAAGAAGCTATTAAATAGTTCTTTCTAAATTTATTCTTGTTAATAAATCATCTAAACACATTTTTAAAAAGCCTTTACAATATCTATGAGTAAATTAGAAAGAAATTAAAGTTAATAGTAAATGACCTCCTTAATTAATGATAAAAAGTTAATTTCTTAATATGTGTAAAAATAACAAAATGCAGGGAGTATCATGTAATCATAAGATGTGTGGAGAGGTTGTTTCCCGGACACCCTCGGCTACGAAAAAGAATATCATGTAAACATAATTGTAAAATAATTTTAAAATGGTACTTCTATGTGGGACAAAGTGCATGAATAGTCATTTTTGCCAGTGGTCTTTAGTTTGATGCCACTTTTTTTAATTGGTTTTGCATGAGAGATCACTTTTTAGAACTTTAATCTTTGTGGGCTGAAGTTCCAACCTTATGGGCTGAACTTCATGCCTAAGATATGAAGTTCAACTTCCACCCGCAAGGACTGAACTTTAAGCATAGTTGCATAAACTTCAACCCTTGTGGGCTGAAGTTGAACTTCAATCTTTGTGGTGTGAAGTTCAGCCTACAAAGATTGAAATTCCAAAAAATGACCTCTCATGCAAAATTAATAAAAAATGACCTCAAATCAAAGGCCACTGACAAAAGTAGCCTGTGCACGAAATTTTTACTCCTATGTGTCGCAAAGAAATACGAGTACATTGCTTTTAAAACAAAACTACCAACAACCAATAAACACTCATGTCATGGTTTGCAAATTGTAGCCAGATCTTCTTCACCTATAACCAATTTAAAGATTCCGATATACTCTCTCTTTCACTCTCTAACCTGGTAAAAACTTGCAGCAAACTACATTAATTAATTATGGGTAAGTGATTTAATAAGATGAGAAAATGTGTTAATTAACTATGGTTAAGAGATAGAAGCATGTATGTCAATACATGTTATGCTTGTATAGGATTGATACATACACCCGGTGTGAGTAAGTTTTTTCCAACTAACTTTCATCAAACTCGCCCATCTATTCTCTCTCAAATGGCCACCACTATTTCGGTTACTTGTTATTTACTACACTATTACACCTAGTCTTCACTATCACAATACTATTCAGATCAGTTGAATCTTCAATTCACAGCTATGATAAAGATTCATTTAGAGAAGTTGGTAACGCATGTCCTGTTTCCGATGGCAGTGAAGGTGTCGTTGTTTCTCGCTTTATCCCTCCGCCGCCTCGACGTGTTGCATTTTAGTCTACTGCTCATAATGGTCTCTCTTATTATTTAACAGGGGCGGATTTAGATGGTAAGCACCGGGTGCCGAGGCTTCGACGGAATTTTGTGTAATTTATTGGAGAAAAGGACAAAAGGTACAAACATCCAATCTGGCACCTCCAGTAAACAAAGGCACCATAGTGCCGGTGGTTAAGGTTGCCTGCTTTGACCTGATGGTCACTGATTCGATTCCTCCTTCCATTACCGCCTTTTTTACCTCTTTTGTTTTCTAGTTTTGCAACAAGCAAAACAGAGAAAGACCCTTTTATTTTTAGTATTTAGTAGTAATAATAATCTCTCATTCTCTCTTCTTTTTCTTCTTTCTTCTTTTTTTTATTGTTTTTCCTTTTTTGCTTTGTTTTACTATTATATCTTTTTTTTTCATAAGGAGGTTATTTTTGGATTAAAAATTGAAGGATTTTAAAAAATATATAGTTTTTTTGTCTTACTATACCACATTATATTGAAAATAATTTGAGTAATATCTTCTACTAATTTTTAAAATTAAGTGACTTGATTTATAGATCTTTTCAATTAATTTTCATATATATTTAAAAATATGAAGATTTTGTTGTGCAAAATTATTTTTCATAAAAACATGATATTTAAGTTGAGCGTTTGTTGAAGGAAAATTGATCTAGTCAAACAAAAAATGTATACTAGTAAGTAATTAAGCTACTTTTAAGTAAATTTTTATAAGTTATTTTTAAGTGAAACAAATATTGCAATGGTCTTCCACAATGTAAATTTAAAATGGGTGTGAAAGAGAATAACTAAAATAAAACTAACTTACTCGTCTATTTGAAAAACAATTAATAAACCTAGTCGTAATAAAAAAAATTATCGACCCGACCCAATCCGCCTTTGTTGTTTAGTCTTTGTGACTAATTAAGGATAGATACAAATTGAGGCACCCGTAACCTTCAAATTCTGGATCCGCCCCTACTTTTATATAAGGTAAAATTAAAACCCCTTCAATTAATTTTTAACTTTTGAGATGTAATTATAGCCTTAGGTTCGCGGTTCTAGATGAATTCTTTCCATTTGTCTATGTATGCAAGAGTTACCTGTTACCTAGTACCTGTACTGGTCGGAGATAACATGTAACATTGGATTAGTTGAGTTGCATGCAAGCTGACTCTAATGCTATTCTTTTATCTATCTATATCTATATCTATATCTATATCTATTTATATATATACTATTCTAAAAGCACGAAGACTCTAATGAATTATCACTCGACTTTTTTACCCTCCATAGATACTTTTAAGTTGGATAAAAGAGTAATTTTGATCTAATTATTTTCCTTCTTGATTTTATACGTAAGTTTACCTTACATAAAACGGAAACTTCGGTCAACAGCCAATTAGTTTCCTGCTAGAGCCGTCAATTTGGGCTTTAGCCCGCGGGCCGGCCTGACCTAGCCCTAAATTTCGTGAGGCTGGGCCATGATTTTTCGAGCCCAATAAAGATCGAGGCTTTTTAGCCCGACCCAAATAGGCCCGCTAGCCCGTGAGGCTTGACCGAGGCTGGGCTGGGCCGGCCCGCGGGCTTTATGATTAGAATTAAAATAAATTACTTAATTTAAAATTATACATATTTAAAGAAATTACAAAGTAGGAGATAAGTCAAACTCACTACATTTAAATTTTTATACACAAATATTCTTTAAGTTGCACAACTACTCTACAATACACAACTCTACAACTCAAAAGTTAAGATAATACATCTAAAAATCTTACAAATAGAAACTACAGTAGAGTAATGCGTCCCAGCCCGCGATAATACATCAAATAGTCTTGCAAATGTATTGTTGAATACTTTAATTGTGAATCGAAACTTAATTACTATATAATATTTATACAATTTTATATTTTTTTGTATTTTTAGTTAAAATCTTAGAGTAAAAAAATAATAATTTCAAAGGTCGGGCCGGCCCGACCCAGCCCGCGGCCCTAGTAGGGCTGGGTCGGGCTCATTATTTGGTGGCCCAACTAAAATTCGCCCTTCCAACTTCAAGGCCCGCGAGGCTTGGACTGGGCTGGGTCGGGCCGGCCCAAATTGACAGCTCTACCTGCCATATGCTGTCTCCTAAGAGTCCCCGTCAAAATCCAATTTATTTCCTACTATATGCTGTCTTCATAGAACCCCAGTCAAACAATCCCAGTTGCTTAGGTTTTATTTTATCTTTTTCTCGTTTTTACTACACCTTCAATTAGCTTTTGTTTTCTATTTTTCTTTTTTTCATATACTGTTTTGTTTAGGTTTGACTTTAATTTTTTGATATTGCTTCCTTAATTTGTTCTATTTTTCATACTTATGAAGGTGTTATGCATGTGAACATAAACTTGACTGTTTGTTTTGTGTAATTTTTATATGCAGAATCCTCATAGAGAAAAGAGTATTTGTCAACAAAGAAGAGGAAGTGAGTTTTATTTTCTTTAAATCAGGAAGAAGCATAAATATTGATCCAACTAAATCTAATTTGTTTCAATTCAAGAGATGTATATTAGTTCAAGGTTGTATCAATTAGACCCTTTGTTTTGATTCAAGAGATGTATATTAGTTCAAGGTTTGTAACAATTCAATGCCTGACTTCTACTAAAGTGACTTTGACATTATTTATTTGTTTATTTACACTGTTTTGATTGTCCTTTTGGCTATCGATTTATTAAATTACACTATTTTTGCTATAAATCACTCATAAATTATTGCTCCTTGCGCTTTTATGATTTGAAAAAGTGCAGAGCATGAGCATGTAGAGAGAATTATAGGATATCTAATTCTAGAACTTAATTTTTTCTATTCAACCATTTTTACCATTTTTCTTGGCATTCTTGAAATATCATTAGATTAAGAATTTGATCTAAACTCTTATATAATTGATTTGAGATGTGTTCAAAATCACGAGCATATATGAACTTTGTGATTACTATTATCTAGATTCCTTCATCTCCTTCATGGTCGTAGTGACCTTTTAAGAATCTTCATACATAGACATTTTTCAATACAAGTGTTTCGCCTTTGGCACAATTTTCAATCAGGTAATATTCTTTCTTTTATTCTAACCAATTTGATTACTCATACAAGCTATAATTGACTTTACCTCTTGTATATTTTAACTTCTTTCACCATCGATGCTCTTGTGAATTGATTGCGATGAAAAATATTTTATGTAAATGCAGGAATCTACAAGTTACGCAAGGATGATTAGAGGGTACAGTAACTTACCTAACTTTGGTTTTAAATAATGCCCATAGGAATTTCATAACTTGTAACGTGTTTCCGAAAAGTCCGTGGATATTTGTATCTTGAACATATCATATTTAATTGCAGATTTTATTTTTTGAGATGCTTGGTTTACATTGCCCTTTTATGATTGATCTTACATTGCTGATTGGCGCCTTCATCTCACGAGGTGTTATGTGTGGACCGATGAACCTCATATACCATGAATGTAGACTTAATCACATCCAAATATATAAGATAAATTTATAAATCTTCTATCATTGTATAAGAATCCTATTTGAGTTAACGAAATATTGGTTTGCTCAAAGTTGGCTTGAATTTTGTAATGTGACAAATTAAACCTTGCAATATGTATTATCAGTAATTTGTTGAATTTAGTCTTTGTTAAGATAGATTAGTCTTTGGAACAATTACGCACCTTTTTTCTTTTATCTATTTTCGAACTATATTTTAGTATTTTTTTTCTATCGTACGTGGAAATTTTATTCAAATCATTAAAAGAATCCTTATTCTTAATTTAGTTTTTTATGTATGTTATCATGGAACCGATAGGTTCAAAACTATTTTGGAGTACAAGAAGAATTATAGTGCAATAAGTCTCTCTTATTATAACATGTATATATCATTGATATCCCACAACACTTGGATACCGACAGTTCGTTGAGGTATGCATGTTCTTTTATATATGTTCAATGCAGTGTAATAGTAAATTTGTCTTGAGACTTCGCCAAGTCGAAAGAGGTTAGTAAATTAATATTGTCGATTTAAATTTTGATTTTACTTTCAATTTGTGTCATCGTGCTACGTTATGTCATTTTATATATTAATTGGTATTTGAATTTTGACATAAATAATATCCTTTATATTTAAAATGTTCTCTATGGAGAGCTACACTATGTTATTTTTCTAGGATGTCGGAAATAATTTAGTTATTACTGAAGGAATATAAACACAGCGGAAGCAATTCCAGGATCATGACTCACATGTAATCCAGACAAACTAGCAGGCTATTTCGTTTTATATAAACATAAAATGGAATACCTCTTGAAGCGTGACTTCAACCGCGAAGAAAATCTTCAATCACGAGCAGGATCATCTACGGGGTCGTCCTCCAGTTCCATGATCTTCTGTCGTGTGCCCGAACGATATCCAGACTAATAATATTTGGGTGGAACAAATATTTCAGAGAGTGAAAACTAATAAGGTTTTCATGTGTCTTTCCTTTTTGACCAAGAATCCCCTTTATATAGTTTTAAGGGTAAAACCCTTTTCCAAAACTGTGTAGGATTCTTTTCCATCAAGAAACCTCTCTCCTAGTCCTAATTGGATTCGGTCACAACAGGGACCACAGAATTAATTAATGAGGCTTTCAATTATGGAATTAATTCTTTTTCTCTAGAATTAATGTTTCCATAATAAATTACAAATTATTTCCACTAGAAATTCGTAATTGCACTCCTCAGTTGAATTTCGAATTCTTCCATCAAATCTTATTTAACTCCCCACGTTAAGATTACAGACACCAATCAATATTATTAAATTACTGACAATTCAATATATTGACTAAATGAATCCTTTAGACTTCCGCTTAACTTATTCTATGTGCCGGATACAAAATCCACTGGCCAGATTTACACATAGAAACTTATAAGCTTTCATAAAGGGGTGTCATCAATCTCTATAATGAGACGTAGATTCTATCAACTAGCTATTACTTCGCAAATGCATATTATCATTATCCAACTTATCAGGAATTATTTGACCCAAATATCTTGGACCTCACCTATTGATAAATCAAGACAATGAATAATATACACCACTAATAATAGCTATATCAAGATTAAGAGTATAAGTACATTTGATGAGCTAGAGAGTTTGTTTTATATAGTCAGTATAAAAACACTTATCTCTACTTGGTCCATTCAATACACACAAAGCGCACTAGCACAAGAAGTTGGAACTACACCGTTCCCATAATCAAGATAAATTATATATAATCTTGTACTACAATCATACCGATGGCTTTGTCCAATTTCCATCTTAGATTGTGAACATAACTTTATTATTTATAAGAACCGGTGATTTAATCTTCCGTGTATAAGCTTGGCTCTACACACTAAATCAACTACTATATAAATAATAGGACACACACGACACAATTGATCTAAATAAATAATACTTTATTATATTTATTAAATGAATAACCAATTGTTAAACTAGGAATAATCCAACTAAACCACATGGTTATCAGTATATCCCAACAATCTCCCACTTATACTTATAACCATGTCATTGTTATAATACATACTATATCTAAACATATTGTTAATAGTATATATCCCATCAAACTCCCACTTAGACTTTTAACTATGCATTTACAACTTTCACAAGCAATCCTTTTATATGAATACTACAAGGATCTAGCCAAGTTGTTTTTTTTAATGCAATCATTGTCCAACAGTGCTTTTAGATTACTAATCGGCCGGTCTTTACCTCTGCAGGGATCCAGTCATGAAACTCTCCCAAGAGTGCACACCAAATCATTCATTCTTTTCTCCCACTACGACAAAGTACTACTACTAAGTCACACTACCATGTTCTTGTGGACAAACCACATAACAATTAGAATCTTAAGTCTCAATATTCTTTCCTTACCTTAAGGTATTAGAATATGAACAACTTTTCTTGTAGTGTGTATTAACGACTTATCAAAAATTCACTCCCACTACTTTGGAGTAGTGGATTTTCAATCATTTTTTGTCTATTGACATTTCTCCCACTACGTAAATACAATGGAATGTCAATTCCAACATATCGATTGGATTTCAATTGAACTTTTGGATTTTCAGGTGATCCACTTGTTATTTCTATGTTCAGTCCAATAAATAAAATTTACTTCTAGGAACATTGTTTATTAAATAGTCATATTCTAGAAATCTGGTACTCATGCTAACAAATACCTTTTTTCATTATGATAAGAAAATAAACTTCCTTTTGTCCCCTTTGGATAGCCAATAAACATATACACATTCATCCTTGATTCCAACTAATCAGTTTTCCCTTTAAAAAGTACTAACATAGAAGGATTATATTTAGAATGTAATTTAAAGTTTTAAAGGCATATTCCCAAAACGAAAGAAAATAACAAATTTGAACAACTCCACATTGATCTAACCATCTCCATAAGAGTCTTAATTCTTCTTTCTACTACACCATTTTAATATAACGTCCCAGGTGTAGACATAATTCCTTATTCTGGTAAGTATTTAGTGAACATTGCAAAGAGGTATCGCCACCACGATCAGATCGCAATGACTTAATATATTTTCCATGACGCATTTCCTTTTCAGTCTTAAACTCCTTGATTTCTCAAAGTATTAAGACTTATAATGCATCAAAAAAATATATTCATATTTTGAGTAATCATTTATGAATGTCACAAAAATACTCAAAACACCTCTTGCATATAGGTTCATCAGACTATACTAATCAGAATGAATTAATTCTAACTTATCACTAGCTCTATTTCCTTTTAAGGGGAAGTATCACTTAGTCATATTTCCTTTTAACCAGAATTCACAGGGTTGGTAGTGCCTGCACTTTCAATGAACCTTAAAGATCCATCCATAACCAACCATAATATTCTATTAAAATACATATGATCTTGATACAAGAGCAACAAATAAGTGTTATTCAATTTCAAAGAATGTTCTCTTATGGGGCAGATCAATATCGTCAAATTCGGAAGACATATAAAATAAAAAGGGCCTTGCAACATGTACCACAAGAGATAAACATTTATTAACCTCAATAACACCAAAATTATTGGTAAAATAAATTGAATATCCACCTCTTATTAAGCTAGAAACTGATCTTTCTAACTTAACATACATCTAATGCATCCTTTAAATTAATGTCTTTTCATCACCAAAATAAATCCTAGAACATATGTTTTGTGAGAGAATAGCACTTAGGTATTTGGATAAAGACATATCTATTTAGTGAGACAAAACAATTTAAATAGATCAACTCAGGTCATGTAACATTGAATAATTAAATTCAAAACACATCACACATATATTTTCATGCATCTTGAATAGTCAAATTCGTTGGAAAAGTAACTATTCATGCACCATATACATGCAATGTCAGATTTCACTCATTAAATTAAATAATATCAAACTCAGTTGGAGAGTCTACTATCAATTTAATTCAACTAAATATCAATTATTGAATAGCTCTAGTCTCATTGACTCAACATGCAATTCTCAGTTGGAGAGATATATACAAGTCATCAACAACTAGTGATTAAACCTAGTATACCAACAATACATTTATCCGTTGGGGAGGAAGACCTATTGTCAACACGTAAACACATTGTTTATACTAGTATTTAATCATGGATACCATAGGAACTTTTAAGCCAAGTATACTTAACAATAAATTTATCCGTTAGGGAGGAAGACCTATTGTCAACACGTAAACTTATTGTTTATACTAGTATATGATCATGGAGACCATATAAAATAATCCCTATTATCACTGGGTGCCAACCATTAACTTTTTATAGAAAAATTATTTCCAGAAAATTGAAAACCGTCCAAAACACCATCTTAAGAGCCTCAAATCGCCGAAAATTAACTTGGTTCACTGCATAGCAGTGAGTTTTTCTTATTGGGCCGTTTCCGATGAACCTACAGAATTTCAGGTCAATCGGAGTCTGTCAAAATTTCTGATCTCCGAAACTATGACCAAATTCGGACAATTCTTGTTTTCACGTTTTTAGGGTTCAAAATATATCTGTTGCTTGTTCAAATCATATATCAACAAGTAAACTTTTGATATCCATAAATCAAGATCAAACAACATATTTTAAAATTTGTATTTCATTAAAACAGTGCAACTCTTATGTTTCTAAGAATATAAAATATGAATTACATTCTTATCATATATCAACATATATTAAATAATCATGCATTATCATGTCCCAAATTTAATATAAACCAAAATTGATATATAGAATGACTTTGCATATTTAATTCACATTTAAATCCAGCACACTACCTAAAACTCCATCCAAACAATCTCAAAACGTTAAACTGAAAATGACACCACTCACTACAAATAGTGTAAGCTTCTTACTGGATCGTTTCCGATGTCTCAACCAAATTTCAGGTCAATTAGAGATCATAATTCTTGATCGCAAAACTATGACCAAATTCGAAAGATAACCGTTTTAGGTATTGCTATAATTTAAAGCAAACATGATGCACGTTTTCATTCTCTTTATAATTATCCCATGAGCACAAGGTATACATTTGTTACTTCTTTGACTGAGATAAACAAAGCCTCATCATATGTCAAATTGTTCTCTCAATTAATACACATGAAAATTCAAGATATTATTTTCTCCTCTTGGGTGAAAACCTCAATATCTTATCTCATGAATTAATTTAGTGTTTCTAGTTATCTAGAAATTAATCTCCTTTTCAGTAGATAAAAGTTCATCACTAGTATACACATATCAAGGAAAATTTATACATGGTACAGTTAGAGTATTAAACGACTCAAATAAATAGATCACTATAGAGAATCCTATTTATTAATCATAATTCTCAATTCATGTATTAATATAGTTTCACATGTATAAACCTTTAAGAATTTTCAATGATCTCAAATAAATAAACCACTTTAGTGGTAACCATTTATTAGTCACAAATTTTTAATTCATGTATGATATCATGTCTCATGTATGATATCATTAATTAAGAGTTTTCAAATATTCCAAAATAAATAAACCACTTTGATTCCATCCATTTATTTATCATAAAATCTTAACACATATATAAGTATTAAGATTTTCAATGATTCCAAATAAATAAATCAATTAGGTTATAACTATTTATTAATCAATAAATTCTTAATTCATGTGTGACATTATCTCACGTATATAAAATATTAAGAATTCCAATGATTTCAAATAAATAAACTAAATGTAGTTGTAACTTTTTTTTTTTATTAATCATAATTCTTAATCTATAGTACAAAATTATATACATATAAGAAGATAATAATTCACCCCATGCCATCAGTATACTTGACCATAAGTAAAAGGATTAGGCCACAGTATCAAAAATAGAACCCGCAATAGGTTAAAGACATGTAATTAAACATTTGCAAAGAAAAAAATGTATTTCTAAACCCACTTTCACGTGAATCAAATCCACAACCAGTAAGGAAACGATTAATGAAACAAGGATCATTATATTCCATGGCTGTCAAAACTTATCAAGTAAACATAATACATAGATTTCACTAAGCCAAGAATATTTCATCACAAATCCCAAGGGTACTGACTCCAACTTTAAGAACAAAATCTGGCTCTTTAGTGCCGCCACCAACATATTAATGCAGGTAATAATTGACGGGACAAACGACTAAGAGATTCAGGTAATAGTCGCCACTGTTCTTTTTCTTTTACGTTGCCAATTTTACAAATTCAGTGAATTCATAAAAATAATTCACATCAAAATTTTCAACCAGGCTCCGCAAACAAAATCACAATCCTTTCGACTACTCCTTTTCATAAAACCCTAGCTATCTAGTTAGACGTGAGCAGGCTCTGATACCAATTGAAGGAATATAAACACAGCGAAAGCAATTCCAGGATCATGACTCACATGTAATCCAGACAAATTAGCAGGCTATTTAGTTTTATATAAACATAAAACAGAATACCTCTTGAAGCGTGACTTCAACCGCGAAGAAAATCTTCAATCACGAGCAGGATCATCTACGGGGTCGTCCTCCAGTTCCATGATCTTCTGTCGTGTGCCCGAACAATATCCAGACTAATAATATTTGGGTGGAACAAATATTTCAGAGAGTGAAAACTAATAAGGTTTTCGTGTGTCTTTCCTTTTTGACCAAGAATCCCCTTTATATAGTTTTAAGGGTAAAACCCATTTCCAAAACTGTGTAGGATTCTTTTCCATCAAGAAACCTCTCTCCTAGTCCTAATTGGATTCGGTCACAACTGGGACCACAGAATTAATTAATGAGGCTTCCAATTATGGAATTAATTCTTTTTCTCTAGAATTAATCTTTCCATAATAAATTACAAATTATTTCCACTAGAAATTCGTAATTGCACTCCTCAGTTGAATTTCGAATTCTTCCATCAAATCTTATTTAACTCTCCACGTTAAGATTACAGACACCAATCAATATTATTAAATTACTGACAATTCAATATATTGACTAAATGAATCCTTTAGACTTCCGCTTAACTTATTCTATGTGCCGAATACAAAATCCACCGGCCAGATTTACACATAGAAATTTATAAGCTTTCATAAAGGGGTGTCATCAATCTCTATAATGAGACGTAGATTCTATCAACTAGCTATTACTTCGCAAATGCATATTATCATTATTCAACTTATCAGGAATTATTTGACCCAAATATCCTGGACCTCACCTATTGATAAATCAAGACAATGAATAATATACACCACTAATAATAGCTATATCAAGATTAAGAGTATAAGTACATTTGATGAGCTAGAGAGTTTGTTTTATATAGTCAGTATAAAAACACTTATCTCTACTTGGTCCATTCAATACACACAAAGCGCACTAGCACAAGAAGTTGGAACTACACCGTTCCCATAATCAAGATAAATTATATATAATCTTGTACTACAATCATACCGATGGCTTTGTCCAATTTCCATCTTAGATTGTGAACATAACTTTATTATTTATACGAACCGGTGATTTAATTTTCCGTGTATAAGCTTGGCTCTACACACTAAATCAACTACTATATAAATAATAGGACACACATGACACAATTGATCTAAATAAATAATACTTCATTATATTTATTAAATGAATAACCAATTGTTAAACTAGGAATAATCCAACTAAACCGCATGGTTATTAGTATATCCCAACAATTACATGTAATTTTGATGAATTTTTGAGGTTTAATTTGGTTTGTGCAATCCATATATGTTTATTTTTATATGTGTTTTATGCTTTATTTAAATTTGGTTTAGAACAAACATTACGTCATTGTGGAGCTATAATATTTTGTATGTAGCTTGATTGCTTTTTTATATTTTCGTACAAATTGGAACAGCAGGATTTTGTTATATAGATGAGAGTTGAACTTTGTCTAGTACATGTTAGAGTATATAATAATCTCTCTAACCTCCTCTAGAATTATCTCAAAGACCAAAAATAGATTATAATTTGTGATGGCGGCTAAGGCTTAGTAACTTGGGTCCTTCGATTAAAAGACCCTTTTCAAGTTTTTTTTAGTTAAATGACCCTCAAGTTATTTTTTTTAGTAAAATAACCCTTTTCTTATATTAAAAAAAATTAACACTTAAGCTGATGGTTAGTTAATTAAAAGCTAATTGGTGGTGGGGTCTTCAAACTTCTTTTATTTGCAGGATAGTCCCTCAGTATATATATGTAATAATAGGCTAAAAATGGTTAAAAAAACTGAAAAAATCACTTCTTCCCTCTTCTTCTTCCCGCCATATCCACCATACCCCCCGGCGACCCAATCCCTATTGGCCGAATCTTCACCAGAAATCACCACATTTTGCATAAAGTTGATCTCTCCTTCTTCTCCGTCGTCTTTTGTCCCTAAATCTGGTTCATATTGTGCGCCGCGCATTTTGTATAATTTTAAAAATTAGGTCGAAAGTAAAGCGAGCTCTATTTTCTACAGTGTATTTGCTGGAGCAACCTTCTTTTCAGCTTATAAGTGCGAATAATACTTAATTATTATGCAGATCTGGTTGTTTTCTGAATATTTTACTCTTAGTTGATTCCATCGACTTGAAGTTACAATTTTTTGTTGCACCATTTGTCATATTGCAATAGACCACTTGTCTATTTAATAGACTGTCCATTATTAATGGGGGGACCGTATACTATTAGCTGGTGATTATATTTGGGGAATGGGTGGAGACCCCTAAATGTTGGACTTGGCATTCTAAATCTAAGGTTACCGTACCTATTTTTGTGAGTCAGGTAGTTGATTACAATGAGTTGGTTAAGCATGTCATTGCAAGTGGCCAATTAACATGTGAGCCAAGGCAAGTTTCAATTACTTATATGCTTAGTGTGGCTGCCGCAAAGGAAAAGACAGCTCCCTCGATCATACAGACGGATAATGATTTGCAGCTCTATCTTCTTGATATTGCAAGTGATGGTTCCAGACCCACCTTGAGGATATCTGTAGTTGAAAGGTCTGAAGAAGCATCAAATGAGCCTGCTACTGCTGCTTCTGATGCTGCTCCTTATGTGGGATCAGCTGACGTACCACCACCTATAACAGAAGAGGACAAAGCAGGTGTTGATTTCAATGGAGATAATGGATGGGATGACTATAATCAGGGCAGCCATTTCAATGAACATAATCCATCAAATTTAAACCATGATGCTGAAGAAGGAGTAGGGGTAATTTAAACTACGATGTTAATACTAATGGTTCAAGCAATCCAACTGATAATACATTGGGTACGGGAAGCAGCCATAATTATGTTGATAAGACAGGTTTATACAAAGGTAGAACTTTTAAAAACAAGCGGGAGTTAGTTGTTTGTCTTAAGTTTGCTTCAGTGAAGAAGTCATATTGTTTCAATACTGTGAAGAGTACAAAAAATTTGTATGTGGTGAAATATGTTGATCCAGCTTGCAAGTGGTGGGTACGATCCATGAAGTATAAGTGTTCTGACATGTTTCATATTACCAAATACAATGGTAAGCACACATGTGGGGTGCAACACCTTCCCAGTCATCATCCTCATGCATCGGCCGATGTCATTGCTGAATTTATGAAGAATAGATTTATTAACTGCAAAGGTCCTTCCACAAAAGACATTGCCAATTCTGTTCGTGCAGGCCTGGGATGTCAAATCAGCTATTGGAAGTGTTGGATGGGAGCTGAAATAGCAAAATCTTTGCTAAGGGGAACACCGGAGCAGGGTTATAATGTGATCGAGGCGTATCGTCGTGTTCTTGAAACTAAAAATCAAGGAAGTAAGACTGATTTGAGGCTTGATGGAAAAGGGAGGTTCAAGTACTTTTTTGTTGCTTATGGAGCTTGCATACGAGGGTTTGTGACAATGAGAAAGGTTATAGCTGTTGATGGCACATTTTTAACAGGCAAGTATGGTGGAGTGTTGTTGTGTGCTGTTGCAAAAGATACAAAGAACCACATTTATCCGCTTGCATTTTGTATAGTGGACAAGGAGTGTGATGACTCATGGGGTTATTTTTTTTAACAGTTGCTTGATATAGTCCCTAACACTGGAGAGTTGTGCATTATCTCCGATCAGCACGCAAGCATTGCAGTATTGCCAAGTACTATAGTGAAGCTCATCATGGTTTTTGTATGTGGCACCTTGCTGAGAAAATCAGGATAAAGTTCAAGTGTGGAGATATTCTAGACAAGTACTATAAAGCAGCAAAGGCATACCGGTTTGAAGAGTTTAACTCACATTTTCAAGAGATCAAGGATTTTAATGGGAGGCTAGCTAATTATCTTCAGGAGATTGGATTTCATAAATGGACTAGAGCATTTTTTCCTGGGAATAGGTTTGAGGTGATGACCTCGAACATTGCGGAGTCATTTAACTCAATGTTCAGGGAGGAAAGAGAATTTCCCATCACTGCTCTATTTGATGCAATTAACTGTAAGTTTACCCTAAAGTTTCATGAGAGGCGTACAGAGGTAAGCAAAGCAACCACAATCTTAGTCGAATTTGCTGAAGAAATTGTAAGGAAAAACATGGAAGCTGGCAATTCACTTGTGGTGAACAGAGTATTCACTGGGGACTATAATATCATCAGCGATGAAGGGAAGGAAGACGTCAATCTCTACAACAGAACTTGTACTTGCAGACAGTTTGACCTTATGAAAATTCCTAACAAACATGCAATGGCAGCACTGAGGGCTCACTTTGGAGATGGATATGGTTCGAGCATTTATGAGTTCACCTCTCCATATTATAGGGCACAGATGTACATGCTTGCATATGCTGAACCAATTTTTCCAATTCCTTCGGAAGACCAATGGCAGGTGCCTAAAGATGTTTTAGAGAGAAAAATTCCTCCACCTTTCGTCAAATACGCACGGGGGAGAAAGAGGAAAAGGAGAATGCCGTCTACAGGGGAAGTGGTTAAAGCTGGGAAGAGGAAAAAGAAATGCTCTAACTGCAAACGATATGGCCACAAGAGGACCACATGCCCTACTCCCTCTGAAGCAAGAAATTTGAGAAATTTTGTTTAGTTTTTTAAAAGTTGTTTGATCAAGTGTTGTTCGTACTTGTTTTTAAGATTGTAATTTATTTGATGTTATTGTTGGGATGTTCTGGACTCATTTGATGTTATTTGTAAGGAATTTATGTGATGTGATCATTAATTTGAGTTCTGATCTTGTCAATATTAGCCAAGTATCATAATCAACTATTAGTCTAGTCAAGCAACTAAATGTTGGTCCAAACAACTACTAGTTTATTCATAGACTTTTATTTTGTTAATCAATCAATCGTTGTTTAATAGACTTCTTGATTATCCCGCAACCAATGGTTGTTGTTCATTAATTTGTTTCTGTGATAAGTGTGAATAGACGTGTTCTTTAAATGAACAGACACGCCTGGAAAATGAAATGAACACAACAAATTGGAGAAGTGTAACAGCCAAGTCCACACTACACTTTTTTTACCTATAAATACAGGAGAAGACAACATCAAATCCACAACACTACAACATCAAATCCACAGTCTCTACAATATCAAATCCAGTTTATATACAACAAGAAGAATGACATGAAGGCCTGCTCCATGAAGAAGAGATTCAAGTCCACCATCTGAAACATCCCAGGATCAAATTGCACAAATGAGGGAACTGATAGACAGACTGCTGGAAAGGTATGCTACTGACAGAGACCGCCAAGAGAGGAACATTCGGAGGATTGTTAGGATGCTCCGTCTTCTGCTTATAAGGGCTGGGGAAGACATTGACGACTACATGGGTCCTCCACATTCTCCTCCACCTCCACCAGCGGCCACTGCAAATTAAAGTTTTTAGTATTATTAAATTTTTAATTTTAATTAAGTATTATTATGTTTTAATTTTAAATTAAGCCTTTATTTTGTACTCCTCCGGTGGCCCCTTTTAATGAATGAATGAATGAACTTTTTATCATTATTTTGTGCCTGTAATTTTTAATTATTTACCTGTCAAAATAGATAAGAAGTACCACCATTTCCGACAAGAATGAACTTCAACATAAGCAGTACGGACATCCATAGAATCTTCCTCAAAAATACCTTTTTATTTGCTTCGTTAAGCTTAGCTTCCATCTGCTTCTTTTTTCTAAGAAGCCCCAAAATTACTTTCTTAGCATGCTCCGGAATTGGGGGGTCACACCACAAGAAGAAGCTACAAGCAACAGCCCCATTGTTCTGCAAATTTAAATTGTTAAACTTAAATTCAAATTAAAATGGAAATCGAACCCAAGACGTTAAAATTTACCCCATAATATCTGCAACCGAAGAATCGATGACCAGGGTTAGCATTCGTCCATGATGTTCTTAGTGATGCTTGATCTCCACATTCACACAATGGTACATATTCCATCTTGAGCCGCGAGAATTCGAAGCGAAAGGGGGAAAGCGGAAATTAGGGTTTTGAAAATAAGAGAATTCTGAGAGAAAGGGGGAAAAGAAAATTAGGGATTTTAGAAATTTTGATTTGGGAATGGGCCAACATTTAATTTATATGCTAGTTTGAAATTCAAATTTGCCCCTCCCGCCAGACTAATTTAAAATTCGGCCACCCTTTAAAAAATTTAAAATGGCTTAAAATATATAATTATGGTTTATATGTTGAAATAAAGTTGTTTTATTAAATTAAATTATGGATGTATCCATGATATACATATATACTAATACTTAAATTACAATTCATTTAAATAATCATGTTGATTTAATGATGATAATACCTTAAAATACAATTATGATGATAATGATGTAGATTAATTGTGTATTAATCCTTAAATGCCCATCATTGAACATAATTGATCACCTAATATCTTGAAATGCATTATGAGACCATACATTTTAATTAACAACACATTATATTAGTAAATAAATAACATTGATGATCATCTAACATTTTCCCAAAAGTAATACCACTACTAATACTAATACATAATTCACTAATGTTAATCATTCATGCATTCATGTATTATTCGAACTAATTGTGAGATCATAAAAGGTTGATTGACATGTCAACATTATAGGCACATTAGCAATTAAACAACTTACATGATATTACAATTCATTTTAATAATCATGTTGATTTAATGATGATAATACCTTAAAATACAATTATGATGATAATTATGTAGATTAATTGTGTATTAATCCTTAAATGCCCATCATTGAACATAATTGATCACCTAATATCTTGAAATGCATTATGAGACCATACATTTTAATTAACAACACATTATAATAGTAAATAAATAACATTGATGATCACCTAACATTTTCCCAAAAGTAATACCACTACTAATAGTAATACATAATTCACTAATGTTAATCATTCATGCATTCATGTATTATCCGAACTAATTGTGAGATCATAAAAAGTTGATTGACATGTCAACATTATAGGCACATTAGCAATTAAACAACTTACATGATACTAGATCACCTAATACAAACAAGTATTCCTATTACACATTGCTATCGCCTAATACACACGTTCAAATTATGTTTAGTCATTGATGCAAATATAGCTAACATATGTAATATCATTAATACGTTGATTAACAACATTATCGATCATTAGGTATGCTTAACCATTAGATTATTATGATAGATCATATTGAAGTGGCAAGAGTCGATTAATAGACTTAGAGTCTACGGCTTCTCGACCCAAAGTTGTTTAATAAACCTCAAGTCTATGGTCAATCGACCCCGAGTTGGTTAATCAACCTCAAGTCTATGAATCATCGGCCCAAATTTGTTTAATAAACCTCAAGTCTATGGTCAATCGACCCCGAGTTG
The DNA here is from genome assembly GCA_037355625.1 of Petunia x hybrida. Lineage (NCBI taxonomy): Eukaryota > Viridiplantae > Streptophyta > Magnoliopsida > Solanales > Solanaceae > Petunia > Petunia x hybrida. The sequence continues at coordinate 204,154 of JBBBVM010000148.1, forward strand.
GTTAATCAACCTCAAGTCTATGAATCATCGACCCAAAGTTGTTTAATAAACCTCAAGTCTATGGTCAATCGACCCCGAGTTGGTTAATCAACCTCAGGTCTATGAATCATCGACCCAAAGTTGTTTAATAAACCTCAAGTCTATGGTCAATCGACCCCGAGTTGGTTAATCAACCTCAGGTCTATGAATCATCGACCCAAAGTTGTTTAATAAACCTCAAGTCTATGGTCAATCGACCCCGAGTTGGTTAATCAACCTCAAGTCCATGGCATCATCGACCCTAAGTTGTTTAATAAACCTCAAGTCTATGGTCAATCGACCCCGAGTTGGTTAACCAACCTCAAGTCTATGAATCATCGACCCGTAGTTGTTTAATCGACCCGAAGTTGTAAGAGTTTTACTTAGTTATTTTGATGATTTTCATATCTGTTTTGACAGTCTTGTTTGCCCCATTCCAAATCAAATGCAACTAGACATTTGCAAACACAACTATTAAGGGATAACATTACAAACTTCCATTGACCATAACTACCAAATATTTACATCCATCATTACACAAAAAAATGGCGTACATCAAATTGTTTGTCATGACAGCCATAAATAGCCCCTCAATGCTAAATAGAAGGGACAACAAACAAACCAAAATGATGATAATATTGTCCAAAAGTTAGAAACTAAATCAGTTGTCCAGAACTTCACAACTAAAACCAAACTAGCATCCAACAGGTCATGGCTCCATTCTGCCTTTGAAGATTTCAACTGCAAATTTTTCACGAAAATCTTCAACAGTGTTGTCGTGCAAATTATCCATCCAGGTATCAGTGATGAGGAAGTCAATGAACTTCAATGCATATGCTCCACAAGATTCACTATATAAAAAATCACAAATTTGGCAAAAATTGAAGTGAATTTTGAGAGTAAAAGCTAGTAGTTAAAAATTCCTTACGCCTGCTCATTGTTTGGGACATCCAGAATGCGCTCCCATGTCCATGGATTTAACACCACATCATCACCCAGGTGGTCAAATTTCCCACTTTGTTTGAGGTACTTAGGCATCAATTCAGCAATGGGCTGCACAAGCACACCAACCTCCTCGTTTGTATAGCACCCCCAATTGCAATCATAAATCTTGATTAATGCCTCCTCTAAGATGAACACAATGGTGACAAAGTGTCTTTTTTCATGTTCCAGATACAATAAAGCTTTTTGGCCCCTTCCCAGTTCCGTCCATATGGGGCTGGTTGAGCACCCCTGTGATAGTCCATCACACAGCTATCAAACTGGTAAAAGCTCAGCATCACATCAAAGTCCAAGAATTCTTTCTCACATTTAATCCTCATTTCATTCCAAATCTCTTGTAAGCTCCGGGCAGAATAGCAAATCAACAATCACAGATGATTGATCATAATAACGTGGATATTCCTTCTGTCGCAGCTGCATCAGGGCCATCAATTCATCAATGTGCTGCAAAAAGAATATAAAAGTTGCCTTAATAATCAGATCATATATGTATGAAAAGGGTAAAATAATATTCCATACTTACATCATCCTCTACCCAAGGACCCATCTTCCTCAATTTTTTAAAATATTCCCAATTGAAAAATCCAGTCAAACACTTCCTTGTCACTGTCTCCCTCCTTTCCAACTACTCATAAAAAGCCTTTTTATCAGCCAACTTCACTGGCTTAAAAACATCAACCTTCCCTCAACTTCATTTTTTTCTTCTCTGCAGCTGAATCTAGGGACTTCTTTTTTCTCAACTTACTCAACACAGCAAAGGGAGATCTTTGGAATTTGCTAGGATAAAGCACCCTTTTCTGTGGCACAGAAACAGCCTTATAAACCTCATCCAATTTCAGCTCCAAGCTCTCCAACTTTTTCATCAATTCATCATTGTTTTGCCTTCCACAATTATTGCATATCACATTGTCATAAGAGGTACCTTCACCATCACCTCTATGACCAGAATCTCTCCAGGAAAACTTACCTCCACTACCAACAACATTCATTCTTACCACATGCTTTCCTCGACTCATCGAAGCTTGTTTCGGTGTCCGGTAATCATCACTTCCACTGCTTATTGTCTCTATCTCATCAGATGAATTCTTGATAGATGTTACCCCTTCCAAGACAATTCTTAGCTTATCAATTGGCCCATCTTCAAGCTCCTCATCATCAAATGATTTAACACATGACACGTATTTCTGCCGCTTCCCGGACAGTAGGATATAGGAAAGGGTGAACCATCTAAATTAGCAAGAAACAAAAACATTAAGAAAAAAATAAAATACTTTAAACTTTAATGCTTAAACAGAATCATTGCTAATATATTTTACCTCCCCATGCACTCTTTGCTGAAATGTATCCCCATATGAAGGAGCTTTGGGATTGAGCCATCTTAACATCCTCGGCAAGGGCAATGGCTTCTCATTTGATCTGATAGCTAACAGTCCAACTGAAGGTATTGCTTCCAAGGCCCATGCCTACATTAAATAAATAATTATAAATCAGTCCTTAACAAATAATAAAAAAAATGTATTGTAATACTTACCATGAAAGCCCAAGGAAAGCCAAACAAAGAATAATTTGGACTGGACTTGCCATTTCTTTTTCTCTTCTTGCCTTCCCTTGCCTCAACTTATGGGGGCATGACATCTTTCCTAAGATATTGAACAGTTAACTCAAAGCTCTCCCTTCCCCATGGAAAATTTATGAAGACATCCAAACTGTAAGCCATCTTTATCCAATTCTTGTCGACATGTGCTGAATCATCTCTAGCAACTAATATGCAATGAACAAACCAAAGCAAGCTTAACTTGTCAAGTTTCTTTCCTAATCCACCAACAAGAGGAATCGCGGAATCAGAACCAGAGCAGATAGTTCCCCAGTGGAATCAAGTCCCGGCGTTTATGGACGAAGAAGATGCAAGAATGGCGAGAAACCAGATGCAGAATGCCCAGATCCAGACGGAAACACTAAGAAGCGATATCACGATGATGGAATTCATTACCTTGTATGCCGCGGAAACACTACCACTAGAAGAAGAGTTCGCAGTAAGAAAAATGGTGATGTGCCCGCTGGATGTTTGCAGGGTTATCATAGCGATTCGTTATTTTCCTTATCAACGGAAATACACTGGGGTACTTCTACCAGTGTCAGCAAGGGAGGATGCCAGGAGCATATACCTGAACAATGTGGACACACAGATGACAGGATCGTTGGCAGCAAGGGTGCTGGCCAACAACACTCAAACTAAAATGTCAATTCTCTTTTGGAACTGCAGGGGTGCAAATAGCCTCTCATGTATCTGAAATCTGAAAGATACTCTGGCTTGGACGAAACATGCAGTGTTGGCTTTGACAGAAATAAAATGCTCGACTCATTTAGCCCTTACTACTGCTCTGGACTTTGACGATTTTTTGGAAGTGCCATCAAATGGCTACTCTGCAGGTATTGTCCTTATGTGGAAAAAGGAACTGGTCACTATCAAAAAGTCAGCACATTCTACTTCCCAGGAGATTCATGCAGTTATTGAGGTTGGTACAAAATACACCTTTAAGCTATCAGTTATATATGCTAGTACAATATTCGCTAGAAGACTAGAATTATGGGAAAATCTTAAAACCTTACATGAGAACAATAAAATGCCATGGCTAATTTGTGGAGACTTTAATGAGGTTACCACAGCTGCTGAGAAATTTGGAGGAAACCCTGTTAGCAATAGAAGAATCAATGCTTTTATGGACTGCTTAAATGCCATAGGACTTATTGACCTTGGCTTCACTGGACCACGCTTTACATGGTCAAACAAGCACAAAAATAGGATCACTTTAATTTATAAAAGGTTAGATAGATTTGTGGGGACAAATGATTGGTTAACAATGTTTCCTAACTCAACTGTACGACACCTACCTCGTACTCGTTCGGACCATTGTCCCTTGTTACTTAATTGCTTTAAAACTTATATGGCCCCCACATCTCAATTTAGACTAGAAATTATGTGGTTCTCACATCCGGAATTTCCTAATATTGTTAAAAACTCGTGGTGTGAAAATCTAGACTACACAAACTCCTCATTAAAATTTATTGAAGATGCTTCACGTTGGAATAAAGATGTTTTTGGTAACATTTTTAAACGGAAAAAAAACTGTTTTAGCTCGACTAGAGGGATTCCAACAAATGAATGTTTTACACAAAAAGAATTTTCATTTGGAGCTAGAGGAAACTTTAGAAAAAGAATACAACAATATTCTTAAACAAGAGGAGGACTTCTGGAAATTAAAATCTAGGGTACAATGGCTCAATGATGGCGATCGCAACACGAAATTCTTCCATCTGTCTACAATTCAAAGACATAGAAGAAATCGTATTCTGGGGTTAAAAAACTCAGTGGGGGAATGGAATTATGATCAAAAGGAAATACGGGAAAATATTGTGAACTACTATCATAATACTTATAGTACGGAACTTATAAAGTCCAATATTTCCAGAGAAGACATAACATCCATACATTTGTCAAATGAAAATAGCAACCACATAAGTAGAACCCTCGAAGACGTAGAAATCCTAACAGCCATTAACTCTTTCCAACCACTTAAAGCATCAGGCCCTGATGGGCTCCACCCAATCTTCTTTCAAGCAAAATACTCAGTCATCACCACTTGCAAGCAAGCTTTTCTCCACAATAAAATTCCTGACAATATCAATAATACGTTCATAGCTCTCATTCCAAAGGTTAAAAGCCCTGAAAAAATTGAGCAATATCGGCCCATTAGCCTCTGCAACACTATCTATAAAATAATTTCTAAAATTATTGTGAACAGAATTAAACCTTTCCTTCATAATCTTATCAGCCCAAATCAATGTAGTTTTCTACCAGGTAGAAGAGCATCAGATAATGCTATCATTGTTCAAGAAGCCATGTTATCATTAGGCAAAACTAAAGGAAGAAAATCTAAAATGATTATCAAGATTGATCTGGAGAAGGCGTTTGACAGATTAGAATGGTCATTCATTAGAAGCTCATTAGAAGCACTAAACTTCCACAAAAATACTGTTGCCCTAATCATGTCCTGTATCACAACCCCCACTACCCAAATCTTGGTAAATGGCATTCCTACTACAACTATTATACCCTCTCGAGGATTACGACAAGGGGACCCCCTATCCCCTTATCTCTTCATCATATGTATGGAAGCCCTTACTAGAAAAATAAATGAGGCAGTCACAAATGGGTCCTGGAAGCCTATAAAGCTCTCTCGTTCAGGACCAAAAATTTCCCACCTAATGTTCGCGGATGACTTAGTACTCTTTGCGGAATCCACTAAAGAGACATCAGAAGCTATTCTCAAAACTCTCTCTGACTTTGGTATTGCATCGGGGCAAAAAGTCAACAACGCCAAATCTAGAATAGTTTTCTCGACAAACTGTCCTCCCCAATTAAGCTCTCACATAAGCGAAATCCTGAACATTAGAGAAGCTAAAACTTTTGGGAAATATCTAGGTTTTAATATCACGAATAGCTCCCCTAAAATGAAAGATTACCAACATTTATTAGATAAAATGAGAATTCGATTAAAAGGTTGGAAAACCTACATGCTATCTATGGAGGGTCGCACGATCCTTGCTAGAGCCACGTTAGCAGCTATCCCTACCTATACTATGCAAAGTGCACTGCTGCCAATAGGAATTACAGATAATTTAGATAAAATAGTTAGAAACTTCATATGGGGCACCACTACAGAAAAAAGGAAAATCCATCTTGTAAATTGGGACATAGTAACCTCACCTAGGAAATTCGGAGGTTTAGGTATTATTCAAGCTAGAACTAAGAACTTTAAACTACTGACTAGCCTAGCTTGGAGATTCAGAACCAATCCAAAACCCCTTTGGTCAGAAATACTCCAAGCAAAATACAATCCTCAAAAGAAAGCATTAAATATGATTCAAAGAAAGGCCACTGACTCCTTCATTTGGAAAGGCCTAATTCATGGTAATAAAGTATGCTCTCAAGGCATCTCTTGGACCATAGGAAATGGGAATGACATCAACATATGGGAAGACAAATGGATAAATCATGTAGGGACCCTTAGAAGCCTTATCATAGGCCCTATACCCAAGGATCACCTAAATCTTACAGTTAGTTCCCTGCGTGAGGGAAACTCATGGAACCTATCTCAATTATCCTTCCATCTACCCGACAATATTAGAGACCTAATCTATTCCACTTACATTTCAACCAACCCCCACAATAATGATACTTTTCACTGGAACATGACGAGCACAGGATCCTTTTCCACAAACTCCATACCCCACAATCTTATAAAATTTCCCAAACCAAGGGAACATCAAGTTTTTGATCATCAATGGATCTGGCATACCAACAGCTTACCAAAAATCAGGACTTTTCTGTGGCTGCTTGCCCTTAATAAACTACCCACAGCTACACATCTATTCCACGGACATATTATTTCCTCCCAATACGGCAAATCATTCCCTCACCATATTGAAACAATAGACCACATTTTCTGCCTATGCCCTAGGGCAGATATTATCTGGAATTTTTTTCCCACTATATCAAAGCCAACTTCGGACTTTACAAACTGGATGAAAACTTCCTCTTCCGACAAAGCCAATACTATTCATTACAACTCGTTAGCCATCCCCTCCAATACTATCATACCTTTCATTGCTTGGATGATTTGGAAAAATAGAAACTCTTTGCTATTCAACCAAAACCCAAACATATGCAATGGAAATAAGGTATTAAAGTTAGCTATTGAATTTGTCACCCTAGGAAGGAGCAACCAGGCACCTTCCAATATAGCCAGAAACCAAGATAACCGGACATGGCAACCCCCTGACCACGGATTCTATAAACTCAATATTGATGGTACCTTTAAATCTAATAATATAGGAGCGCAGGTGGAGTCTTTCGAAATTCCAGTGGAGATTGGATTATGGGATTTGCCCAAAAATTCACTAGCCTGGACTCTCTCTATAGTGAACTAAAAGGATTACTAATTGGCCTTCACATTGCAAAGGAACATAATCTACTGCCATTACTCATTGAGACAGATGCTCAGGTATTAATTTCCACTCTAAAAAATCCTACCAGTTTATACTCACATATTTTTTCGGATTGTAGGTTATTGATCATGGAACTGGAGCAGGTGAGGGTTAGCCACGTGCCCAGAGCAGCTAATGAATTGGCAGACACCATAGCCAAATATGGAAACTCTCTAGCGCAGTCCAACAAGTTATTTTGTTATGCTACTTGCTTACCGTCATGTATTAATGTTTTTGAAAAGGACAGGCCAAAAACTCAACATGCTACGCATGAAGGCCAAAGTCCATTATGTATGCTACTACCTAATGGTTGAATGAATGAATGAATGGATGCTAGTTTTTTAATAAAAAAAAGAAAAATCTTTTTGACTTCATCAATTCAAGGATATCATCCCTTGTCAAACCACCATAATAGCCTTTGGTCACTTTCTCATAGAATTTCTCACCTTTCAAATGGACCTTGTCCAATTCATCTTGAGAGGAGTATACCCCGCAATACAATCCAGTAACTAGTGCAAATTCTCTCAACCCAAAGCAAATAGGTTTGCCTTCCAATATGCACCAGATTTCATATAACTTTGCACTCCCAATTTTGCGTAGAAGAAGGGAGTGTACAAGCTGTCCATTGAAGTGTTTCCAATGCTCAGACAAGCTTAAAAAGTGACCAAAACAAGTATTTCTAAAGGCTTCTAGCAGTTTTGAGGTTGCTAACTCTTCTTTGAATCTGAAAAATTTCTTCATAGAAGATCTTACAGAAACCTTAGCAGGAAAATATGGATGAAAATCCAAATATGTCTTGAAGTTGTATTTTGATAGCTCAAGACTCTTTTGACACTCAGCAACTAATAGAGCTTCTGGATCCCCTAATTCCTCACGATCTTCCACAACTTTATCAGCCTGTTCATTAAATCAATAAATGCATAAACACATGTGCTAAATATCAGATATCACAAGTACTTTATGAAAACCCTAAACCCTAAAACCCTAAACTCATAAGAAGTTATATATCAGATTTAAGAAGTGCCAGAGTTGATTAATAGACTTTAAGTCAATGGACTAGAGCTAGTGTTACTTAATAGATATTAAGTCATAATACTACTATTATATGCTCTATTGCCCATCAATTTCACAACAACATACATGATTATAAAAAAAGTAAAAAACATGTACTCTAAGTTATCCAATAACTACTAAATAGACTCAAAATATGAACATATACCTCTTCAGTAATTGATAAATCATCAAGGGCTTCTTCACTACCATCTTTTTCCTGTCCATCACCATCAGCTTTATCCTTTCCCTTATTCACACCACCAGACTGATCATTTTCCTTTCCATCACCCGCTGGTTTATCATTCACCTCCTTCTCATTAGAGTCTTTTCCTTTTCATCACCATCTTTTTTCTCATTCACACTAACAGAATCTTTCCCCTCTTCCTCTTTTTCCACACCCTCAAAAGAAGCTTCATCAGTATCTTCTTCATTTGTTGTTTCTTCAATTGATTTATGTTGCATTAGAGATAACACTTCTTTTTCTCTAGTGTTCAAGGATTCATTTAAGGATTCCCCATCAGACATTACCTGTTGGAATTGTCTTCTTCTTCTTTTGGCAGTACTAGTGCTTACATGTGTTCTTTTTTTTGAAGCAGCTTTGAGCATTTTCAATGTCTTAACTTTGTCTGGGACTGAATTCTTCCTTGTCCTGACCATATTATCTAGATAATAAAAGGAATATTAAATCATTTACAGTAACAAACATTAAGTTGGCTTAAATTTCAGCGTACACCAAAACATTAAGTTGGCTTAAACAAAGTTAGGCAAACATAACAAAGTTCCAGCGTATACCAAAATATATTATAGAACTAGGGAGCATGCAAATTTCACTTTTGTCTTAAATTCAAGTTGGCTTTTGTTTTAAATTCAAGTAAGGGAGCATACAAATTTCACTTTTGTCATGCAACTAAAATAAAATATAATCGAATTGAAATTTATCTACTTAGGTTGGTTAAAAATCCATCAACATGACCAAATAACACTGTGCAAAATCAAAAAACACCAGTCACAAACCTTCGATAGTTACGACACAACAATCATTCATCAAATCATCCAAATACCCTAAATGTTCTCTAAAAACACTATAGTTTTACCAAGAAACGCTACATTTTCTTAAAAAATCACAGTAAACAAACAAATATATAAAAAGGTAAAGTTTTAAGTTAGGGTTTACCTTACTGATTTTTAGCGCCCTTTTTTGCTGGAAAACGACGAGGATGATGATCAGAGTAGTAGCTTATGATTTACACACTTAAATTTTAAGTTATGACGGTGGTCAGAACAATGGACTGTGGTAGTTGGCGAGAGAAATGTATGGAAGAAGACGAGAGAGAAGAGAGAAAGAAGCAAAGTTGAAAGAAAAATGATTGTGCGCGGCTACCAATTTGCATTGGGATGTTAATTTGTAAATTTTCATCATTTTCTTCTGGCCCTAAAGTTTTAAAAACTCTAATCTAGTCCCCCAACCCACTTAACCCCTTTCTTAATATTTCTGTGGACAAAAATAGTGAAAAAAGAAAAGAAAGGGTTACTTTTTTAATTGAGGACTTGGAAGGGTCCTTTTGGTTAAATCTTCACTAGTAACTTTGTGGTTGTAGGTTCTTAGAGAAACAGGATTCTATCCATGTATTTATTGTTGTGCTGAAAATCATCAAAAACTTTACTCATCTGCAGTATAGACTAGTTTTGGACACGCGCTTTACGCGTGAACCTTATAAGATTAAATTCGTTGAAATTAACGTGCCATTTATCGATCTATGGAACCCAATAAAGAACACAACAAAAGAAAGTGAATGTTGAAAATAACCAAAAAGTATGAAACGATTATCTTCAAAAATTGGAACAGGTTATTTATCTCCCATTGCAGGTAGTTTGTCTCCCAATCTAAGACTTTCATAAATCACATAATTGAAAAAAAGGCGTAAAATCAAATTAGTAACCTAAGTAAAAAAATCAAAGTACTAATAAGTCGACATACTTATCTATTACTTTTATTTAATCGATCAATCATCTTTAATACTTGTCACTTTTGGGAGGTTCCATATTTCACTATTATGAGGAGACATATGGAACACCAAGCCATGACGATACAATATCATTCACAACATAAATATTTTTAGTACCCTACTCTAACCAAAGTTTGTAAAATTCAATCAAGCATCTCAAAAGAGTCCAGTCAATATTCTAGCGTTGATTTTTAAAATGAGAAAGTTAATCATATAATTAGAGAAGTATAATTATACCGATCTGAAGCTCAATCACCAGTACTAAAAATTCTGATTCACAGTCACCCTTCTACAAGTGCAATAATTAAAACATTTTAATCTTTGGACATCAATTCTACAGAGTATAGAAAGCTTTACCTCATTATCAAGTGAATACCCATTAGTCACGTTGCGATGGCCTCACCCAGAAATTTTGACCAGCCATCAGAAGAAAGGAACAAAACTTATCCTTATTACAAACACAAAAACTCAAGAATTGTGAGCAAAAAAGAAGTAATACATAACCTTCTCAAAGTGTTTCGTTGTGACTAAAATATAAATACAACCTGACAACTTTCTTATGAGATTATATAGTGCCTTAAAAAAATGAATATGAAGAGGCACACCAGTTTTGAGAATATAACCGATATGTATAAAATTATAATGCTTATTAGAATTCAGTTAGTAGGATAAATTAAGATTATTTAAAGCGTGTCTTTTGGGGTTTTAGCACATAAATGGAAGAAATAAATGAAAACGCCAAACAGTGAGCAAAAGATATTTTTAATGAAAATGGTAATGAATCTACAAAATGAACATATAAAAAGTCACTCAACAGAAGTGTTTATCAGTAAATATATTCAATATATTACTCTCTCCGTCCCAATTTATGTGGCACTTTTCGTTTTTCGAGAGTCAATTTGACTAAATTTTGAAACTAAATTGGATTAGGTTATCTCAATATTTTGACATTAAAATTTATATATTTGAAAGCTACTTGAAACGTACTTTAAGTTGTAATTTTTCTCATATTATTTTAGTGAAAAAATATATTTTGAATTGTCGGTCAAAATTCATACAGTTTGAATCTCAAAAAGCAAAAAATGCCACATGAATTGGGACAGAAGGAGTATATTGTTATTGTCTTTTCATATGTTTTTAACTTTATTAATTAGTTGAACTTCATTGGTAATTATTCAACTGTATGTATTCCAAGAGCAGTATAATAATATCAGGTAATTGGAGAGCTTCAACTATTTACTTATTATAGTTATTACATTTATTACCGTATGAATTATTCTTATCAATGGAACAATCGTAGGTTTGTGAAGGAGTAACATGAGGCATTTGGTATTTAGTTAAGGGAAAAAGGGAGTTTTAATATTATTTAGGGGTATTTCAGTAATATGGCTTTACATTAGGATGTTTTTACTTTTATAATAACTAGTTTTGGGCACGCGCGTTGCGCGTGTAATCTTAACGCATGAGTACAACTTTGCGTATGCGGCATAAATTGTGTAATAATGGAGTTGTGTGTGTTTAATAATGTAAGGTATTTCATGAAAGAGAATGAAATATAATTTTGTGGATATCTGCCTGTTTAAATTGGTTGTATTTTGACTATATACTAAATCGAAGAATGTCCGTTGAGCAGGTTAATAATGTAAGGTATTTGATGACAGAGCATGAAATTTATTTTTGTGGATATCTGCTTGTTTAAATTGGTTGTATGTTGACTACATACTAAATCGAAGAATGTCCGATAGTTCTTAAGTATGTCAACTTTATATTAGAAGTTGGTGAAGGAATAAATGTGAAGTGCTCTTTTTTTTTTCAATAAAGCTTGGCATAAACAACGATTAGAAGTCTTATTTAGAGCAGCAGTATAATTTAAAGGAAGTAGTGGCTTAAGTAGGCCCTTTATTGTGGTTGTACAACTGTAGTAAAATTGAAAGGAGTTATGGTAAGTTACTGTATGATGGCCAATGTATAGGTGAAAATTGACGAACAGTAATGTTGTTCCAGCGACTTTGCCTTTGAGCGGGAAATGATCATATATTGTGTGAACCTGTTAATTCTGATTTTTTAATGTGTCATATACTTAAAATGTACGGACCATATTGTAGGTGGCTACTCGAATTCACGGCTTACCATTTGAGGAGATCATTGGCTCTTTCAATTTTTGGGTTCAGTATGACACTACTTACATGAGTTGTTTTAAGGGAGAAATCCCCTGTTTACAAATGAACAAACAAATGTACACTTAGCTTCATGGTGGGAAAGTTGATATGCTAAATCTTTAGATAAAGGGGGCCAGACCTTTGTATATATCACCCTTAACATCACAAAAGGCTACGACTGGTCTGGAATTTTCAAGGCTCTGTAACGTTTCTCCGTCAAATTCAGCGAGGTCGGCCCACAATGTTAGAGTTTTGCGGTCAAACCTACATTTAAATTCAGTGTTAGAAAACTTACATATGTTTATGTAGTGGGCAGAAGTTTAAGTCACAATCGTAAACCAATGACGTTGATGCTTGAAGGGGAAAAGAATTGACAGGCCTTTTCTACTATGATGCAGAGTTTCACAGTATACCAAATATCTGAGTAAATAGTACTTTAATTTATAGTACGGTGGGAAAGCCAAAAGATGGTAACCGAAAAGGCTCAATACCACTAACTAATGAACAACTGAAGATGATAGGATAATCCCATTATCTATCCCATTAATCCCATTAATTAATTAGTAAGAACGTGACATTCAATTGGGGGTTTGTAAAACCAAACTGTGTATATTCCAATAATTAAGAGCAATAGTGAAGGCGGATAAGTAGAATAAATTTTTTTGAAGGAATACCTAGCGGCAAAATCGCGAATCTGATTGAGTGCATACCCATTAGAGAAGCTTTGAATTCCATTACACCCTGCAATTATGAAGCCCATTGAAAGCTTGGCCGAATGAGCAGTTTGGAAGTTGTCGATTCCTGAGGTGCTGGAAGGACTGAATGACGGGGTATGTGAGGTTTAACATATCAGCCACTTTATGTTAGTATTTAGGCTGAACAATGAAGTTAATGCTTTTAGGAGTATCTTTTAAGTAAAGAGGGGCAAAATAGGTGTTCACTGATTTATTAAGGGTAATTAAGTAAAATGACTTTGGATAAGGAGACTTTCACTTTTATAATAATATGATATGATATTTATATTTTGACGCAATCAAATAGTCACAGACCTTAGGAAAAATATTGTCTACAAAAATTCCAGTCCATTAATTATGTATAAATTCAGGTAATGTTCAAAATTGATTATAAGTTTTGGCACAGTGCATTATGTCAAGTATTTCAAGTTATCTTCCTCTATTTTTTTGTTTATTCTATTAGGACACGACAAAAGATGAGATCTTCTCTTGATGTTTCTTAAATTTTTTCTAATACCAGTAAAATTGCTAACTATTTCTTGAGTTAAAAAGTTATTGTAGTAAACCTATTGTCTCCTCATGTAAATGTTACTTCCTCTGTCCCACTTTGTTTGTCATAATTTCCTCATTAGTTTGTCCTAAAAAAATTGTCATATTTTTAAATTTGGAAACAATTCAACTCCAAACTTACTTTTTGACTCATTTATATCCACACAAATATCTATGACTCATTTTAGACCATAAGTTCCAAAAGTCTTCCTATCTTTATTAAACTTTGTGCCAAGTCAAACTACGACAAACAAAATGGGACGGAGGGAGTATTTTATGAACCTGAGACTTAAAATTTACTCAATGGATGACACCAAAATCTTAAATATTCAATAGTTGTCATGCATGATGTATTTCCTAAAAATGTATTTCAGGTATCACAATTAAATTTGTATTTAGTTGAGTTTTAGGCGATCGTTTATATCTCAATTTAATCGATTGATGAGCAGTTTACGTTAGCAAGTAATCGGTTTTCTGGGTTTTAATCCGAACACAATGCAAGTATCAGTTTCGAAGGAATAGAATGACAAATCTGATGATGTAATACGACGAGTTCAATTCGAAAGCAAATGTGATCGAATAAATGAAGACAAGTAACGGATCCACAGTTTACGATGATTAAACCAAATTTAGTTTCGAACAGGTTATGAGTAATATGCACAATTATTACTTCACTAAAGATGATGTAAATACTGATGTAAATACTAGTTTCGTTCATGTTGAATAGATGATTCCGACAAGATTCGATGAGTCAAGCTATTGTAGAATGAAATTATCGATGGCAAATATGAAAAATTATATGACTTGACCGATGACAGGTTTGGATAGGATGATAGAAATGCGATTGGTGAAGTACGCTTTACCAAATTAGTGCTACGATCAGAATGCAATAATGACAGTTTACTTAATATGATCAATATTAATAAGCAAATACAATGAACACTGGATTAGTTATACGACCAGTGCAATGATAATAGATTAATGAAATCGATGACAACAAATTGAAGGATCATATATGCATATATCACAAAATCTATACTAAATAGATTACACAAAAATATTAATCAGAGAACTTACTTGTTCTCCTTATAAGCGGAAGCGGTAGGATCTTTACCACAGCTGAAATCATTGGTCGTCGGTGGTTGTCACAGTAACGGAGCAACCCCTTTATCCACAGTCTAAACACTTAGTTATTTGGTAGAGAGAAAGAGAAAGAGCTGTATAGAAAAGTACTTATCTTTTTCACTATGTATTACTGTATACTTATAGCTTATATGAAGTAGTTGTCCTCTTATAGGACTCTACTAGGTAATTATCTATTTACCAGGATAAGCTTTAAGAGCACCCCTTATGGGTGGACTCTTAACAGATAATTCCAACACAAATAAATATATCAAGCAATGGAAATAGCATGCAAACAACGAAGTAATCAATAACAAATCAATGAATAAAGCAGTAAAGCTTATTGTATTGAAGAATCGGAGGTTGGTGCTTTGATGAAAGAGATGGATCCTCCTCCAAGTTTGAACCAAGCCGCGATTGATGTTTGATACAGTAGTTGAGATTGTAACGGTAATAGTAGAAGATTTGCTAATAATAATAATGGCATAATATAGCTAATGAACTAAGGATGCTTTTTGTTCTGATGAACGTGGAAATACAAATGGGGAAATGGGGGTTTATTTATAGGTTGAAGAGGTGTGAAGTTCCCAACTCTAGAAGAACTCCACTTTCTCACGTCTCTCTTCAGCCACGCAACAGCAGTTGCCCACATTCAACAACCTCCGCCGAATCTGCTCCGACAAAAGCGGGATAATATCAACCAAAGTTATTTGATAAAATCCATCGTCTTCGAGATTTTTCGATCACAACACAACATAATCGATCACATCAATAACCGAAGCTATTTCTCAATCCGACCTCATTTTGCACTGCCTTCAAAATTTGTTCTCACCCTGCCGCATAGTTGACCACGTGTCCTTTATGTGATCGGACAGAAATCGATCAATACACATGATTATCTTACGGGATAGAATGCGCGGAAGGTTGTGATACCAGTGAACAAGCTTGTTGTGCGCCATGGGTTCTCACCCGACATCTTTTTTGTTGTTTACTGTCAATAAATATAACTAAAATGTCAAAATTTGGTAGTAATTTCTCTTTCTTTTTTTGTTATTACTCTTAAGAAGAGTTCTATTGGAGGTTGGTTTTGGTTTGATCATAAGTCGCATAGTATAACATAACAATCTCATAATCAAAGTTTGAATTTCATATTTGGTGAATTCTTATCATATACTTTATCTAATAAGAAGATTAATGAATACCTACATTTTTTTATTTGTTTAGAGATAGTTAAATACCTGTATTAATGAAAGATAAAATTACTCGGTTGATTGGTATGCATAAGTTGATTATAAATATCTCTTCTTGGAAGTGAAGAATTTGTATCATAAATGAAGTAGTCAATTTGATTGAAAAAATTCCGGAAGTTTATGTTGTATTAGTGCTTGTGTCTTGCCAATTTTTTCTATATATTGAAAGTTGAAACCATTTTTAGGTAATAAATGGTTGATCATCAACTCAATTACCGCAATACTCCAAGAAGTAAGTGTTTAACAAATTTTGAGAGTTTGGCGGATCGAAAGTTTGAATTGTTATTGATCATACCGAGATTCTTTTCTTTTTGCCTTTTTGTTATCGTATATCTTTATGTGTTTTAAATTTTACTGCGCCCGGAGTCTTCAATATTTTCCTCTTTTGTTGTGTCTTATATAATACAATTAAACATGTTACTTGAGTAGTTAAAAAAAGAAATTTACTTCATTGCACGTACAAGTCTTTCTCTAAAATAATTTTCTTAGATTACCAAGTAGTAATTCGTATATCCAAGGGAAAAAACTTATGTTGGATAATGCTCAAGGATGTTGATTTAGTTTATGAAGGGAGAGTAGACTTGAAGAAAGTAAAGATAAGTATATCATAGTTTTTGTTGATTTCCATTAAATCAGTTGTATGTACATATATTGATTTTTTTCATGTTTTTAAATCTATATTGGGAGGTTTTGTAATGTTTGCTCTCTATGAAACTTGTGAAAATTTAACCAAAAGGACCCTTCAAGTCCTCAATTAAAAAAGTAACCCTTTCTTTTCTTTTTCCATTATTTTCGTCCACAAAAATATTAAGAAAGGGGTTAAGTGGGTCGGTGGACTAGATTAGAGTTTTTAAAACTTTAGGGCCAGAAGAAAATGATGAAACTTTATAAATTAACATCCCAATGCAAATTGGTAACCGCGCACAATCATTTTTCTTTCAACTTTGCTTCTTTCTCTCTTCTCTCTCGTCTTCTTCCATACATTTCTCTCGCCAACTACCACAGTCCATTGTTCCGACCATCGTCATAACTTAAAATTTAAGTGTGTAAATCATAAGCTACTACTCTGATCATCATCCTCGTCGTTTTCCAGCAAAAAGGGCGCTAAAAATCCGTAAGGTAAACCCTAACTTAAAACTTTACCTTTTTGTATTTTTGTTTGTTTACTGTGAATTTTTTAAGAAAATGTAGCGTTTTGGTAAAAATATAGTGTTTTTAGAGAACATTTATGATATTTGGATGATTTGATGAATGATTGTTATGTCGTAACTATCGAAGGTTTGTGACTGGTATTTTTTGATTTTGCACAGTGTTATTTGGTCATCTTGATGGATTTTTAACCAACCTAAGTAGATAAATTTCAAGTCGATTATATTTTATTTTAGTTGCATGACAAAAGTGAAATTTGTATGCTCCCTTACTTGAATTTAAGACAAAAGCAAACTTGAATTTAAGACAAAAGTGAAATTTGCATGCTCCCTAGTTCTATAATATATTTTGGTATACGCTGGAACTTTGTTATGAAGACACGCAGAGTTCTCGAAGACATCAGCATCATTCATGGCCAAAGAGTTTGCGAGTTTCAAGGAGTCAGTGAGATATCTTTTCACATCCGTCTTGTACACCGCTATTACTTCCTGAATGCTCACGTCAGCACTCAGCAAGTGGGGGGCTGACTGTGTGGGCAAAAATAAACCACCTACTATTACAGGGATACGAGTTCAGCTGGCGAGACTAGATATATTTTACAAGTCACCGGGCACAGAGGATACACGCCTGCTCCACGAGTTACGACCAGTCAAGCGATACGGGCATAAGACGCAAGGCATACATCCCGCCGCCTTAGGGTTTACAGTCTCCTAGTTAGGGCTTCGTATATTTCAGCACCTTGAGTTTATAGGCCTATGACCTCATTAGTCTTTGTATTTTACTATAATTACGACTAGATAAATTTCTACTATAAATACCCCTCCTTACATTGTATTGTACATCAAGTGATTCACACCGAATCCGGCTATTCTCAAGGAATAATACTTCTTACTTTCATGTTCATTACTTTTCTCTCTACTTGCTTAATATTTCATCATATTTTACTGTATACCGTACTCTGATACCAAGATGGTGCAATGCAATACCAGAAGGGGTTGCTAGCACAAACGCGGAAGAACAATAAAAAAGGTAATAGATAAAAGCAAGACAAAACTTGTTTCTTTCGAAAGAACAGTGAGGAACCTGTCTCAAAGCTCGATCAAAAGGGACACAAGAATCACCTAGACTATGCAACAATCCTCAAGAGAACATTGCCTCTTGCAAACTGAATGATCAAAGAGGAATGTTCAATCGGATTTACCGAAAGCCACAAGTCCATAAAAGCCCTCACCGGGGTTGCTCACGACGGAGACAAGAAATGTGCTCGGCACTTTCATTCAATTAATGGATCTCTGACATGCTAAGGATGTCAAGTCTTTATATAATGCTTAAAGGATAAACGTGTGTTATGTGTCATCCCATCTATCGAGCGGTTATTTCTGCTTCGACATTGGACGAAGCACATGTTCCAGTGGACACTTCAGTTGGAAACCTGGCTAGCATGGTGGGACAAGTCATGGAGGCCAACCTAATTGCTTTTCATGGAGATGAGCTGCCGCCGGAAGGGTTGAATCACAACAAAGCTTTGCACGTCACTGTCAAATGCAAAGACTGGTTCGTGGGAAGAGTTCTGATCGAAGGAAGTTCTGGTGTGAACATATGCCCGTTCATCACTCTGAAAAGAATGGGAATTGACCAAATCAAGATAAGGGAGAGCGACATGAAGGTGAAGGCGTTTGATGGGTCACAAAGAAGCACCATTGGGGATATTGACCTAACTATCATGGTCGGTCCCGTGGAGTTCACTGCTGAGTTTCATGTCATGGACATTTCTTCCTCCTACAATCTACTACTGGGGAGGCCCTGGATCCATATGGCTGGTGCGGTACCTTCTACATTGCACCAAATCGTGAAGTTCGAATGGGATCACAAAGAGGTAGTAGTGTTCGGTGAGGGGAACAACTCTATCTACAACGAGCAAATCATACCAGCAATTGAAGATGGGCAGACATTCTATACTGTAGAACTTGTGGGAGCAATACAAGGAACTCGAGGAGGACGTCGCAAGAATTATAATTCAAGTTGGAACCCCACAGACGTGGTCCAAGGAGGTTACACTGCACACTTTGCTCCCAAGTTGGTCAACACACTGCCTGGGGTTGAAGAAAGAAAGAAGAACTTTTACAACGCCTATTGGGATAGCCGAGGCAAAGGCTACGAAGGGAGGAATTTGGTCTGGGAGCCAGTCATGTCTGATTGGGGAGTGCCCTCACGCGAATTTCGCGAGACCATACCAGTTAAGACCCAGAAGCGACCAATGTACTCACCCAATGCTCGTCCCAATTGGAAACGCATCTCTGAAGAAACAAAGGGAAAGAAAGTATGGATACCCAAGGCATCTGAACTTATGGAGGTAGTGATCGAAGAGCCATATGTACTCCCACAGCCTGCAAAATGGCCTGGGGACTGGGTTATAGGCATCATGATCAAGCAAGGCTACGAGCCCCGCAAACGTTTGGGCAAGAACTTGGATGGCATGGTCGAGCCGATTAGAATTGTGATGAGGCCCGACAATGAGAAGGCTGGCGTAGGATACATTGTGACCTATGAAAAGAGCATGGAAGAAGCTTCATTGGATTTCAAGTTCTATAAGAAAAGCACCAAGACTCTCTTGCATATTTTCGTCTCGTCTGGATACTTGGATGGCCGAAAAGGGGAGGTGTCCGCAGCACAAGGAGTGGAGCCGAAGATAGCTGATGCTGAAGAGGATCTACTAGCAGGGATGCAAAATCTATTCATAGCTGATGAAGACTGCTGTGTGATCCTGGAAGAACATGTTGAACCTCCTGGACTGACAAAGGCTGGATCTGGAGCAGCACTGAACAACTGGATCAGTAACCGGGCCCGAGCTTATCGTGGACCTTAGTAGAGCTGAGGGGATAAAAGTTATTTTTATGTTTTCTAAAATAAAACCCGACTCTAAGTCGTGGAGTTTGCATTTCCTTTCCTATTGCACATGTCTCCCTACAAACTTTGTTTTGCAAGGATTCATAAATAAAATATCGCACCATTTCCTGTTTAGTTTTTTTCTTTAATCTTTTAATTTTTGCAACATTTTACTTATTTCAGCATTCATACTAATAATCCCATTGAGTCCACAAATGCAACGTGTAACGAAACAATGGAGCTTGGGGAAGCTAGAGCTGATTATGATGATTTTGATGAAACTACACAAGAAAAATTTGAAAGATTTGAAAACAAACCTAAGCCAAACCTTGAGGAGACTGAGATGATAAACTTAGGAGATGAGGAAATTGTTGAAGAGACAAGGATTAGTGTGCATCTCAGTGCCGAGGATAAAAAGCGATATACTGAGTTTCTTAAAGAATATGAGGACGTATTCGCCTGGTCGTACGATGACATGACTGGCATAAGCACGGATGTAGTAGCTCACAAATTACCTATCAATCCGGGTTTTCCGCCAGTCAAACAAAAGGCCCGAACTTTCAAGTCATCAG
Source organism: Petunia x hybrida (assembly GCA_037355625.1). Classification (NCBI taxonomy): domain Eukaryota; kingdom Viridiplantae; phylum Streptophyta; class Magnoliopsida; order Solanales; family Solanaceae; genus Petunia; species Petunia x hybrida. The sequence continues at coordinate 224,702 of JBBBVM010000148.1, forward strand.
TTCTGTTGAAAATTGGTGAAGAAGTAACTAAGCAGCTCAATGCAGGGATTCTGAAAACAGTCAAATATCCAACTTGGTTGGCTAACATTGTCCCGGTGCCGAAGAAAGATAGAAAACTCTGAGTCTGTGTGGATTATAGAGACCTGAATAGAGCAAGTCCGAAGGATGATTTTCCACTGCCAAACATACATATCCTGATCAACAATTGCGCGGAACATGAACTGCAATCCTTCGTAGACAGTTTCGCCGGTTATCATCAAGTGCTCATGGACGAGGAGGATGCCGAGAAGACAGCTTTCACTACGTCTTGAGGGACTTATTGCTACAAGGTTATGCCATTTGGGCTAAAGAATGCTGGGGCAACTTACATGAGGGCTATGACGACCATGTTCCATGACCTAATGCATAAAGAGATTGAAGTCTATGTGGACGACGAGATCATTAAATCAAAGAAGAATTCGGAGCATCTCGACAACTTGCGCAAGTTTTTCAACCGCTTGCGAAAGTACAATCTGAAGCTAAATCCGGCAAAGTACGCTTTTGGTGTTCCGGCAGGGAAGCTCCTGGGTTTCATCGTCAGTAGAAGGGGTATCGAGTTGGATCCGACCAAGATTAAAGCCATCAAAGAATTGCCACCGCCAAAAAGCAAGAAAGAGGTTATGAGTTTCCTAGGGAGGCTTAATTACATCAGCCGTTTCATAGCACAATCCACCGTCATCTGTGAGCCAATCATCAAGTTACTAAAGAAAGACGCAGTGATCGAGTGGACAGAAGATTGCCAAAAAGCATTTGATCGAATAAAGGAATACTTGTCTTGCCCGCCTGTGCAGGTCCCGCATGAGCCTGGGCGGCCTTTGATCTTGTACTTGTCCGTGGTAGATTCGGCCTTTGGTTGTGTATTGGGACAACATGATTCAACTGGGAGGAAGGAGCAAGCAATATACTATCTAAGCAAGAAGTTCACTCCTTATGAAGCCAAGTACACATTGCTGGAGCGCACGTGTTGTGCGCTGACATAGATAGCACAGAAGTTGAGACACTACTTGACGTCCTACTCAACGTTGTTGATATCAAGGATGGACCCTCTCAAGTACATTTTCCAAAAACCAATGCCTACTGGAAAGCTGGCTAAATGGCAAATGCTGCTCCGCGAGTTCGACATCACTTTTGTCACTCAAAAGGTGGTGAAAGCTCAGCCTTGGCCGATCATATGGCCGAGAATCCGGTGGAAGATGACTATGAACCTTTGTACACCTATTTTCCTCACGAAGAAGTCATGTTCGTAGGAGAAGATATCACCGAAGAGTATAATGGTTGGAGGCTATTCTTCGATGGAGCGGTCAATTTCAAAGGAGTCGGCATCGGGCCGGTATTAGTTTCCTTGCACCAACAATATGGAAGAGTATGAAGCTTGCATTTTGGGTCTTAGATTGGCAGTGGACATGAACATACAAGACCTATTAGCAATCGAGGACTCTGACCTACTGATTCACCAAGTTCGAGGAGAATGGATAGCAAAGAATCTGAAGATATTGCCATACCTGGAGTGCATAAAGGAGTTGAAGCAAATATTCACCAAGATAGAGTTCCAGCATGTACCCAGACTACAAAATGAGTTCGCGGACGCTTTGGCTACCATATCTGCCATGATCAAGCATCCCGACAAGAACTACATTGACCGAATACCCGTGACAATAAGGAAGCAACCAGCCTACTGCTATCACGTGGAAGAAGATTCAGACGGACAGCTTTGGTTCTACGACATCAAAAGGTTCCTCAAGGATGGAAATTACCTAAAGAATGCAACAAGTCTCCAAAAGAAGACATTGAGAAGGCTAGCAAATGGTTTCTTTCTGAACGGAGAAGTTTTGTACAAAAGGACACCCGATCTAAGTATCTGAGGTGTGTGGATGCAAAAGAAGCTGCCAAATTATTAGAAGAGGTACACTCTGGGGCGTGTGGCCCACACATGAATGGTTTTGTACTTGCAAAGAAGATTTTAAGAGCTGGTTATTTCTGGATGACAATGGAGCATGATTGCATAAAGCACGCGAAGAAATGTCACCAATGCCAAGTCCATGGAGATATGATTCGAGTGCCTCCAAATGAACTGAATATTATGGGATCGCCTTGGCCTTTTGCTGCCTGGGGGATGGATGTCATAGGACCTATCGAGCCAGCCGCTTCCAATGGGCATCGCTTCATACTGGTAGCCATTAATTATTTTACCAAATGGGTAGAAGCTGCATCATACAAATCTGTGACAAAGAAGGTGGTGTCGAACTTTGTCCGTAATAAGATGATCTGCCGATTTGGCATCCCTGAATCCATCATCACTGACAATGGGTCCAATCTCAACAGTGATCTAATGAAAGCAACTTGTGAGGTTTTCAAGATCAAGCATCGCAACTCCACTGCATACAGACCTCAAATGAATGGAGTGGTCGAGGCAGCCAATAAAAACATCAAGAGGATATTGCGAAAGATGACAGACAATTCAAAGCAATGGCACGAGAACCAGCCTTATGCTCTATTAGGATACCGCACCACAATGAGAACATCAACGAGGAAACTCCTTACTGGTGTATGGCACCGAGGCAGTGATACCCGCAGAGGTTGAGATACCATCTTTGAGAATCATCCAAGAGACGCAATTGAAAGATGCTGAATGGATCAAAGGAAGAATAGAGTAATTGGCCCTCATCGATGGCAAGAGATTGAATGCAATATGTCATGGGCAATTATATCAGAGGAGGATGGCCAAAGCATTCAGCAAGAAAGTTCGAGGAAGATTCTTTGAACCTGGGCAATTATTTTTGAAGAAGATATTTCTGAATCAAGAAGAAGCAAAAGGCAAGTTTGCACCAAATTGGCAAGGACCGTACATGGTTCACCGAGTTTTGAATGGAGCATTGATATTGGCAGAGATGGATGGAGAAGTCTGGCCAAAACCTATCAACTAAGATGCTGTTAAAAGATACTATGTATAGGGATTTGTACTGATTAGTGATTTCCCCATCCTGCAATACATTGTGTAATCTGAACTACGTCACGAACTGATTCCCCAAGTGGGATACGTAGGCAACCTATTCAAGGTTCGGTCGCATAAATACAAAAATTTCATTTTCCCCACAAAGCGAACACTGGGGCAGAATTTTTGAGGAACTCTCAAAAATTCCCAAAGGACAAACAAAGCGAACACTGGGGCAGAATTTTTGAGGAACTCTCAAAAATTTCCAAAGGACAAACATAGTTGACACTGGGGCAGAAATTTTTGAGGACCTCTCAAAAATTTCAAATGCAAACTGGGGCAGAATTTTGAGGGTGCCCTCAAAATTTGTTTGGAACAACATAAAGGACGACAAATTTGGCTTTACACAACGCGACTTGTGACTCAATGGGATAAAATATTTTATTTCATTTTCCTTCTTATAAAAGTTTTTCAAAATCATTTACGTTATATACTATTTTATGCATATCCCTATCAGCTCGGCCAAGATCCCGGCACTCGTGGACAGCAACCGTGAAACAAGCCAAGAATGCACAAACCAAATCACCCCGTACAACTCACCAATCTTTCTTTGGATGCAAGCACGAAAGATACCTAAATCAACAATACATGACAGAAGTGCTTCAACGAAAAGGTTTGTCATTTAAATTAGCTGAGGGCACACAACCTGAAGCGTCGATTGAGGGTACACAGCCCGATATCGATTTGTCATTTTAAATTAGCTGAGGGCACACAACCCCAAGCGTCGATTGAGGGTACACAGCCAGATATCGATTTGTCATTTTATTTCTTTGCGGAGGGTACAAAGCCTAATGCACCGACGGAGGGCATACAACCCGATGTCTAATCTAACACTTGACAGCAAAAGACACGCAATTATGGCATGGCAGAAACAATTTCATACTGCAAGAATCCTGGAAAGACAATCCAGCCCGGCGAGAAGGTACGTTTTATATATACACATTATGTTGCAAACACATTTTCATTGCAGGAAACACACCCCGAGCAAAGAAAGCATTTCAGCCTGACACCCTACATCCTTTTAAGTCATAGGCTCTTCTATAGTCATGACAAAATTGGCCGCACTGTCAACGTCTTTGCCCGAAGACTCTTTCATCATCCCCGGGCAAAGAGGGGCAGCTGTTGACACCCAATATTGTCCCTCCTATTTTCAAAATCAACAGTTTTTGAATTTTACACACGCTTGCGTATCCACTCTTGCCTCGTCCATTCTTTTCAAATTACCTTCTCATAATAGCCTGGCAATTGAGGCCATTTTCAATAGTGTCGTCTCAAACCATAGCTGTTTTTATAATTTTCGCAATTATTTCTATTTTGACAAAATTATCCAAAATTGTTGTAAATCTCAAAATTACAATTTTACACGTTTCTTAGCCACCCCAACATTTTAAATTAATTTCCTAATTTTTCTATATTTGTATACCCATTTTATACAATTTTATACATATTCTATGCCTAATATACACTAGATATACAATATATATACATATATACATATTACACCTCATATTTTACACATCACCTACATTTTTACACCTAAGCATTGACGTGGCTCAATCCTAGCCTTCCGTTTAATTTGATCCAACAGCTGAAAGCTAAAATTCCTAATCTACCCCACACAACCCCAAAACCCCTCGTCGATCCCCATTTCCCCGCGTCTGCTCCGATATTCATTCCCCTCTCTCTCTCTCCTTGGCGACTTAAATCGCCACCACTGTCAATGGACTTTTTCGGCCATTTTAGCCGGAGAAAATTAGGGAAAATAGCATCATCGTATTCCCCTTGACGTCCGCTACAAAACCCATACAGTTTTGGTGGCGTTTGGGCAAGGGTGAGATGTGACCTTTGATAATTGTGACACCACCGCTGGGAGACGCCTCCGGCGGGGTTCAGGCCATCGATTCAAAGGTGTTACCACCTAAATAGAGTAAGAAACCCCACACAAAGGTAAATCTATGATGGGTCGATTTGACCCGACTTTGGCATGAACGGGTAACCCTTCCCCTTTTACTGTTTTGGACTTGTGTGATACCTATGCTTAGATTTGCCTAGCCTTTTGTGTGTTAGCATGGTCATTTGTTATTTTTTGATTAGTTGAGGATGAAATACATGATCGAATACTTCTTGTTTTAACTCACTGATTAGTCTAAACCATTGAATTATTGTATGTTCGAGTATTATTTGTTCATAACATGAGTTCTATGTTATCTTCATCAGTTTAAACCTAGAATCTGTGGTCAATCTAGGAGTTGATTTCGTGTAATGTGCTTGGTTGTTTACCCAGTCTCAATACACAATCCCTATAAATTTGTGCCTAGTCTGGATTGAAAAGTTGATTTGCATAATAAAGGAGTCTCGATTGATTTCAAATTGAAGTTGTGATTGATGCTTGAATGGAAAACTGCTTATTCAGTGAAATAGAAATTCAGGATTTTGATGAGAATCTGTTGAGTTAATCAAGGGATTTTAGGATTCAAAATTAGTTCACATCATATTTGTACAATGATTCTTGAATTTAGACTCTATTATGGCTAAGGGGAGGGATTATACTCATCAGAATCTCGTTTAGTCTTAATTTTAGGGCTCTGATTGGTTTATATTTGGAAAGTGTGCCAAGACTTCCCTTTTTATTTCTGAAAAATTATCTCCTCTTGCCTTGTTTGGTTTTTCCCGTTTGAACTAAAATCCCTACTCCTCACCTATATAAACTACTCTCTTTTCAACTAAAAAAACAAGTTCTGAGCACTAAAAATTCAGAAACACATCCTGGTATACTTAACAAAATTCTGCATAGCTTTTGGCATTCAGTTCTTTTTGTTTACTTGCTTCCCTGGAAGGATCACTACTGCTTGTGTTGAATACTGATCCTGCTTTCCCTTTCTGTTGTCTGCATTCATATTAGCTTCACAATACTCAAAGGTATTCTTTCACTCACTATCATCTATTATATCTATGTGTTTGCCCTACATATGCTTATCCTGTTCTGGCTTCACTTGAACTCCTTGTGTGCTTGTGTTTTGCCATGGTTCTGGGTATTCTGATAATCCTAAGAAATCCCTGCATATTTGAAATCATGCCTATGTTTACTAAGGAGGTATAATTTAAAATGATAAGGCTGGTACTCACCCTCTAATAACCTGTGACATCTATGTGCATATGTGTCTGCTTAGTATGCTCTTACTCTGTCTCTGCTTAAATAATTGTTGGCACTGTGCTTTGCTTTGGGTCTGGGAAGTTCTGCCTAAGCCTAAAAGAACTTATGCACCCCTATGAACTATAAGAATCATGACAGTTCCATACAAAGGGTTGTGGTTTCCTGCATGGTTTACCTTGGTCTGAATTGCTGCTGTCTAAGGCCACTCTGGAGTAACTAGGGTGCTTATCTGTTACTTAGTGGCTGGGCTTAGTTCATGGCCCGGCTGACCTTTTTGTCTGCAGCTTATGCAAAGGTAACTAGGTTGTAGTTACACCCTTTTAATGTGTTTTAAAGCTGGGGAGAATCTCCTTTCTTCTCTGATTAAAGCTATGCCTAAATGAACTGTTTAAAGTACTACTGGACCTCTGCTTTATGATTTCCCCTTAGAGACTGTCCCATTTCATGTACATTCTAGGATTCCCTGCTTGTATATATTAAAACAGAGGCTTACAGTATGTGCATAGCCATCCAGGGGCTTATTTCTTAACCCTTTACTCCTATGTGTTGCAAAGCATGACATTTAGGACCCTACATAAGCATTCTTTGATATTGAAACTGACAGTTGCATGCTATTTCTTAAAACTACATAATCTGTGAATGAGAACACTGCGTTAGGCTTGAAATATTATGAGAACTCACTATTTTAATCTAAAAATCACTTGACAGGGGCTATTTGTGTTATTTGAGTCTAAATTGAACTATTTCTGAAAAGTAGGCCCTTTATGTGCATAAACTGTTTTTGACCACTTAAAACGCTCTTATACACTAATATAATAGTGTATATGGGTGTATAAAGTACTTGGGGTCACTTGTACACTTTAAAATGGTTTTCTAATATATAACTATCATTTAGGTCATATATTTGCATGTCTATACCTATATATAAGTATTACTATGTGCGACATCCTTTATTTGCTCTTGTATGCTTCTGTGAACCCATTTTCGATAAACAGCCTCTCCACCTATACATATCTTCCAAAACTTGACCCCTACACAAAAAGGCCATTAAGGTTAGGGCTCGACAATTAATGACGAGTCACACCGACCCTAAATGGCCGACATTTTGTTTCAAAACAAACTCCCTTTTGTTTCTTGCTAAAATCTGAATTTTATTTGCGAAATAGACTATATGTGCGAATCGTTGTTAAGTGAGTGAATTGCATATGTAAACTAAAATTTAACGCCCTTTTGCATGTTTAAACTCATATGCGATTAGGCATTTGATAGTAGAGGCCGAAATACGATTAGGCTCGAATATAGGTCGTATGTGTAAATTGTTTATGTATATGTGTTTGAAATTGCATGATTACATTTTGAACTAGAATGTCAAATTAATTCCCAAGTTAGTATTCATGACAATATACACTATTTATATCCCAAAATTAAGACCCGGACGGTAACCACTTTTTGTGGGACTCGGGGAAGTGCCTAACACTTTCTTCCTCTAGTCATTTGGACTTCTTACCCATATAGAATCTCTGTAATGGACTAGTTGACCTTTTGAACTTGACTTTAGACGCTTAGGTGACCTAATACGCCTTAGAAATTATATTAGGTGGCGACTCCAACATCTAAACTCAAACGAGTCCACCCAGTCAAATCCGAAACCTGACTCGCCTCGCGCTGAGTCCAAATCGGGTATGACAATAAACAGACCCTTTGGCGATGTAGAAACACCCTGCCATTCTATAGCTAATTCTCCTGGAAAGTGAAACTGGACTGTCTTCGCTCTACAATCAACGTTATCGTAACAAGAAGACAACCAATCCATACCGAGAATAACATCGAAATCAACCATTTCTAGTTCAATTAAGTCAGCTGTAGTACTACAGTCACCAATCATCACTGTGCAACCTCTATAAACACGCCTAGCTGCTACAGAATCACCAACGGGAGTGGCTACCTCGAAAGGTCTAATAGCCTCTGGTACGATTTTGAATTTAATAGCAACAAAGGGAGTAACATATGATAGTGTAGAACCAGGATCTATCAACACATATACATCGAGAGAATTTACCGATAGAGTACCTGTGACTACATCTGGTGAAGCCTCTTGGTCCTGTCGATCAATAAGAGAATAGGTGCGGTTTTGAAAACTGCCTGTTGTAGGAGCTCCACTTCGACCTCTATCACGACCTGCTGGTGCCTGAAGAACTTGCCCTTAAGGGCGTGCTGATGCTGAGGAAGCTACTACTGATCTAGCTGGCTAGGCTGCACTACTACCACCCCTAGTCGGGTAACCTCTCATGAAATGGCCTGCCTTGCAACAAATAAAACAAGTATCAACTCCTAACTGACATGGGCCCAAGTGGCATCTACCACAATCTGAGCATCTGGGATATGTCTGACTGATCGGTATAGAAGTACCACGACACTGAAATCCTGAAGTCTGTGATGTCTGACTAGCTCTGGACTGAGGAGGTCTATCAGATCTCGGGCCACGGGACTGTGGAGGTATACTAGTTGGTGGCTGTCTAACACTATGTTGCCTACTAGCTCTAGTTGTCTCTCCAAATGAACCAGAATATCTGCCCCTATTATGTGACGCTCTATCCATGATCCTGGATCCAACATCTCACTGGGCATCTGCACTGTGCCATCTAGTCTGACCAGCTGCAAGACTAGTCAATAATCTTATGGGATCCCTCATTTCCTATGGCTGACTATCGGGAGGAGGACTTGGAGGTATAATAGCTACGGTAGCTGTGGTACCTCTAATATCGCCGTGAACTGAGGGGATCTGTGAGGCCTCAGATGGAGCCTCATGTCTGGGCTCCTCATTCTCATCCACCTCAGGTGGCACTCTACTAGTACCCTGGCAGGCATCGGCCTTGCCCTTTTGAGCAACTGTTACTTTCTTCGGCGGTATCGTTGCATTCAACACATTACGTCTAGAAGGCCGAATTCTATAATCATGGTCCTATCGCACGATCTAGAGAAGAAAGAAAGACAACCATCCTGAAGTGCCCTGTAGCCTCCTGTTCATAAGTATGACGCACAATATACTCTTGAACAAGATTCTACTAGACACGACCTGTAGACACCCTAGGACAAAACTGCTCTGATACCACTTTTATCACGACCCAACCTAGGGTCGCGATGGATAACCGACACCGAGTGTCGATCATCACTAAACCTACTAATAATCTATGAATAATAAAGATGAGCTGGTAACCTAGTTATAAATAAATACATATTTACTGAAAATATAAAGTCTGGAAAGATGACAAGGCTATCACACGCTGACATACATAACATAGCGACTGAACCACACAGGACATATCTACAGACCTCTAAGAGTGCTGAACTGAATATACAAAGGACGGGACAAGGCCCCGCCATACCCAAGCTAGCTGATTGTACACATATCAAAAGATAAGTAACTCCAGGAGTAAGCGGAGTGACTCCAATAGCTGGTAGATGGCCTACTAACGTGGCCCAAGCGCTGATCTATCTGTACCTGTGTGGCATGAAACGCACCGCCCTAAAAAAGGGCGTGAGTACGATATGTACCAAGTATGTATCGCATGAGCATATAATATATAGTATGGCTGAATGAAACTGTAAGGCAGGAATATAAATATGAAAATATGTGTTGAAGTATAGCAATTAAGCTGGAAATCTGAAACATGGACTAAATATGATCTGAATATAAACTGAAGTCTAACTGAATCTGAAACTGAAGACTGAGCTGAACTATACTGATAAATGACTGTAATATGACTGATAATTGGTAACTAGAAACTGGAACTGATAGCTATTAACTGATACTGACATTAAGAACTGGTGGCTGATAACTGAGAACTGATAACTGGTACTGAGCTAAAACTGAACAGTTATCTGAACTGGCACCTGTCTGGTGTTATGGGCTATATCCCCCCAAATCAGGTAACTGAACATCTGAACTAGTCTAATGTATAGTCATACGGTGTATACTGTGGCTAGATACGCGTATATAACAAACCTGGGGGGTGTTATGGGTTATGTCCCCCCCCCCCCTCCTCCAAGCCAGTAATATCTAGTCTCTTTGGTCAGAGTGTGTGAATGACAACCGGTCACACTAGGTGTTTCAACTCCCGCCTGAACCAGAAGGGCTGTGTCCCCCAGATGGGTGTATCACATGCGACCGGACTGTGTGTCCAATGTCCAGCCTCTATGGGGGACTCCAACTCACACATAATATGATCACAATATAAGAATAAGCATGTATGAGGCATAACACATATGGAAACAAATAGATATGGACTCAAAGGAATGATAAGAAAATCCGGGATGGAATGATAGACAAAACCTTGAACTCAGAATTTGTCTAACTACTAACAACTGTCGGAAGATAAAAATAATTTTCCAGATTTTTAAACATATCGTGCTGCTATTTTTGGACATCTTTCACCGTGGTTCTTAGCACCAAATTAGGCACATACACGGTTACCTTTATTCTATATAAGTTACTCACAAGAACCATCAAGTTTGGAACTAAGACAAACTTCAAAAGCTACAAAACAAATGCCTTGTCGAAAGAAAGGTTTAGCCTTACATACCTTTGATGTTTCTTGCTTCTAAACTTTATTTTCCTTGAATTCCACACCTTCTAAAGCTTAAACAAGCTATAACACAGCATTTAGGTACTTTACTTAGCCATGAAATAATTCTAAAACTCAAACTATGAGGCCAAGACTTGGAGAGGCTAGCGAGCTAGTTAGCTAGCTGATTTGTGGCGTGATTTCCTTGTGGAATTTCAAATTTTTGGTGCTCGTTCAACGAGCTATATTATCTTTCATTGCATAGCTAGACTTATATTAGGTTAATGGCACTTTAATGACCCTGCGTGGTCTCTTTAAATTTTGCCACTCTGAGACTTTTACGTTGACATTATAGGCAGCTTATCTACACCTATACAAGTATGCCTTAGGATTTATTTTCGTTTAGCACCTTTAGACATAAGAAAAACGCAGCTTTTGCTCTCTATAACAAAATGTGTGAACTTGTCCAATTTTTGGTGTGAATCGAAATTGCACTTGTTCCAAAGCTTGATTTTACAATTTTCAATTCCTAGTTGTCTTGAGGATTGTTTGTTTAGTTTAGGTCCTCCTTGGCTTCATCTAGAAGGTAAGTAGACTAGTTCCTACTTTCAATTCTTGGTAGATCATTGAGTGTCTAGCTTTTTTCTTGTTTCTTATTTTCATAGTTTAATCCTGCATCAGTGACGGTGTTTTAAGGTACACAAATTATTAAAAGAATCGGAGTCCCTACTTGACAAAATAAAGGTGTGCCAAATCACCAAAAGAGGTATAACTAGAATACCTATAACTCGTTTAGTGGTCTGCGTCAGAGTTCCAGGTAAGGATCTCGGTTGACTTTCGGGAAGGTGTTAGGCATCCTCGAGTCCTATGCCGAGCACAGGTTCTTTTATTGACGCATTTCGACTCTTTGAGTTTGTTTGTTTGTTGTACTTTACCTTCTTCGATTTGATATAAATTTGTTTGTTCAAATGGAAACTCAAAATCAGAGATATAATCACACAAGCACTTCACTCGTTCGAAACCTTTCGACTTAAATCGGGGAAAGTGCACGAAAGGCCACTTTTGCCACTGGTCTTTGGGCACAGGCCACTAATATCAAAACATTTAGTTTGTGGCCACTTTTGCCTAAAGAGATAGAACTTCAGTCCAGAGGCCGGATTGAAGTTCAGTCCTTAAAGATTGAACTTCAATCCAGGGCCATATGGACTGAAGTTCAGTCCAGTCTTTTAGATGGAACTCCAGTCCAGGGCCAAGATGGAACTTCAGTCCATAGCCATACTATGAACTGAAGTTCAGTCCATGGCAATATGGACTGAAGTTCAATCGATGGAACTTCAGTCCAGGGGCCGTATGGACTGAAGTTCAGTCAATTATCAGAGACTTAAGTCAATATTTATTTAGTAAAGGCCCAAAAGTGGCCTCTAGTGTAAGACCAATAAAAATAGTGGCCTCAAACTAAATACCAGTGTTAAAAGTGGCTGCTGGGCGAAATTTTTACACTTAAATCAGTTAAATCGCACAAGCACTTTACCCGTTTGAAATCTTCCGAGTTAAATGAGTTCCACGTGGACAACTAGTTAATTTTGGCCTAATGTATATCTTGTTAGCTTTCTGATTTCTCATTTGGGCCAGATTGCCACTTTAAAATGGCGGAATAGTCTAAATGACACTTGAACTTGGCCCCATTTGCCAAGCCGACACACAAACTTAGGAACTTCCCATTTTAACGCCTCAACTTGGTCGAATACATACAAATAAATACCTCTGACCATTGACCGTGCTTATGTGGCAAAGGCAACGCTGATGTGTCAAAAATCCGTGGTTATCACACTCGTTAGGAGCATGTGTTTGCTCGTTTTTATGTAAAACCTAATAAAACAGGGAAACAAATAATCAAAAAAAAAAAAAAGACCAAAAAGCTGAAAAAAGAAAAGAACAAACAGATCTACTCCCCCACCTCCCCCTTCTTCATCTTTCCCGTCCAACCCCCACGCCATCTCGCCCCAGCCTGTTCTTTTTCTTGCACCCAAATGTCCATGGTCACCATCACGGACCATACAATTCACATTCAAAATTGCCTCTTTTATTTATTGTTCTTTTCATGGGTCATGTCAAAAGACTCATTTGAATTTGATTGGAACAGATTTTTTTTTGGGTTTTGATTTGAATTCGAGTTGTTCAGTGGACATAATTTTCAAATAACTCAAATAAAGTAAATTATCATAAATTTTTAAAACGATATCTTTCTGGGTGTAGTACTTTTGGAGTGTGGTTGTTTGTTCTTGAATTTGGGGATAAAAAAGAGTGGCTTTGGTGACACTTTGTGGTGGTGGTGATTAACAATAGCAGTGTTGGCGTTAGTTTTGGATGAAAATGGCGGTTTACTGATTGGAAGGAAGGTGGGATGGAGGTGGGTTTTGAATGAAAATGGTAGGAGAAGAAAGTGCCTCCACTCCGATGTCGCCACCGTTGAGTTACTGTGACGGTGGCAAGGCTAATTTTAATTTTTTTATGCATATTTTAAGTTTGTAATGGAAAAGGGGAAAAAATAAAGATGATGATGGGTCCCACATTGACGTGTAACAATATGAGTGGTCTTATGTCTGACTAAATGGCCATATATGTGTAGGTGTAATCCACGCGCTAGGCCAAACAGAAAGAGTGGTTTATTAGTCTATAGAAGGTTGAGTTGAAGTGTTAAAATGGGATGTGCGTAAGTTCGTGCGTCGGCTTGACAAATGAGGCCAAGTTCAAGTGTCATATAGGCTATTCCGCCTTTTAAAATTTATAACTTTGTTAAATTGTTGGCCTTTAACCATTTCAAAGAAGCTGCCGTATGTCTCGTTATCTTGCACCTAGGCCAGATTTTCCATTATAAACTCATTTATCAACTTTGTTAAGTTATTGGCCCTTGGCCACTTTCGAGAAAAGCTGCCGAAATTTTAACAGCCTAAAATGTTAGAAAAGCTGCCGAAATTTTAACAGCCTAAAATGTTATGCCTATTTATTACTCCCTTCGTCCCAATTTATATGGCACCATTTTCTTTTTTGTTTGTCCCAAAATAAGTGGCACCTTTCCTTATTTGACAACTATTTAATGCATCATCTCTATTTTACCCTTGTTGGGCCCTACATACTTTTAAACCTACCAACAACTTTTTTATTACTCAAATCTTCTCTCTTACTTTTTTAAGGGTAAAATTGATGCTTAACAAGGTCAACCTCTATTTTCTTAAACTCCGTGTCCGGTCAAATGGTGCCACATAAATTGGGACGGGGGAGTAACATTCTGTCCAGATCTGTATATATCTTCCCGAGTTACAATTATTTACAATGTCGGATTTATTCTAGGAAGAGAAGCTCCTAATATTCATAGTCAAACAGAAATACTCAAGCTTATGTAAGATATTCAATTTTTCAGATCTGACTTCATTCTTAACTATCACACTTGCTTAACCTTCAGTTATTATTTTAAGCATAATGTGGTCAAGTTAATACTTTTGATTTTTTCTTGCTTTATAAATGACAACAGATAACATACATCATATCATACAAACAGAAAAGGAAACAAGAGTTCTTTGAGGCTTTTCAACTGGCTATTTTCTCATTGTAAAAATTTCAAACAAACATAACTCTTACAAAATTTACCTATGAGTGATCTTCCAAGCTACATCAACAATGACCAACAACCAGCCCAAAGGAGCAACAACAAACACACAAACAACTGTATACAAACCACCTTTAGAAAGCCCCTCCCATACCAACTTAGCAACACTTAAAACTTTACTTTCTGACCCTTGTTTCTCTTATCTTTTCCTCTCTTTTTCTATATTATCTCACTCTTTGCTTTCAGATCCGTCTTCTTTCTATTTTTTCAGATATGAAACATGCTTTCTTAAGAGTGAATGTGCATTTTTTCAGCTCTTCCCGCTGTGAATGTGTGAGTAAACCACTCTTAAATAGGCTAGGAGATGGGTGAAAAGTTGGGTAAACGGTACAAGCCTATGTGCCAACTTTTTTACCCTTCTGAAAATTACTTTTGGAATGCATGGCCTCTTCCACTAAAACACAAAAGAGGGCAGGAGCAAGCCTATTTTTAAGGCTGCCAACAATACTTTCTACTTGACTTTCTACTCCCCTTTTAAAATTTTCAGATTTTTACACCAAACTTAAGCCGAACCAAACTTACCCACTAACATGATCCTTTTAACTCAAACAAAACAAAAATGCTCCCAGCCCACACCAATCTCCCGCCTGATTCACTGAAATAGTAACTCTTGGCTCTCAGCCAAGGCCTAATAATTCCATAAAATGCCTAAATCCTCCCAGGTTGAGCATTAACTCAATTGAGTCCAAACTAAGTCACACTGACCCCTTTGAACTCCTAATTCATAGCTTAGCAAATCCAGGTTTACAACTAAGCTTAACACCAAACTATAAACACCTAAGCATCTAAACTAATAAAGGTCCAAGTTAACAAAAAAAAAAAGATGTTTCTGTGCAATTCAACAATTCTAACTAAATCACAAACTAACTTGAGCCAAAGTTCTCTAAAGTAAAAAAAGCAAGAAACAGGTTCATGCTTAAAATATTTAAACCAACAAATCCAGCCACCTTGAGCGCGTATTCAGATCTAAGCAAAGAGTTGGTAATGCATTGACAAGTTTAAAAAAATGCTTAGCAATATACATACAACTTTCATACTTAATCTATCTTGAGATCATTTTTTCATTTGAGAGACTAAAACAATTTATGAACAAACCAATACCTACACCATTGATCATTTTAATGCTAAGTTGCAAACAACACCATGACATAAGATTCCAATCTCAATACCAAGCCAACACGAATTCGAACACATAAATAGATTTGAACAAAGTAACAGCCTATACCATTAATAGAATTACACACTATTGGATAAACCTATACACGAAAATATGCCACACTTAAATGCTAGCAATCTACTATCAACTAAAGCTACAATGGAAACATTAAACTATAACTAATCCTAACAGTAATCAGAGGAGGAAAGCTAAGAAAAAGCAATTGGGATTTCTGTTTATGACCAATGGAAGAAAAAGACACACCTCTACTACTGTCTAGTAACCACCACTACTTCAGCTACGCGCCATCGTCAAGCCATTCCCGCCATCATCGAGCCATTGCCTCGCCTTGACACTGCCTCGGATTAGATTTAACAACACGAAATCACTGCTACCATAGCTGTTGCACCTCCACAGCTTCGATGCACACCACCGCCACACTGCCTTGACATCGACACTCCCGCCTTGTGTCGCTCTATCACAATGAACAACATAGCACTGCCTCACCACCATTACAGAATCTCGGCTGCTTCTACCACTAGCTGTTGCCTCGATACATCGCCAACCACACCATTGGCTCAATGAAACAGCCTCCAAATCAAACTCATTGTCACACACACAAACACTACCCTAACAGCCCCATCGCATCACCACCAGCCTTGCTTCATCACCCGAGTGGTCATCAAACCAACAGATAACAGAAAATAACAAACCCCACGAACCATAAACGACCCGCTTGTGTCGGGTCCAAGACAAACCGTAGGGACTTTGGAAAATCCAGCTACGGGAGGTGAAAAAGGAGTGCGAGATGAGCCCGAATAGGTAAGGATTTACCGGAAAAAGTTGAGTCGCCGGAGTTGGGGTTCCAGTGACTCTTTCTGCTTAGATTTACACCATTCCGTCAAGTTTTGGGAAATTGGAGGTGAGATCGAAGACGAGGGAATGAATACGATTCTGCAGAGGTATTTTTCGCTGAAGAGAGGGTGGTCCGCCATCGTCACCGCTGGCTGTGGAGGACTCCGGCGACAGGGGGAAAATTTGGGCAGAACTTGGCTGTGCGTTCACATTTTGGTCTCTTTTGAAATGACGAGAAAATTGAGTTTAAAGGGGGAGCAAAGAGGGGTAATCAGGAACCGTTGGATCATTAATCCAACGGCTGAGATTAATTCAGAGTTGGGCGGGTCAATAATTGGATAGGCTGCTCTTTCCTTTCAATTTGGCCGGCCCAATGGCAACCTTTCAAAATTAACCAACCTTCAATTCTTAATTGATTAGCACAAACCCAATTAGTTAACTTAGTCAAAAGACCATACAAAATTAAGATAGATAGTTAATTAACTAAATAAGTATTGAACAATAACAAATATTATTTTTTGATAATTTTTTATATTTTCCTCCTAACTAATCAACTACAATAGCTAAACAAAGGACCAAAAATCTAGCGAAATCACAAGAAAATTAACACAATTATTTTCACATAATTTTTGTATTTATGCTAAAATTAGGTGATTATAGTATGAACACAACACCGTGAGAAAGAAAGAACTAGGAAGCCTCTTGGCTGGTCCCCAACTCCAAGGCATTGTCTGTTCTAACACTTTAGATTTTAACACCAAACTAGGTATTTACCATAGAAATAAAGGACTTAAGAACAGAGATGGCATTACTTTTATGACTCAAGAGGTGAGTCCAAGTAGTTCTACTACAATCATCAATAATTGTTAAGAAGTATTTATAGTGTTTATTAGTGGGGGT
Source organism: Petunia x hybrida (assembly GCA_037355625.1). NCBI lineage: Eukaryota > Viridiplantae > Streptophyta > Magnoliopsida > Solanales > Solanaceae > Petunia > Petunia x hybrida. The sequence continues at coordinate 242,030 of JBBBVM010000148.1, forward strand.
GTGATAGGGTCCCCCAAATGTCAATATGGATCAAATCAAAAACATGGTCAGCATAAGAAGTACTATGAGGAAATGGAATTCTTTGTTGTCTAGCAAGAGGACAAATATTACAAATGAAGGGCTGCTTATGCAGGAAGAAACATCAACACAGTCTATTTTTTGCAATTTTGAAAATGGTAAATAGCCTAGCCTATTATGCCAAAGTACATGAGATTTATTTACAATGGTGGTATAAGCATGAATGGAAGCAGAATCAACAGGAACAGGTGTACTGATTGTGTGGTGGATTGCAACAGATAGAGCCCTTCAGCCATCTTACCAAGTACCAATAGCTTCCTCAAAGAAGGACCTTGTAAAGAACATAAGGATGAAGTAAATGTTAAAGAAAGATCAGGATGCAAAAGCAATTTATGGATTGAGATTAAATTGTATTGAAAGTAGGGACAAAAATTAATTTAGAAAGGGTGACCAAATCAATAAGGATCACTGATCTATAACAGGTTACCTTAACTTTATAGTCATTTGGTAAGGTAACTAAATAGGGAACAGTGAGGTTGGTAATGTTAGTGAGGGCAGATTTGTGAGAGATCATGTGGTCTGAAGCTCCAAAATCTAAAATCCATGTATCAGGAAACAAGACAGACCCTAAACAAGAGCAAGTGCTACAACTCATGCTACAAGGATAAGACGAGATACCTGCAAAGTTGATAGATGCATTAGTGGTACCAGTCACAGCAGGATCTGCAACATGTACACCTTGAAGAATGTGTATCAGCTGCTTATATTGATCAGTAGAGATAGTGTTGGGCACATATGAAAGAGTAGGAGATGCATCATGTGGCAAATAAAATCTTGAAGCAAGGCCAGCATCAACTGAAGAGTGAGCATTAGTTGCCATCCTTCCAGACCTACTGTTGGAGCCAAAATTTGGTTGACTCTGATAGTTTTGTTTAGAGGGTTGCCCTGGAGAATAACCCTGTGTTGAACCAGAAGGACCACTCAGCTTAGGGCATTTGCAAGCACATGACCATCTCCCTTGCAATATCTATAGACAACCTTTTTTGAATTAGAATTCCTGCCTTGGTTATAATTGTTGTGATTTGGATTTTGATTCTGATTGTTTTGAGTGAAATCATATCTTGGAGACTGACGATTGTTTATTCTAGAAGTAGAGCTGCTCCCAGCAGAAAAGATGCAGATTCAATAATGAAATTGGGTGTGTTGTGAATGCCCATCTGTTTTTCATCTTGAATGACAAGTGAATAATTTTTTCTGACTGCTAGCAATGGTTGCATCATAAGAATGTTCCTCTGGCATTGTTATACAATTCATTAAGTCCCATAAAAACTACACTAGCTTCTAGTTTTCTTCTTTCTTTAACATCTTCTTTTTGCCACCACAAGAACACTCACAAGTGCAATGAGAATCAGAATTAAGTGATTCTAGTTCAGACCAAAGTCTTTTGACCTTGTTGAAACAAGCACTGATATCAGAAGACCCTTGGGAAACTGCACTGAGTTCCTTTTGGACTTCATATATTGTAGCCCCATTCTCCTGGCCATAGCGCTCATCCAATTCATCCCATATCCCTTTTGCATAATTAGAGTAAATAACACTATGCAATGTCAGCCAAAGAATTCAGGAGCTATGTAATTATCATGTTATTGCATTGTTCCTAGTGGCCATAAAGGGAAGAATCCTGGGGGTGTTTGACATATTTCCTATTGATAAAACCCATCTTCTTCTTAGTAGAAAGACCAATAACAACAACCCTTCTCCAAGCACCAAAGCAAGAACCACCGAATGCTTTGGATATAAGGACCAACCCCAGGTTATCAGAGGGATGTACGTAAAAGGGATGGGAAGGGGGGTAAAACATACGGATCCTGAACATTATGCTGAATTGAGGAATTACTTTTGTCAGAAGCGACTGAACTTGCATCATCCATCTCAAGGAAAAAAGGAAATTAGGGTAAAATTCCGAAGTAAAAAATTAGGGCAAAACTTTAAATCACTAGTCATGAAGGAAATGCAGTGACTACGATCAAGCAAGGAACATATACAAAATAACCGTCGTAGCTAGGTTGCAATATCCAAATGCAGTCACTAAAACGTTTAATCAGAGACGAAAATTAAAAGAACGAAAAATACCGAAATTGTACTTATAAACTAGTATGGTAGTTTTTCCTAATATTCGTGTTGGAAATTGGATTTGGGTCACCCATGTGGGTCAACCCAGATCCATATCCAAATAATAAAATATATAATGAATTATATATTTATTATATTAATAATTATTAAGAAAAAGGGAAGAGACACAACCATTAGGAAAAGTCCTAACAGTTGTGTCTAGTAAGGACAATAAGAACGTTTCTTTCAGTGCAAAAGAAAACAACGCTTCTTTTTCTCTCTTCCCTTGCAACCAAACACAAGAAACTCTCTTCTTCTCTTGGCATGGAAGATTTTCTAGAAGATTGAGATCTTCTACAAACACTGGAACAATTCTGTAACAGGTACGTCATAGACTGTGGCTTATTTGATGTAGTTCGTGTTTTATTAACATGTGATTGCATCCCTGACTAGTGAAACAAATACGGTTAGACCCTGGGCAAATTGTATGTCCATGGATTGTGTGAAATCCTTCATTGGTATCAGAGCCAGGTTATTTGTTTCCTAGTATTGTTTCTTCTCTTTCTTGAAGTATATATACTACGGTGGAAACTGTATTGTTTTTTTTTTTTTTTTTTTGTTTTGGCGTGAAAGCCAAACTTCTTTCATCGTAACGAGCCTGTCCAGTCATGAAACAAAGATATGTGTTAAGTTTATGGAGAAACAAAATTTTGACTTTGTATGTAAAAGAGTTGCATACCTTTTCAAGTTAGAATAATATGGCGAAAGTGGGTCTCTTAATTTGAAGGTTGATGTCACCGATATTTGCTTGGAAAGTTTTTCCCTTATTTGAGTATTGATGGCAATTGGGTGCCAATAACGGTGAAATTTTTTTGTTTCCCACTTAAACTCAATAGTTTTATCTGCTGCAATAGTGTAGTAGTTTTCTTTCCTTCAAACACCTTAGTTGTTCTTGTATGACTGAATAAAGGTGATAGGAACTGAAAGTATAAATTTTTTTTGCTGAGACCAATATTATCACATGGCAGAGATTCTGATTGTTTTGGTTTGTAGAAAAGCAAAGTTATGAAAAGAGAACAAAACTGGGTTTTGTTTCTCTAATGACAGCAAGTTGGCTGGAGCATTTTGAAAGCATTACAAAATGGTCCTATTGATCTCAGAGCAACTTTAGGCCACATTTTTTATACTCAATATATAATTTGCATGCATATAATTTTGTATATGTTTCAAAAGGGGTGTTTCTTTCAAAAGGGAAGAACCAATGATGGTTTGAAACTTGAAAAGATACGTTCTTTTTCTTTAAGACCATCTAATATTTCCTTTGGTTACACAATGCAAACCAGCTGTCATTCAATTTTTTTTTTGGGCATGGTTCTTGAAGGTTTTCTTATCAGTGCCAAGAAATAAAAACAAAATGAAAAGGTTTATTTTGTAATTACCGTTTGGGATCACCAAAAGAAAGGTTCTTTATGCACAGGAGTGTATAAATCCTTTGTGGGTATTTTTTGTATATGTTATGAAGAATATATTGGGAGAAAATTTCACCAATGCAAAAGTTTTTTTTGTAAAATCTTATAGTCAAAAGAAATTTTATGAGCAAGAGTACATATATTTATACATATTCACAAGTGTTTCCTTCATTTCTTTGCCATGTGGCAATGACAACGCAGCCAAACCATATAAGCTCATTAATACTCCAAGAATTAAGAAGTCAAGAAAAGAGAACAAAATTGAGTTCTCACTCTAAGTAAATTCGAGTTTCCTGTATGTGTTACAGATGTGTATAAAATTGCAGTTAGTCTCGATTTCCTTGTGTTATAAGAAAAGTCATGATGCTCACTTTTCTTTAATTATGGACTAACAGTTGATAAAACGGAATAGAGGAAATTGGCAGATAACGGCTTTACCATTGTAAAAGCTGTTTTGTTGTCTTGTAAATGGTTGGACTTGTAGTTTAATTGCCTTAGTGAGTTATTATCAATGCTTTGGCATTGAATACACACTTATCAACGCAGGCAAGAGCAATGAAGCAATGCATTTCGGTCACCGTTTTTATATATATATACAAGTCTGTATATAATACAATGCAAGTACGTCTTATTATTCTGTATGGGTTACAGAAAATTATGACTAAGTGCAGCTGTGAGTATGTGCTCTTGTCTATTTGATGTTTCATACTATTTTTTTTTTTTGTTGAATATTTCTATATTTGTTATGGAATTTCAGATTATAAGTCTTGAATTTAAATAATTAAGACGAGTGTTCCTTTAATGATTGATTGTGTTAGATTTATCAAATATTAGAATTTGGATGATGATTGGGAACACAGTGAACTTTCGATTCCAAATATAATGTGAAATAAATTTTAACATAGTTAAATTATTTAAAGGATTAGTATGTATATGAATTTTTTTTTAGGCTCTAAGAAAGTACATAGTTGTCTCTATAAGTTTATACTAGTTTATATCAATATGTCAACTGCTATGATATATTGTCCTGAGTTTAACAAAAGTGTTAGCAGTGACAATAGTATCCAGTATGTCCTAATAGAGCAAGAGGCTCTTAACACTCTAGATATGTCTATGACGTCTCCTAAAAGTAGTATTACATTCCATTGTATCCGGTACGCCATGACATATGTGATCCACATTATGAAATTATTTTAAGTCAGTTACTTTTATTCATATAAGTTATGGATAGATGAAAACTCAGTTTTTTTACTCTTGAGTTTGTGCTGCTTTTGTACATAAATCTTTTTTCCCACACGGAAAATTAGTTCCAAGGGGAAGGGAGCATATTTTATGATACTCTATGTAGTCCAGGGTTTATATGTTCATAAGTGAACGATACAATAGTGGCACTATAACTAAATTTGGATCACATGATGTTACATTCTTAGAGAATGTCTTATCCTCAGTAGGGTGAGATAGGTCAGACTTGTCTCTTCATGAAACTGTGGACCAAATTGCTTCCGCTAATGACAGTCAAATGAATTTGATTGAGAGTTACTTTGGTGATAATAGATATGTTTCAATTAGCACCAAGATGACTAAAAGAATTCATTTATATTGCTGGTCCCAGTGGGAGTAACTATCAATTGATAAATCAATTTTATCAATCTCAACCTCGACAATGAGTCGTCTAGTTTTCCCCTTTGTCGATTTGAGATCGAAGGGGAAGCATATATAGTTACTCCACAAGATGAATAAGAGCAACGAATATAATGAGGCCCTTAAATACCCTGCTAAGGATAAGTACCTAGAACAATGGAACATGAAATGGAGTTAGTGAAACCAAACCAAGAGTTGGAATTGGTTGATCTGCTTATGGGTCATAGCGCCATTGGGAATAAATGGGTTCTCAAAATACGCGAAAGTCTTAATGTAGTATCGAAAAAATATGGGTGAATCCTTGAAATTCAAATTTCAAGAGATCGTTCGAAGAGATTGTTGTCTCTTTCAGAAAAATCTTATATGAAGAAATTTTCTTGAACGATTTAATATGCAACAGTGCAAACCCATTAATACTCCTATTTCTAGAGGTGAAGTTTCTAGTGGGAGGATGTGTCCTCGTGAATCCACAAGAATATGATATGAAAAGGAATACTGGAAAGCAGTTAAAGGATATTGAGGTATCTCAAACTCAAAGACACAGTCGATTATCCTTGTGTTGTTAAGGAAAGGATCTACGACTCAAAGGCTATAATTACGATGATTGAGAAGGAGATTTAGATGAGAGAAAATCTAAATCTGAGTATGTCCTTCTTTGCTAAACAATAGCGATGTGTATATTGTTTGTGTAGCAAGAAACAATCATCAGCCTTATTTATAAAGTAAGTTGAATTTCTAGCGCTTTTAGCGACTGTGCAGAGCTGTTTGGCTTAAATGTCTTTATAATAAATTTGGGTGTGTTGGATAGCGTGCTATTGAATTAGTGACAATCAAGTGTGATAGTCAAGTCTCAATAGCTTACACAATAAGGTCCCAAGTATTGTTGAAAGACAACATATTGATATAAAGTATAATTTCGTTAGAGACATAGTTGTACACATAGAAAAGTGAACATGAAATACATCTCTACGCATTATATGATAGTAGATCCGATAATGCAACTCAAAGCATTTGGTGTTTATGAGTCATATGTGAAGACATTGAGTTTGCGTAGATGTTAATGTATTTATATTTAAATTTTCCCAAGCATGTTCACATAAAACTGCATTATTGGAGTTGATGTAGTTGAAGCCTAAATTGATTGTTGTTGGTTCATATACATAGAATAGTTTTATGTTTAGTACATAAATTTGAAGTATGTCGGACAGACAAAAAGATTGGCCTATTCACACCGGCAATCGCCTCTATTGTCTAGGTGACTAATAGGGATGAGACAATTATAAACTTATTATTATCAGAAGTGATAATAATAGAGAGCTTGAAGTTTATAATAAGAATGTCGCTTGTATTTTTTGGTTAATCATATCTGATTAAATTTGATAGTCTGTCTTAATGCCAGATGTGAGTTCTGAAGGATAAAATGTATGAGTAGATATGTGAACTCAAAGTTAGACATGAGTTGTCTGAACTATCATCTGCACAGTATTTAATTTTTTGAAAGACATACGCTCCACGGAAAAGGAGTCAATACTGTGGTACGTGATTCATACCACGTATGCATAAAGTGACCTATGGGCGATACAAGTTTAATCTCTACTTGTTTATCGTGTGAAGCCCTGAAAATTATAAGTAATTTTTTTTCTTTGTACCCTCACTACTTTGACCAGTTTCTCGAGATTCAATTTGGTGTTTGCTATCTTAGGATGTTGCCAAGAGATCATGGATGATTCGGTCTGGCGGGACATTTCTAGAAAAGCAAGTCAGATTGAGATTAAGAGATTCTTGAAACAAGGAAGATCATTGAGTATTATCACATTAATTGTGTTCATTGGGCCCCTTTATGTTTGTCTATGAGACAAGAACATAATGATGAACTCAAAATAATATAAAGAGATTGAGAGAGATATGAATGTGATAAATGATCTAGGGTACTGCATACTGCAATCTACTCCAAGGTTCCGTAATCGAGATGTTATATATTCCTAACAGATGTATAACAACTAAGCTCTCGAAGTATGCACTGGTCACACGGTCTAGTCGTTATGTATGGATGTTACAGAATGGGAATGAGAGTTGACCCACTATGTGTGAGTAGGAGATGTTGGAAATTGGATTTGGGTCACCCATGTGGGTCAACCCAGATCCATATCCAAATAATAAAATATATAATGAATTATATATTTATTATATTAATAATTATTAAGAAAAAGGGAAGAGACACAACCATTAGGAAAAGTCCTAACAGTTGTGTCTAGTAAGGACAATAAGAACGTTTCTTTCAGTGCAAAAGAAAACAACGCTTCTTTTTCTCTCTTCCCTTGCAACCAAACACAAGAAACTCTCTTCTTCTCTTGGCATGGAAGATTTTCTAGAAGATTGAGATCTTCTACAAACACTGGAACAATTCTGTAACAGGTACGTCATAGACTGTGGCTTATTTGATGTAGTTCGTGTTTTATTAACATGTGATTGCATCCCTGACTAGTGAAACAAATACGGTTAGACCCTGGGCAAATTGTATGTCCATGGATTGTGTGAAATCCTTCAATTCGTAAACTAGAATGGAGAAAATCGATCAGTAAACAATAATGTATCAACCTTCTAATCATACTTCACTTATCTAAGACACTCATTAAAAATTAATTATAAAAATAGTTTTACGCCATAAGTATAAATAGACTACTAGACGCTAATTTTTCCCCCAGAGCCGGAAAAATTCGATATTTCCATTTTTAATGGATAATCACTCTGTTCTTGTCCTTGTCCACTTAAGTGTATGACTTAATTCACTAGTCAGATTTAATCGTGGTGTGATCCTATTACACATTTTTTGCTATACTAACTTTCCGAACGTCCATGCCCCTCCCGTGTAACTTATCTATAAAATAGTTAAGTTTTCGTTATCTATTTTTAAAAGTTAGTATCTACTATTATATTGCAGAAAAATCCTCAACAAAAAGAAGAAGTCGACAAGCATATTGCCAGAACTCCTATGGGTCGACCAGGAAAGCCCAAAGAAGTTTCTGGATTAATAGCCTTCCTTTGCCTCCCTGCTGCTTCATATATTACGGGCCAGATTATATGGGTGGATGGTGGATTCACCGTTAATGGTGGATTTTAAATAGGAAAATGAACGCAAAGAGTCGGTCAGATTGGTGCCTAAATAAAAATATAATTGGCGGTCTAAAACATTTTATCAAGATACCCTCCACATATATCCTCCCACTTATTTAGGCTCGGGCTTTATCCTCTTCTTGTTCTTCTTGTCTTTCACTTAACAAAAATATAGTTGTTCCCTTCAAAATCTCAAAATATGGGCAAGGTGTATGTTGTGTTTAGTGGTAAAAAGCCGGGTATATACCTTACATGGGAGGAGTGTGCTCCAAATGTTATTGGCGTGAAGCAGAACTACTACAAGTCATATAGTTCCCAAGAAAAAGCTAGAAAAGCTTACATTGAATTTCAAAAGCTCAACAAGCAAGAAGCTGAAGAAGGAGAAGGTTCGTCTAGTGGTATTTTAGATGCTATTGTAATTGGAATATCAGTGGGCATGGGGATAACAAACTATTGATCTTCTATGTAATTTATGTATGTCACAAAAATAATGAAACATTCTCTAATTTAGTAACAATTCAAATTTATGGATGATTATCAATCAAAAAAATTTCTAAGGTTCACCTAACTAATCCTACATTGTTGCCCTACTGATACTACATCAAATCTTATTGATAAATACTCCCTACGTCCCATTTTAGTTGTCACCTTCAACTTTTTCACTCATATTATGAATACCATTAAATAAGGTGTTTTACTATGTTCTCCTTATTTAATATTTGATTATTAACTTTTTTTGGAATTCTGTTTTACTATTAATGGTATAGTTGGGAAGAACTAGTAAATTTAGCCTTGAGATCCTAAAGAGACAACTAATTTGTGACAAACCATTTCTCCTAAAGTGGTAATTAAGTTGGGACGGAGGGAGTATTTTATATTTAGAACAAAAGAAAGAATTGAAGAATACTTATACCTACACGATGTTCTAACTTTCGATAAATCATGGCCCGTATATCAAGTTAAACATGGAATGGTCAATAAAAAGGCAACGTCATAACTATAATTGCTTTGACTTTAAGTCCCTCCGTCATGAATCAGTTGACACTTTCAACTATTGCGACAACTAATTTGTGACAAATGAAAATGAATCTTACTAAAGCGTCAACTAATCTGGGACGCAGGGAGTACAAATTATTGGTGCGTCTATGCGTCTTATAGTCAGATGGAGATGGAGCACGAAATGCAAGATACAGAAGACGGAAGTAATTAATATTGCTACATTATAATATAATCGAATACGCAAGATACAAAATAGGCCATCAAGACTCGATACATCAAATCTATTATCTTCTGTGTTCGTCCGTGTCATTATGTATAGTATTGAAAGATCTTTCGTTTTCCTTTTTCGAGGGATTTGCAGGAATCTTTTCTGTGGTGTGGCCTGCATCACACACCTGCTGATGAAAAGAAGAAAGTAGCTTCAGTGAGATTGCGTTACTGAGTATTGAAAGATCTTTCGTTTTCCTTTTTTGAGGGATTTGTAGGAATATTTACTATGGTGTGGCCTGCATCACCCACCTGCCGATGAAAAGAAGAAATGGGATAACCAGTATATAATTCATATATAATATGTATATATATATGGAGTTTGCACGGCTAAAATGTAGTTTAGACTGCCAGAGGTATTGTCTGCCGACAAGAAGTGTTAGAATTCCTTTTTAAATAGTATATATTATTCACTTAAGGGACATGCCCTAACTACTACTATATGATTTTCTCTTTTCTTTCGGACTTGATCATAATATACATTTTTGGGTTGTTTGGTTTGAGGGATTAGCAAAAATGGAATATCCCATAATTTAAGGATATAGTAAGGCTTGGGATTAAAAGTGGGATAAAAGTAGGGATAAGGTTATCCCACCCTTCATATGGGATAAGATAATCCCATAAATGTGAAATAAGTTTATCCCAATTTATCTTATCCCAATAACCAAACATAGAATAAATCTAGTCCAAATTTTTATCCCGGAATTATAATCTCTAATCCCACCAACCAAAAGGACCACTTTGGGTTTCTTGTACTTGAGCCTTTAAGAAGCCTTTTAAACAATTTTCATCGTGGCCTTGAATAATCACGTGAGTCTATAGGATACCTAGGATAGCCTGCTTCAATCTTTTGGCTTGATAAATAAAACTAGATCCGATGGTTCTGGATAAATATAAGCTACTTCAACTGTTCCATTCTACGTTACATAGTTTGATTTAACATGAAATTTAAGAATAAAAGCTTATGATCTTAAACATGTTATAATATTTGTATAGTTATATAATTTTAAAAACTTATGATCTTATATATATACGACGTAATGTTTATGTGATTATAATAACTTTTCATTAAAATAAAATAAGAAGTTCAAAATTAAGTAGTTTCCAAATATATCATTAATTGTGCATTTCTTCTCTGGGACATGCTATTAGAAAAATGGTGTCGCATGAAATAGATCGGATGCAGTGACTCTCTCTTTCGAGTCAAGGCAACAGTTCACACTAACCAATCTCACAGCCAACAATGCTGAGTAGGGTGTGGAAAGTTGGATAGATTGTCTCATTTCTTGTCCAGCATGTTAAATTCAAGTCCAAAAAAGAAAAATTGAAAGCATAAAACGCATCAAGAGATTACATAAGTATACGAACCATTTCTTTAGTGAAAGAAAGTAAACAAAACCATTTCCTTGGAAAAATTCTAATAACCAAAATCTCAAGAATTCGCATGAATGTAACAAAAGCAGGAGACTCCTAAGTAAAAACTCCTTTAAAACACAGCTATATATAGAGTTTAGTCGTATTTGCACAGCTTTGGATTTACAAAACGAAACTAAAGAGAAAACAAAAGAACATTAGACACACATTTAATTTAAATTATCTGGTTCTCCTTCTGTGTTGCATATCCTACAAGCCAAAATTGGAAGAAAAACTAGTTCATCTATCCTTTGACTCCAATATAAACAGAACTAATCCGGCATAAACCACATATAATGGAAAATACACAATGACTATTATTTGTAGTATCTTCATCAGGTAGTTAGTAAGAACTTAGTAGTCTTACTTTACTACGGGTTTAATTAGGCATAGAGTTTAAAAAAATAAGGAAGATTTTTAAATCCTGTGATTTAAAATGAAAAGTGTGTGTAATGTGGGCAGAGTTTTTAAATCCTGTGGTTCAAAACAAATCTTAGATTTAAAGAGTTTCCATAAAAGGAAAGAGACACTCATTTTGGAAAAAACAAAAAGGAAAGATACACACTCATTTTGAGACGGAGGGAGTATCTAATGTATTTACAAGGACGCTCACTAGCCTAGACCCTTTCATTATTTTGTAAAATTGTGATTTTGCCTAAATAATTCAAACTGTTTTTATTGCACCTTTTGGTTTTGTCTACCTTAAAGTATCCTTAATCCAATGGCTTAATAGCATTTAGCTTAGCTAGCTAACTAGATCTCTGCTACGTAGAAGTTAAGTAGCAAAAGAAAGAGAACCCAAAAAAAAAAAAAAAAAGTTAGAGAGAGGGACTAGGAAGTAGGAATAGGTACTCGACGGTATTATGGATGATTGAAATCTTCTACTCCTATAAAGTTTATTGTTTCTCATTTTAAATGTACCATATATTCAGAATTAAACCAAAAAAAAAAAATTAAAGAACTCCTTATGGTCAAAATATAAACTTCTGAACTCTGAAGGCATATCTAGTGAAGAAAACCCTAAAAAGAAATTAAGAAAACACGTGATATTTGACCTGAAAAAACATACTAATTAATAAAAAATTTATGGTAGCACAAAAGGTAGGCAGCTAGTGTTAAAAAAAGAAAAAAAAATCAAGAAACAACTTAAGCATTATACTACGTTTTACAGCTCCGATATATAAAAAGAAATTAAGAAAACCCTAAAAAGAAATTAAGAAAACACGTGATATTTGACCTGAAAAAACATACTAATTAATAAAAAATTTATGGTAGCACAAAAGGTAGGCAGCTAGTGTTAAAAAAAGAAAAAAAAAATCAAGAAACAACTTAAGCATTATACTACGTTTTACAGCTCCGATATATAATCACCGTTTTACAGCTCCGATATATAATCACATGGATTAAAACAAATTTAAGAGACTCAATCTACAGAAAATAAGTAATTTTGCAAAACAAAGGTCAATAGAAATTAAATATACAACGATAATAATAGAAAAAGATTATTCCAACATTGATAGTACTAACTCTTGAAGAAGAGAAGTACATATCTTTTCTCTTGAGCTGCTGAAAAATGGGTGTGAGGAATGAAGCCTGGTCCGAGATCGTTCCATAATGTTTCTTGAACTTAGATTATAACTTTCAACCAAAAAGCAAAGAGACCCCAGAAGAAAAAATACACAAGAGTAGAGAGGAGAAATGTACTTAAAAGAAAAAATGGTTATAAGAAGAAGAAGAAGAAGAAGAGACAAAAAGAAAAAAGAAAGGAGGATCTTGAATCAGTCTTCATTCCAAACACTTCATTTTTCTTCTATGAAATGATCATACTATCATAATTCAAATAATTCTCTCTCATTCTCATGATTTAGCAATGAAGAGCTACCTATATATGCTTAAAGCTGCAGACACAACTCGAGTTCTCAATCAAGAGCCAGCACACCACATGACGACATCAAATAGTTATTGAGAATTATTACTTTCATCTCAATTATTGTGATAAAATTTAAATATTAAACTAAATTATTTCTAATTTTAAGAAGCTATCGTTATTTTAGCTAATTAAGAAAATATTGTCCTATGAAATGGAACAATGAGCGAGTATAAAAGGAACACACATAATGGAAATTACCTACCAAGGAATAATAACAGTTCTAAAAAGAAATGGATGAGCTATGCGCGCGTGTGTGAACTGTGATGGATTACTTGTCCACTTGTTCACGTGTTCTGATTACACCAGCAACATCTTTTCGATTCTTTTTCTTTTATGATTCTTTTAAGAAATGAGAAGTAATTACTTATCACATAACATATTTCTTCTACAATTTATCACATAATTATCAGAATATATATTTCTTACAATAATAAGCTGCATTACAACATTATTATCACAATATATATTTCTTCTACAACTCATTAAACTTTCCTTACAATAGTCAAAAGAATAAATTGTGAAGGGTTTAATCTGATACCATATTAAAAAAAGTAAATTTTCAGTCTAACTTAACCGCTAAAGCTGGCTCAAAGATCTACATTCTTATTGATATGAAATAACCAATAAATCATGACTTATTATGTGTTGGTTATTACTGGTATATATCCGGAAACATGATACTCCACACATCATTTTTTTCGTTAAAAAAAATAAATTAAAAAATATATATATGATTTTTCACTTTATACTTAGAAAATTAGAGGTCTTTGCCCAATTATTTGACATAGAAATTGTTACATCATGGGTTAACGGCAAAATCAAGACCTTTTTCCTAACGATAAAGATAATTTTAGATCAAAAGTCTAATGGGCTAAAAATTGATCGATGAAGTTACTAGGGTTTGATAATTAAAGTTTCCTTTTGCTTTATAGTACTGTGACAGAAAGAGCTAGCATTCTTCTCCATACTAGTTTTTACTAAGGTTGTCCAGTAGTCCGGTTTGCACCGGATCGGCAACTGGACCGGACCGGATCGGTGCAAACCGGGCCAATAAACCAAATTCCCAAACGACCCGTCCTCCAACCCATCACCTCCAATTTGAACCAATCAAACCGGATAAAAATGGAACAGTTTTGGACCGGAAAAATAAAAAAAATTATGGGTGGGCTGCTTGGAATATAGCCGTTGGCAACGACTCTTTTTTACCAACAGTCGTTGGCCAACGGCCAAAAATAGCTCTTTTTTGCTCCCCCACCACCCTAGGCGCCCCCATACGCCCCAACCTATTTTTTCTATAAATACAATAATTTTTCATCAATTTATTCACAATTTCTCTAATATTCTCTCTAAATATCTCTCAATCTCTCTTATTTCTACAAAGGCTATTTGCTAAATAATTCAAAATTGCTCTCGCAAAAAGGGTTTAAGTTCTAAATTGCGTTATAAAAAATATTTGGTGTGGAGTGAAAATTGTTCGGTGCGGTTCCGGTCAAGTTTCAACTTTCACTTCTAAGTTCTAAGTTCTAAGTTCTAAGTTTTAAGTTCTAACGCGATATCAAGTAAACTCGTTCTTACTTCTTATTATCAATTTTAATTTTTTTGCAATATTATTTTTAGCATATACCCATATTTTAGTAATTTATTTATTTGCTTTACTTATAATAATGTTCTGAGTGTGGAGAGCACTTACTGGGCGTACGGGTAGCGGACGTAGATCACGTGCTAACCGAGGGGGGGATGATAGACGTAGTCGTGCTCTAGGTAAAAGACCAATTGGTGGTTCTAGTGCTCCTGCTCATCTAGATGATTTTACTAAGAAAGATGACACATGATTTTATCATGATGTAGAGTTTGATCACCCACTAGATAATGATATGTTAGAGGCACAATATCAAGAAAATACCGAATGGGTTAATTTAGATGATGAAACACCTACTAGTCAATTTCATGGTGAACTTGAAGAAACTGAAACTGAATCTGAATTACCACTTATGACTCCTAGTAGAGAACCAGCTACATGACCGGACAGATCGGATGTGTGAAAATTTATAACTAAAAATGTTCCGTCTCGGAGCGCTAAATGTAATCTTTGTAAAAACGTTTGGGATTTTAAAACCGGAAAGCATCATGGTGGGATAGGGAAGTTGAGAACACACTTAGAAAACCATCATAAGGAAGAATGGAAAAAGAGGCCGGTGGCACTCTATCAGGGAACAGAATGGCTCCATCTCAAGGTAGTGGAGTTCAACAGGAAATTAACCCAGTGACGGGGTGCTTATGCATTATGATAAGAAGAAAGATAGGGAACAAATGGCAAAAATGATTGCGGTGGAGTACTTACCTTTTACATTTGCTTCTTGTACTGGTTTTGTTCGTTATATTCAAACAGTATATAATCCATCTTTTTAAAGTTTTTCAAAAACTACGGTTAGAAGTGATATTATAAAATTTAAAAATGAATATAGACAATATTTACGATATATGTTTTATCACTTTGATTGTAGAGTTTGTCTTACTACTGATTTGGGTCGTGCTGTTAATGGGTATGATTATTTAATACTTACTTGCCATTGGATAGATCCTAATTGGGTAATGCAAAAAAGAATTTTAGCATATAACGCTGTCGATGAACCACACACAGAAATATTTATTAAGAGAGAAATAACTGATATTTGTAAGGCGTATTTTATTAGTGACAAAATTTTAAGTATAACTCTTGATAATGCTTCAAACAATGATTATGCTATTGGTAAGTTAAGACCACGGTTGCATCCCCCTTATGAAGAATTATTTCATGTTAGATGTGCATGTCATATATATAATTTAGTAGTAAAAGATGGCCTTAAGTTATTTGATCCTACTATTGTGAAGGTCAGACTCGTAATTAGTTATATTTTTAAATCTAAAAAACTGGATAGATGGAGGGACTTTAAGGTAGAGTGTATGAAAGAAGGTTTGCAGCCTAGAAGAGCTCCTAAGGAAGTTTCAACTAGGTGGAACACTGTATATGAATCTTTGTC
Source organism: Petunia x hybrida (assembly GCA_037355625.1). NCBI lineage: Eukaryota > Viridiplantae > Streptophyta > Magnoliopsida > Solanales > Solanaceae > Petunia > Petunia x hybrida. The sequence continues at coordinate 258,013 of JBBBVM010000148.1, forward strand.
TGTTGCTTACAATTTACGAACGACTATAACTAGCTATTTTAATGGCAAAGTGGTTGTAGAATATCACCTAGATAAATTTGATTGGAAACTTGTTCTCAGTCTTCTTACATTTTTAGAAATTTTTTTTTATGCTACTAAAGAATTTTCCGGACAATATTATCCTACAGTTACTATATTGTATTTTATAGCTGGAATAGCAGAATTACTTAACGAATATAAATTAGTGCCTGGTTATGAACAAGCCGTTGCTTCTATGATTGAAAATTTTAAAAAATATTTTTTCCTTTTCCACCACTTTATTATATTGCTTCTGTATTACATCCATATTTTAAACGATTTAATATTGAAATGCTTATTAGAGAAATTTATCGGAGTTTGGAAACTACTACTGATGAAACACCAAGTGTAGAACAAGCTTGTACGCAGGTATTTCCAGATTGACAACGGATTTATGAAAGATATAGGAGTGCAGCTGATAATGTTGTTCCAAGTGGAGCTGGTTCAAGTTCAACGCAGGCGAGTAAAAGAGTTGCTAGCCGGATTGGGATATTTTTCCAGCCTTAATCAAACGCTTTCTAGCAGGCAATCGAGTAGCGGATGGTTCAACGAGCTTGATGTTTAATTACTTCATGGTTGCAAGGAAATTGAGTATTTTGGAAGTTATCAACTACTGCAATTTTGGAAGGATCAACAAGCACAGTTTCCAGTTTTAGCAAAAATGGCGCAGGATATTCTAACAATTCAAGCATCATCAGTTGCTTCAGAAAGCGCGTTTAGCCAAGGAAGATTACAAATTGGAGATCATAGATATTCATTGAAGGAAGAAGCAATGGAGACGCTGTATTATTCAGAGATTGGATTAGATCGGGACGAAGAAATTTTGGATTTCCTGAAGAAAATGAACAAACAGATACATCATATTCATCCGAAATCTTATCAGGTGGTGGAAGTATGAAAAATAAAAATTATTATGAGGAAGATGAATCTTTGCCACCAGTTCCTCCTAAGGTGCCAGAAGAAATTATTCAGAAAATGAGAATTTTTTTAATTAATATATAGTTTTGCAATTTAATATCTATGAACTTTGCAAAAAAATCAAAAATTATTCAATAAAATGTGTTACGCCTTGCTATTAAGTTATCATTCTTTGTTATATTCTCAATTATCCTTTGTAATATCTTTTTGCAATTCAATACTTAAATACTAAATGCTAAATACTAAATACTAAATACTAAATACTGAATACTTAGTATTTATTTTGAAAAAAATAACAAGTGTTATGCCTTGCTATTAAGTTATAATTGTTTGTTATATTTTCTTATTAATAAATAGTTTTGCAATTTTATTTAGCTATGGTAGCAAATTGTAAATACTTAAATACTAAAATACTAAATACTTATAATAACTTACTATTTAGTATTTTATTATGAAAAAAAATGACAAATGTTATGCCTTACTATTAAGTTATAATTTTTTTCATAATTTCTTATTAATAAATAGTTTTACAATTTTATTTAGCTATGTTAGTAAAATAGTAAATACTCTAAATAGCAAATATTAAATATATAAAAAATAATAAGTTATACGCCTTGCTATTAATTTACAAATATTTGTTATTTTTTCTTTAGTCATACACTTAATTTAAAATTCCAAAACTACTTTAAAATAAAAAAAAAGATAACAAAAAAAAAATAAGTCGTCCAAAATCGGCAGCTCTCCCCTTTTGAAAAATAGCCGTTGGCAACGGCCATAAACGGCTATTTTTCCCTCCTTCACCCCCATAAACGCCCCAACAACCCCCTCCCTACCTATTTTTTTCCTATAATACTTCCATATTTCATCAAATTAATCACAATCAATAATTTCTATCCATTTCTCTCTAAAATTTTCTATCAAAAAGGCTATTTTCTAAATTTTCTATCAAAATGTCTGGAAATCAACATACTCAATCTCAAGGTGTTGAAGCCCCCTCCCGACCAAGAGCTGTATGCGAAATTTGGGAATTTGTCACGAAAAATCATGATACTAACACTGCTCAGTGTAATCTTTGCAAGAAAGTTTGGAATTATGAAACTTGACCACTTCATGGAGGGACAGGGAAGTTTAAGACTCACTTAAAAAACCAACATAGCACAGAATGAGCTGCTCGTGCTGGGGGAATATATCTGCGTGAGCGTGACATGTCGTTGAAGAAGGCATGAAGCACTTGAGAAATTTCTATGATTTATGTATTTTTCTAGTTTCTAGTCTACTTTCTAGTATGTCACTTTAATTATGTATTTCAAACTTAATGTATTTTCGTATTGTTGAATAAATTATTTTTTGTGTTGTTTATTTTATCTACAATAATTTTTTAATCTATTTCAAAAGATCAAAAAAAGTTTGAACCAAACCGGTACCGTACCGGTTAATGTATGTATTTCCAACTTAATGTATTTTTCGTATTGTTGAATAAATTATTTTTTGTGTTGTTTATTTTATCTACAATAATTTTTTAATCTATTTCAAAAGTTTGAACCGAACCGGTACCGTACCGGGTCGAACCGGTACCGGACCGTTTCACCCTTGCCGGTACCGATTCCGACACGGCAGGGGAGCAGCTGAATCAGTAGACCGGACCGGCACCGGATCGGTACCGGCAATTGTTTTTTTTTTTCAACCGGACCGGTCCAGAACCAGCAAGGCTGGCTGATCCGGACCGGTGGACAGCCTTAGTTTTTACATTTACATCTAGTAGAATAGCTCCTTAGAACAAATAATCTACGAATAATTGTTTTACTGCTTCCTTTTTTGTTATGGTTTGCTTAATACTAGTACTTAGTAGAGAAACAAAAATTCCAAAATCTGATCCTTTGGAGGCGTTTGGCCATAAAAAAAATCTATAAAATTTTGTTTGCCATGAAAATTTGTAAGTTTTTGGGGATTTTTTGAAAATAAGTTTTTTTCAAAACTCTTTAAAGTTTTAAAAAAACAAATAAAAAGCAAAAAGAGAAATCTAAAGTCACAAAACTTCAATTTTTTCACATAAAATAAACTTCATGAGTGAGGACGTACATCTTAACCCAACTTCAAATTTTAATATAATTTTTTAATTCAACTTTAAAAGAAAAAAGATTAAAATATTTTTGGTATCTATGACCAACTGCCTACTTAACGTGGTCACTGATAATTCCAAAACTTTATTTCCCTTAAACATAATATTATTTCTGATAATCTTTGGCTGTGTGTGACAGTATGAAGTGTATTCTTTTCTCCTTTATGGTTTGATGTTGGGGTGCATGTGGAACAGCACATGAAAGACAGGTCATGGAGATTGATTAAATAATGAAAAGCTGATGGATTTTGGAGTCATTGATTTGTCTTGTTCTGAAACTTTTTGTTGAAGAGATTTCGATACAGTGCCTATAACAGCTATATCTTCTGCAGTACTGCTTCTGCGAAAAGAAAAATAGTAGATTAAAAGCACTGAAAACAAAGTAAAATTAAAGAGAACTACTACATGGTAAACTATGACAGATGACATGTTCCTGCTATAAAATTTTTAAAAATTGTAATTCAGACTAGTTGCATAGGCATTTAAAAATGGGAATCTGTTTAAAAATGTTAGGTTCTTTTTGCATTCTTATGGAAGGACGAAAAAATAATATTAAGGTCCTGTTTGTTCATAGAATTTGGATAGAATTTGAAAGTAGTATTTAAAATATTACTTCAAATTTTTATTTGTTCATAGGATTTGTGCAAAATTTGAAAACTAAAACTTCAAATTCCCAAATTCTGGTTGAGAGTAGTATTTAGGAGATTTGGGGAAATTACTTTCTTCCACTCACAAAACTTCAAACTTTTTTTCAAGTGAAAATGTATGTCCAAACACAACTTCAAGTTCCAAAAATTATTTTTCAACTCAAATTCAAATATTCAAAATTTCAAGTTTCTACCAAATCTATGTCCAAACGCTAAAATGAAGTTAGCTAACTATGGATCTATTTCACAACCCCTCGATTTCATGTTACTTATTTCTTTTTTTCTTTTTTAGATGTCTCAAAGAATAACCTTCTTAACATTAAAAAGAATTTGTGTATATATTTACTGAAATGTAAAATTTTAGTAGGTGGCAACCTATATAAAATTGGATCAATTTATGATAATAATTCACTAAGCAAAATCTCATGGCGCGCTCACACAAGCATGAACTACAAGAACCCTCATCGAGGGTGACATGGATAGTAAGAATCAATATAACTTACCTCAGTTAACTTTGACATTGAGGTGCAATACTATAGTTACTTTATCAAAATAAATTCTAAAATTCATTAATCAACACAATATCTAGAGGCTAACTTGAGATTTGGCTGCGGCAGAGGAGCCATTACATTAATATAGACATGTCAAGTAAAATATAAAAATATAGCGATTATGAAGGTTTTAAGCTCACACATATATGTCGCATTTTTTTCGACGCTAATGGGTGTTGGGATCCCTTAAAAAGGGGGTTAGGTCTGCCTTTGACTATTAGGAGTATGATTCGGTTTGAGTCGATTTTCCTTTTAAAGAAAATCAAACTAATTAAGTAAATTTTCAAATACTTAAACTAAATCAAACCAATTACGTTGATTTTTCACTGATTTCATTTTTGTCGATTATGGTGTTCTTCTTATGTTCTCTCTAAATATGCATGTGACATGCACTTCCAAGAATCAAATAAATATTTTGACGATTATATTCCAATATAACACATGCATTCTCTAGAAAAGTATAAATTATAATATGTTATCAAGTTACATACGTTTATTCAAAATTGTATGATTATCTAATCATTTAACTATTTCAAAGGAATTTAATTACCCAAATTTCACACAACGAATTTTTCTTGTGCAAAATTGAAGAGTTATCGTTTACCAAGATATCTTGATGAAATTGAATTAACCAATGGTGAATGATTGAAGGACTACAAGACAAGTTATTTTGAACATGAAATAGATTGTTTGAGTTATCAAAATAAAGACTAAAATTCGAACAGAATACAAAGGGCAAAATTATAAAAGGTGAGGAACTAGACTAGAACTCAAAAGTACAAAATAATAATTCGGTAATTTTTTATTTAGACATAACCAAACTAAATTTTATCGATTTTTGAAATTAAAAATCAAAATCAAATCAAACCTAAGAGATCTCGATTTTTTCTTTCGATTTTGAAGTGTGTGGTCATCTCATCTTAAAGTTTAAAGTTGGAAAGGACACACTTTTATTTAGGTGTGTGCATTCAGTTTTTTGATTTGATTTTTAATTATTTTTTCGGCTTTTTGGTTTTTGGTTTTTGAAAAACTTCAATCTAATCTGAACCAAAATAAGTTTGATTTGTTTCGATTTTCTTCTTTTCAGTTCGGATTTTTTCGGTTATGTCATATAAGTTGAAACTTTTAAAATAATACTTGAAAGCATACCAATACATGTCCAAAAATAAAATCTAAAATCTAAATCACAATCTTAGTTAAAAAGACTTGAATCACTGTTAAAAAGAGAACTTACAATTCAAGAAATACAAGCTGATTTAAGTCTATACATTAAAACTTTTGATGAGAGCTTCACACGTATTATACCATAATACAAAGAGGTGCAATTATTCGAAAAGTTTGAAGGAAAAAGGTATTGAAATATTCAAATTAAAATCTTAAATAGGTTTAGGTTGAGAAATATACATAAAAGTGTGTGTGATATATATATTTCGGATTTTTCAGTTTTTCGGTTTCTATGTTTTGAAATTCGAAACCAAACCAAAAATTAAAAATTTTAAATTTTCAATCCAATCCAGACCAATTATTATTTAAAAAAAATCAAACTAAATTAAAAAAATAATTTGGTTCGATTTGGTGTTTCGATTTAATCTGAATTGTGCATACCCTACTTCTATTACAACAGCAACAACGTATATATACACAGTAATATCCCCCAAGTTGGGTCTCGGCAAACGTTTATTATTTAATTATTATCAACACGTCCCTCTCTCGCAGGTTTGATATTTTTTTTGGTAATTAAAAATTTTATAAATCACCAAAAGTAACCATTACAAAGAGCCGTAGCCAAACCAATACAATTTGCTACCTTTAAAAACTACTTCTCAACTGACTAGGCTAATCTATCATAACAGAATTTAAAACTCTACCAAAGGATCAATTATGACAGATTTAACTACCTCTAATCGACTTGACAAACTATCTAACATCTTGTATAACATTTTCCCCTACTCTATATTTGACTCAGAACTAGAGCTCATGGTATGCATCCTTCAACTTGACTGGAACTCTAATGTTGCACATGCATATAATCTATTTGACTAAGCTTTCTGCATTTCTTGTTTCTTTCTTGAACACCCGAGCATTCCTCTCTAACCAGACGGCATAGATAAATTCTGCATAAATAGCCTTAAAAATGTAAGCCTGGATTGTCTTCCCTTTTGTCTTCTTGATGACCCACTGCAAGTAATTATCACCAGGTTGAGGAGGACTATAGCTTGTCTGCATTCATCTGCATAATCTTCTCAACACTTCTTTTGCAAACACACATTCATGAAACAAATGTGAGCAGGTTTCAGCTTCAATTTTGCACATAACACATTCAGAGTCCACTTGTAGTTTCCATTTTAGAAGTCTATCATTTTGCAGTTAAAGCCACAAAGTAAAGTTGGCTTTTGGTCTTGCTGAATTCTTCATGATCAGGGATCTCCATTCCACTTTTGGGAGCACTCCTAGCATATGCAGATATAATTTCCTTATGATGCTACCTTTTGTTGTGGTGCTGTTCAGACTTAACTCTTCTGGTTCTTTTTTATCTATTATTTTCCTCACCATCCAGGTAGCTGATGCTGGAGTTATCATTGCATACAGGTTGTTTGATTTTTTTAGCCATGTATGAGAAAATTCTTTTTAATGTTGAGTTGTGGTATTGCATACAGGTTGTTTGATTTTTTTAGCCATGTATGAGAAAATTCTTTTTAATGTTGAGTGGTGGTGAGCTTCGATTCCAGGACCTCTGCGTACTCTCATACCATATAGAAATATCCGATCATCTCATCTAAAAGCTTAAGATGTTTATTACTTAATCATATTCTGAATAGGTTTGAGCCAGTTTTTTTATTTGGTTCAGTTTCTCATGAACACCCCTACTGACTATATCCCTGGCTCTTCTTTTTTTTTTTTTTTAATTAAACCCCACCCCTTCCCCTCTCTCGGAAGAAATAGTGGTCCTCCTACTTTTTGCTCCTACGGTGACTCGAACCCACAACTCTTGAATGTAGGTGGAGGGTGCTTACCATCTGAGCAACCCTCACTTGTCATCCCTGGCTCTTCGTTCTTTTAACTATACACATTTTTTTAACTCAAATGAAAAGTCCATCAATTTGAGCCCTTGGTTAATTTTATCTACTCCATCCGTTTCACTTTATGTGTCATAGTTTGACTCGGCACAAAGTTTAAGAAATAAAAGAAGAGTTTTGAAACTTGTGGTGTAAAATAAGACAAAGATGTTTGTGTGGTTGTAAATCATTTCAGTAATGACAAAACTGAAATTCTGAAGTTAAATTGTTACCAAATTTAGAATGCTGTCATTCTTTTTGGAACAGACAAGTAAGAAAATGTTGCCACATAAATTGGAACGGAAGGAGTACTAAATATCAACTAGACTAAATTTTAAATCACATCGACAAAATGTACATAAAAATTACAAAAATATATTATCAAATTTCAATTTCCTTATATGTCAAACTATTTTCACAAATTTTGATCATGGATGAAACTTTTAGTCTCTTTCAAAAAGTATATAACAAGAAAAGTTTGAACTAGAATGAAAGGAATAAGTGAGAAAGTGGACAAACTTATTAGTTCATAAAGATCAGGTATTCCAAGATGGGCAGACAATAATTTAGCAAAAGTACCTATCCTACCAAAAAAGTTAAGACAAGTTAGTGCAAATAGAATAGATTTTTCCTTCATGAAGTGTCCCCTGCCCCATATTAAAGCAATAATATCAGTACAACTCAGAAAAAATTTCCTCACTGAGGATGGCCCTCGATGTTATTATAGTGTCATTTTTTAAATTCATAAATAGTGGGCGTCGCGAGCAAACATATTTCTCAAAGAGGGCATGGGTTTATTAATAAACTATATACGATAAGATTTTTTTATAATAATTTCATTTTGGTCGTATATATATTAAATGTGATAATGAGGTGCAGTATAGAAAATGTTTATGCCTAAAACTTGCGCTTTAGGATAAACAGATTAATTTATAAAGGGTTACAAGAAATAATATAAACTATGAAGAATCATGAAGTAAAGCAAGAAAATAAGAGTTGTATTGCTTGAATAAAAAAAGATTTGTAGTAGAACCTCAATGATCTATTACAATAGGAGAGATGTGTATTTATAGACTTCGGTTTACCTCAATTCTACTTATAGTAAAATACAATCTTTATATGCCCTGGGCTAGCCACAAGAGATGGCTTATCATAAAAGATTAATTACGTCAGAAGACAACACAGATAGCTAAATTACAATACATAATAATATTTTTGAACAAATTATAATTCATAATAATACGTTTCACTTTTATTATCCTACATATACTATTTTTCATTTCACACACTCTCTCTAACAGAAAATCCTAATCTTTTCCTCTTTCTCTCCCCTCCTCCACCCACCCACCTCGTCGGCAAGAAGCTTCTCTTGCAACAAATCAGTTTCCAGCGTCCTGCTGCTTGTGTTCTCTGCCGCTCCGATAGCAACTGCTGCAGCTGCAATGCAGCGACATTTATTTTGTATATAAATATGTATATTTTTATATTTTTTGTATATAAATGTCTATCTCTATTTGTGTATATGTACGTGTTATATATATATATATATATATATATATATATATATATATATATATATATAGCAGTTTCAAAAATTATTTTTTAAAAAGTTTCAATGTATATATGTGTATTTTTGTATATTTTGTTTTGTAAATCCAAAAAATAAAAAAATAAAATTTTGGTAGCGCCAGCGGCCGGCGATGGTTGTCTGGCTGCGGTGAATGGTGGCAGCAATCCCATAGGACATTGATGAGTGGAGAAGCTAGAAAGAGTAGATAAAACCCTAATTAGTATGTGCTGGCTGAAACTGTAGGGTAAGAAAAGTATTTCTATATTTCGTAAATTGTATACTATCGGTATTTTTTGTAATTTTGCGATTAGGGTTGTATATTTATATAAATCTCCCAATGATAAAATACTAACCTTATAGGCCCTAGGCCTGTCATAAGAGACAATTATACAAAGTAAAACCTAAATAGGAGACTAATACTATCAAGGCGGGTGAGTATGTGCCCTTCGGCTCTAGGGACTTGCATGATGAATGGTTGTGGCTTATGGAGCAGAATGTTCTCAACACCCATTTAGTCTTCGCCGGCTGAACTCGTATCTCCATAATTATATGTGTCGTCTTACCCATGCAGAAAACAAATAGAATAACAAAATGAAAAAAAAAATTTATTTGAAAGTAACAACAACATATGCAATTTTATCTCATAAGTTAGGTGTGGGAGATGAGATGTACGCAGATCTTCTCCACCAAGATGAAGAGACAATAACCATGTCTATCTAAATGAAGTAAAAAGTATTTCAAGGAAAGCAGGTCATTGAGACGGTGCAATAGAGTCGAAAATAAGAATAATAGTTAGAAATTAGAGGGCACCCCAATGCACAAAGCAACCCGCCTTCACGCAGTGTCCTGGGAAGGGCCTCACCTCAAGGGGTGTGATATACGAAGCCTAAACTTATGCAAGCATAAGTGGCTGTTTTCAAGACTTGAACCTCTGACCTATATGTCACATGAAGACAACTTTATCAGTTACTCCAAGGCTCCCCTACAAGAATAATTGTTAGAAATTAAAAGAACAATATTGCCTAATCATTTTTCCCTACTGGGGTGGTTTCAAATCTGATGGACATAATGTAGTAAAAAGAATAACAATGTCACTAAAAACATCTATATTATTATAAAGCACGAACGTCTTAGTGAAATGTCACTCGACTTTTTTACCCTTTAAAAATAGAATTTATATTGGATAAAGTTGTCATTTACTTATTATCCTAATATTTATGACTTAATTTTAAATTAACTAATTAATTAAAACCTTGACATTAAAACCTTTCCTTATTTGAATAATTCAGGAACTCCTAACATTTAAGAATTCGTATGATTTTAGAGCTTGCCTATTAATTAGGAGTGTAAATTAATCAAACTTCTACCTATAGTTAAAGTGAACTCAGAGCCTTACATAGATATATAGGAACACATTGAACTCATCAGCCGATAACGTATTAAACCAAATTTGAGTTGGTTTCTATCATCAGAACTCACGCCTAGTCACAAGATTAAATTGAGTTGGTTTGAAATGCTAAAGCAGATACTTTCGGTTTAATTTTGCTTCTTTAGGTTTTTGTTTCTTTTAGCGTAATCTTTAGGCCTTTGTTTCTTATAGCGTAAATCAAATCATTCGGACTACAAGCCAATTTGTTTAAAATTGTGAGTTTCACTCAATTTAATTCTCGCAAGAATTCATATCCTCAGTATTTATTGAATTTGAGTTATTTTAAAATCACAAAAGTAGAGCTTGAATAGAGCACACAAATTCTACACCAGACAGCAATATAAGTTCTGAATATGGGTCATCCAGGAACAACCATGGCAAGCGAGAAGCTGCAAGTTCAAGGTAATGCAGCTTAGTTCTATCTTTGTAGTTTGGATCTTTCTAGAAAAAGTGATACTACGTATAATATAACTCCAATTATTGAGTTATTTCCTTTTTTTTATTCTGATGCATTCAATATATAGCTATGCATTATTGATAATATGTAAATTGTGCAATGCATAGTTATTATATGCTATATATGGTTTGATGCCATATTTCTTATACCCATATGTTAGATGAGACACTTTGGTATAATATTTACCCACATGAGTTATACTGCATTATATTATTATCATATTTGATTGGTTATCTTAATTCTTGTAGTTTACTGATTTTTCGGGTAAAAATTTGTTTGTCGTTTATAATTGTTGCAACGGTTCCTTCTTTTTGTCATTAAAATATTCCTCCTCTTATTGATATAATGGTTTTGTCTCTTGTAAAATTCTTAACTATAATTAGCTGCAATGTATGTGGATTGGAAATTCACCGATAAGCTTTAAAATCTTGGACTTGTGATTAGCATTAACATGCTACATTTACAATATCGGAGAAGGTATAAACCTTCAATTATTATAGCAGTAATTATAGTTAGCTTAACTTCTTTCGTTATTAATTTCCTAGCTCTTCTTCTGCTTCTTCTATTTGGTTTCATTTATTATTTTATGAATACATACTACTCTTTTCCTTCCACTTTGTTTGTCATACTTAATCATAGGACGACGAAGGTGAAAAAACAGGATGTATTTCGACGAAATACTCTGGATTCTATTTAGACTTTTTTCCATAATGATTTAATTAAACCCAACTCTATGCAGCCGTTTGGTTAGTTTATAGCCTTTACTCTCTAAGTCTTCTAATTTTCTACTACTCTGATTGGACTAAAAATATTATATGCCTTAGCTAGCCTCCAGAATCACATGGAGAATGAGCAAACTCCTCCGATAATATAGCTTGGGTGGATTCACATATTCTCTATATAACTTTTTTGGATAATTCGAAAGACAAGGTGAGGTTCTGTCAAACTGCCTGGATCATAGTTAATTTAGCCAGGGTAATGGTGATTGGATTGAGAAAATATTGCATATGTATTTATTTTAACTCACCAAAACATACCGCTCTTACCAAATCTCGCGGAAAAAACCAAATAATTAATCCTATACTATATAACATCAATAGGTTGGAAGAATTTTGGGAGCTGAGGGGTGCCACGGAGTTCGAACTACTATTGATCCTATAGAAGTTCTTTTCTTTTATTTTCTTTTTGCTATTAAATGTCTTTTTGTGGTGTTAATATTCTTGTGCGTGAAATTTTATATTCTTTTCTCTTTTGTTAATTTTAGCTTTGTATGTTTCAAGATGTCACTAATATATCATCATTTTACTTGAATAATTGAATAAGAAATGTAGTTCTTTGAATTTGTGAGTCTTTCTCAAATTGCTTCTTGGATTACTCAATAGTAATTTGTATATGCAAAATAGAATTACGTTGAACAATGCACAAGGTTGCCGATTCAGTTGATGAAGGAAGCATAAGGAGCTGAGGAAAATAAAGATAAGTAACTCACACGGTTTCATATATTGGTATGTTTTACATGTATTCATATGGTCATGCATTCAGTTATATACTGAAAGGTTTTGAGACTGAAGTTTCTCCTTTTGCTATGAAGACAAACTGCAAATGATATATTCATATATACCGCTCTTGTATTAAAAGTTGATCTTTTTACCGTAGCTGATAGTGTCATTTATGGAGAACTAGATGAGATAAAAATAGTCAAAGATTACAAAAGGTAATTTTTATAACATTAATCTACGGAGGTATGCAAATTTTTCTTTTACGTATCATTAAAAATAGTCAGATCAAACTGTGTTGTAAACACTCTTCTAAAACTTTGTCTATCCATTTTTTTCCAAAGAAACTTTATCTTTTGAAAATCTCGAAAAGAAGAGTGAAATATAAAAAGAATGATTATCTTAGTTTTATTTCATTTATTAAGATAACTTAATACTATAAATGTTATTATTCTTTTAGCATGTAATTTGTTTTACCTTTTACCTCAAACATATGACTTTAAAATTATTTAGGCAAGTTCTTGAAAGTTTTTTTTTTTAAAGTCTTTGCACGTACGCAAAGACTAGTATCAAAAAATATGCTAGCATTTTTTATTTGTTGCTTTTAGAAGCAGCCAAAATATATTTTTTAGAATGCTAATTGAGATAATGTAGGGGAGCCTTAGAGTACAGTAAAAGTTGTTTTTATATGATCTAAAATTCACATTTTCAAATTGTAGAGTTAGTCATTAATATTTGTATCAAGTAAGCTGCCTACAATACACTTTTCTAAAGTTCCTTTAGGAACGAGCCGAGAAAATATGTGGCCTAACAAGTATTAATAAAAGACCTTAACTTAATCTTCAAAAGAAATTCGTACTAGCTTTATTTTTATGTTAATCTTCTAACTCTTTGAGAAATAAAATTATTAATAATCATATTCACAAATTTCATCTAGATTCCTTTTCAACTAACAATATATTCAATATATTTAATATATCTTTATTGATATATTTTTTAAATTAAATTAGGCAAGATGTTATTTATATGTGGTAAAATTGAGTTTCGTCAATAATAATTAAATTTATATTTATTTGGGTTAAAAGCAAGGTGTTATGTCAAAATTTAAAAATATATTTTAATTACACCTAGATCTACATTAAAGTTAAAAACCGTGTGCTTAAACTAATATCGTGTGATTAAAGTTTAAATTGTGTGCTTAAAGAATAATAGTATTCTTATTGAATGAGGCTCCACAAAAGTTAAAAGAGAGCTTGATATTTCAGTAATCCTTATATAAAGTTGTCGTTTCTAGTAAGAAGTAATATGATATAATAATAGTAATGTTATAAGTGTGAAATACGATGTATTTATAGTAAATTTTAACCCTAGAGGTTCAATGAACATTCTTGGACACGTGGCTCCTTTCATATTAGCATGTCCCTTTGTGAAATATTATCGTTGGTGTCACTGTCAATATACATCAATGAAAATATTTCTTATACTGTTTTACTTGGGGATTGGCATGGCAGGACTTGCCAAGTTTTTTTTGTGTGGAAAAAGGCTCAAGTTTTAAACATGAAATATAGGGTCCTCATTTAATTAGTGTTATTAACTATGTAACATTCTCACCTCAATGTTTTGTAAGTTGCACAATAGTCCATGTATATAAAGTAGTTTTTTGCCAAATTTGGCCATTTACCTAGCTGCTTCCCTCTCTCCTCTCCCCGGTTTTCCCTCCATTTTTTCCACATTCCATTCCCGCCCAAAGTTCCACCATAGCTGCTGAGCTTCCGTTCGTAGATCGAAATAATATCCATTCCACCATAGCTGCTGAGCTTATTATCTTGAATATCCTTTCCAGTTTTAGGCAATACAAGCTGAGATCACCCACATTTGGGTTATACGGCATTTCATTAAATCTGGTCGTTTGTTATCCATTAAAGGGGAAATCTTGTTCCTCCAATTTTAATCGTATCAATCCAGTCATCTCCGGTAAGTGTACTAACTTTTCGAACATGTTTTTTGTTGTTTTTGTTGATTCGGGGTTGTTACTGATTCAGTTCCTCCGAACAATCTGCCTGAAATTCCAAACACCATTTCGACTTTCCTATGGCCGTAATTGTAATTCCAAACATATCGCTAGCATTTTACACGGCGTATGTATTTTATTGGAATTTTCACAGATAATGTTCGGAACATTTTGTAGGATGTTTGAGCGTTCTGTTTGCAGTTTGGAACATCTTGCATTAAGCATCGAAAAAGTGTAAGGTGATGTCCAGAACGTCTGCATGCGATGTTCCAAACGAGCAACACTGAGGTTTGGAACATCTTGCATTAAGCAATGAAAAACTGTAATATGATGTGCAGAACGTCAGCAGAGATGTTCCAAACGAGCAACGTTGAGGTTTGGAACATACTGTATAAATATTAGTAATACTAATAGTTGGTCATTCTAATTTATTGCAGGTGACCATAGATGGGTGAGGTTATATTAGGAGTTAATTATCAAGGTGAATGGGTGGAGCGTTCTAAATGTTATGCTTGGGTTCCGAAGGTTAAAGAATCAAGACCCATTCTTGTGCCTAGAGATGTTACGTATGATGTTCTACTTAACAAAATCATCGGAAGTTGGGGGATAAGAGACAATCCGAGGGATATTTGCATTGCTTACATGCTGAGTATTACCGCAAATCAAAAGACTCCTCCCGTTATAATAAGAAATGATGATGATGTACGCCTTTATATGGCTGACGTTGATCGTAATGGTGCTAGGCCCACACTAAGGGTAATTGTGGTTTCTACGACGGAGGAATGTGTTGGTTCTAATGACCAAGAAATGCCAAATAGTGGAGGGCATGATTTTAGTCAGCGATTGGATGACTTACATGAAGAAGTAGAAGAAGACAGAGGAAGAGGGGTAGAAGAAGACAGAGGAGGCGTAGATGTAGATTAAGAAAAAGAAGAAGAAGAAGTAGAAGAAAAATATGTAGAGGAACATCCTGCCATTTATACCCCTGTGTTTCCAACACAAAGCAGCGAGCCGATATTTCACTTCGTCGATGGCACGGGTTTTGAAAAAGGTATGACTTTCTCCAATAAGAAATAACTGGTCACCAAATTGAAGATTGCAGCAGTTAAACATCGTTTTAATTACAAACCATTGAAGAATACTGCAAAGATTTTTAATGCTAGATGTTTCGATGTGAAATGCAAATGGTGGTTAAGGGCAATGAGGTATAAAAGTAATGATAGGTTCTACATTAGCGTTTACAATAATGTGCACACATGCGGGGTCCAACATCATTCCAGTCATAATTCACACGCCTCTGCCCGGATAATTGGTGAGTTCATGAAAGGTAAATATTTAATGGGAAAAGGTCCAACCACAAAAGCTGTCAGGGAGTCCCTTAACAACGATTTTGGTTGTAAGGTTAGCTACTGGAAGTCTCTTAGGGGCTGTCAATTTGCAAAATCTTTGACACGGGGAATACATGAGAAAGGTATTGAAATTCTTGATGCTTATGCTTATATGGTTAGGAGTAAGAATCCAGAAACCAAGACAGATTTGAGGCTTTCTAGCACAGGGAAGTTCTTGTATTTTTTTATCTCTTATGGAGCGTGGATCAGGGGATTTACTTACGTGAGAAAAGTCCTAGCCGTTGACGGTACACATTTGTCTGGCGAGTATGGAGGGGTGTTGCTGTCTGCTATTGCTCAGGATGCAATGAGTCACGTATTCCCTGTTGCTTTTTGTGTTGTAGACAAAGAGTGCGACGCCTCATATGAGTATTTTTTCGAACAATTACGCTGCATAGTTTCAGATAGAGAAGAGTTGTGCATAGTTTCGGATAGACATCCGAGCATCTCGAAAATGGTCGCCAAAGTGTTTTCTTCTGCACACTATGGAGTTTGCATGTGGCACCTTGGTGAAAGCATCCGAACAAAGTTTCAGTTTGGATTCAGACTTCATAAATACTACATTCCAGCAAAGGCATACAGGGTAGAGGAGTTCAATGATGCTATGAATGAGATCAGGGCTATTGATTGGAGGGTAGCGGATTATCTTGAAAATGTTGTTGGCTATCATAGATGGAGCAGATTATATTTCCCAGGAAACAGGTAAGGTAAACTATAATAACAAGGTCTGATATTACTGTCTGCTTTCAATATGTTCCAAACGTCACACTACATGCTCAGAAATTTTCCTATAATGTTCTGAACTCCTTATCGTCGTTCTGAACGTATGAGTCATGTTAGGAACATCTCATTAATGTTCCGCACTTCTTATTCCTATATCTGCACTTGTGCTTTATGTTAGGAACATCTTTTGGTTATTATAATTTTTATTCTTTTTAATAGGTTTGAAGTTATGACATCAAACATAGCTGAGTCCATTAATTCCATGCTGAAAGAGCAAAGAGAATACCCCATTGCTGCCCTCTTGAAGGATATAGGTAGGAACTTTGCGGAAAAATTCCACACTAGGGCTATGAAGTTAATCAACCACCCAAATTTATGCGTCCCAGACGTTGAAATAAAAATAAGGAAGAATAAAGAAGTGGGAGACAAGCTAGTTGTCAACAGGAAGGGAACTTATGGTTTCGAAATCATTAGTCCAGGGCATGAGGCAGAAGTTGATCTATATGAGAGGACATGTACATGTAGGGAGTTTGATCTTGATCAGTTACCTTGTGTACATGCTATGGCAGCAATTAGGGGGTTGCACGGCGATGAATATAGAAGTAGAGTGTATGAATACACTTCTGGATATTACACAACACAAGCATACATCCTTGCCTATGCAGAGCCTGTCAATGCAGTACCTCCTGAAGAATCATGGGTCGTCCCTGCTGAAGAGATACTTTATCCAGTGCCTCCGCCCCCAAAGCCGAACAACCGTGGATGGAGAAGGGTTAACCGGATTCGATTTATTGGGGAGCGTCTTCCAAAGAGGAGAAATAAATGTGGCAACTGCAAGAGATATAGTCACAAGAAAACTACATGCCCTGTTGTTCGTAATGGAGCCGAGGCTACAAGTCAGCCTACAAATTGAGTTTGTGAATTGGACGAAGCATCGTCCTCGTTATAATTGCGATTATTTGGATATTTATTTGAATTGCATAATGGACTTTTCGTCCTACTTGTATAATTTATATTGTGTACATATTTGGCCAAATTTGTTTCTTAACTTATGGTTTGCACAGATTTGCTTTACTGCATCTTTTGCGATTATGTTGTGCACATAATTGCATATTGTTCGCAACACATCCAGTTTGTTTAGGATATTACATTTGATGTTCCGAACGATGTCATGGCATGTGAAAGCTTGTGAGGTCTTTATTTCACAAATCATAGTCGTAGCATTTACCAAGTGCTACCTTAGAGGAACTGTTCGAAACATCTTGTCGATGATATTATATTATACTTTTATACGAGACGTTCCGAACAAGCTATTCAAAATTTAAAAGACACAACCGGCTACAATGAACAGTTTTTGGATGCCCAAATACCAATACACCAAACGGCTAAAATACAAGTTGGTTGCTGCAACAGTCACGTCAAAACACATTCACACTTGTAAATATGCGTCCCTTCATTTGCTTCAGCCACTGAAAAGGCATGCATTAGAGTAAGTTTAAAAGCCACTTCAAAACATCTATAAATACCTCCTTGATGAATATCCAATTCACAATTCATTTCGCATTACGTTCAGTTTTCACCAGTTTCTATATCAAGGAAGAACAAGTTGAGGTACTCAAGCTTTCCATATTTTCTACGTTTTTCCTAAAACGATTTCAAAATCTAATCTGTTTATGTTTCCTTAAACATAACTCCACTTTGATTCTTTTCTAAATTTTAAACAACTTCTTATGCAGATGGCCAATAACGCATTAAACGATCCATGGAATAAGTACCACCGAGTCCGAGAGCCTCCAAACAAGTCGCTTCCCACAAGACTGCTAGACGTGCATTATGAAGTTGTTGACATCAAAGAGGTAGCAGATAATTGTGAGAGGTCCATTCAAACACTCGACACAAAACTTGAGCAGATGCAATTGCAGATAGATCGGATTGAGAGGATTCTGCAAAATCAATTCGGTGGAGGTCAAAACAATAACGAAGACGCTATTATATATGAGATGTTTAAGTAGTTGTACTGTTTATGAATATGGTTTTGTATCTCTTTTCAATTAATATTATTATGAAGGTCTTTAATTAGTACTGTTAAATTATCTCCAAACCACCATGTTTGCTTATAGTTCGCAACACATCAACTGTCGTTTAGGATATTAAATACGATGTTCCAAACGACAACTTGTTCTACTCCATTTTTGGAAAAGTTAATAAAATCATACATCACGTTCGGAACATATAAGATGTGTTCCAACACGAAGAAATATGTTCGGAACGCACCTCGTATGTTCCAGGTATAAATAATAAGCATTAACATTATACACGTCCAAATATCCAGAATATAGTGATAAATGATGTTCATTTTAACTAAAAAATAAAATTTATACCTGTCCGGAACAAAAAGTTACAAATGATGCTCATTTCGCTTGAAAGGACCAAATATAGTTGGTAGACTAATTAGAGTGATAAATATTGACAATTATCAGTAGTGATGACCAATTGAGTGACAAGTGATGATCATCTATCGTAAGGTTGTTTTAGAACAACCTATTTATGTTCGTCGCATTAAACGGCTGTTCGGATCGCACAATTTTTAATGTTGCTATCTTCATCGTATGATGATCCATACATATAGTCGTGTTTCGAACATCAACTAGAAGTTTGTCGCATTACTGTGATGTTCCACGCGCTGCGTTCTATTATTGCTATCTTCATCATACTCTTCACAGTTAGAGTAGCTAGAGTGATAAAATATGATCATTATATACCTACAGAGGACACACTATACATGCAAGAGTGATAAATTCATCCACTTTCATCACAAAGACCACTTAGAGTAGTTTGTGGGACAAATGGTGATCATTATGAGTAGAAATGGCCAAGTAGAGTTGTTAGAGTGGCAAATGATGATCATTATGACTAGGAAGGACCCAACTATACTTGTAAGAGTGGAAAATGAATATCAATATGATAATAAATGACCAACTATACTTGTAAGAGTGACAAATGATGATCCTTCTCTCTATAAATGACCAACTATACTTGGTATAGGGAGAAATGATGATCAATATGATAATAAATGACCAACTATACTTGTAAGAGTGACAAATGATGATCATTATACCTAAAAATGACCCACTATACCTGTAAGAGTGACTAATGATGATCATTATGATTAGAAATGGCCAACTAGAGTTGTTCGACAGACAAATGATGATCCTTCTAAACTAGAAATGACCCACTATACCTGTAAGAGTGTCAAACGATGATCATTTTAACTAGAAATGACCCACTATACTTGTTAGAGTGACAAATGACGATCACTATCACCATAAATAACCAACTATACTTGTTATAGGGAGAAATGATGATCCATACATATAGTCGTGTTTCGAACATCAACTTGAAGTTTGTCGCATTACTGTGATGTTCCGCGCGCTGCGTTCTATTATTGCTATCTTCATCATACTCTTCACAGTTAGAGTAGCTAGAGTGACAAATGGCCAAGTAGAGTTGTTAGAGTGGCAAATGATGATCATTATCACTAGGTAATTAAAGTGAGATGATTAGTATCACTCTAAATTACCAAGTATACTTGTTAGAGTGACAAATGACTACACATCAATCTAAGTGGTTTCAAACATGCTGATTATGTTTCTCACATGAACAACATGTTCGGATCGAACTATTCCGATGTTGCTATCTTCATCGTACTGTTTTTGTAAATATTCAGATCAGATGGCGATATGATTGAGACATGAAGTGTGTCGTGCGGAACGACTTAGCGTACAATGGTAATTTAAGGACAAAATAACAATTTCAACTGAAATTTCTTGATTATTACTACACAAAACATAACAATTGGAAATATAGAACCTAAACTATGAACCAACCCTTGATCCAAGTACAGAATATGAGAACGATTAGCACCACAACTAGCAGTACCCCAACACCCAAATTTTTCCGCCATAAACGTGCCGCTTTCCTCTCTTCTTCAACAGCTTTCAACTTCTTAAGTAGACCCCATATTACTCTCTTTGCTTGATCTAACATCTCTTCATCATGCCATCTAAAGTAGTTGCAGCCATTTGCCTACATAAAAAAAAAGAAAATAAATACAACAAACAAATAAATACAAGAAAGAAAATAAACCCATCACCTAACCTGACCATATTTGCATCCGTAAAACCTCCTTTCTGGGTTTAGCTGAGTCCACGATGTTGTTAACTTCGCATAATCTCCACATCGACATAATGGTACAACACTGCCGCTATTAACGGATCTACTAGATATTTTAATCTGGATGTTTGATGTAATTGTGTAAACTTGTTTTATAAATAATGAACGGATATATAATGTGTTGGGTGGTGTATTTTTATTACCGTTGGTAAATAAATGTTGTTCACGCGCCCAATGTAATAATTTATCACGACTTTGGGCTAGATCGAAAAGATGTTCGGAACATCGTGTAAAGGATAGGTTACGCGAATTATACTTATGTACAGTGACGTTCCGAACAATAGATTCAATAATTGAAATTCAAAAACGGCTACAGTACAATTTCCAAATACCAATACATCTATCATCTAGACTAGGTTGCAGGTAGGTAGCAAGTAGACCGAAATGATGTTCGGAACATCATTTCATGGATACGTTACACCAATAACACTAATATAGGCTGACGTTCGGAACCCGTTCAAAATTTGAAATACACAAACGGCTACAATACAACCAGCTCAAATACCAATACACCAAACGGCTACAAACATTTCGGTTGCCTCTCTCAACTTCTATAAATACCCAACGATTCAAAGCATTTCAATCCACATTCATCAACTTACAATTCAAGGAATTTCAATCCACATTAATCAACTTACACTTCAAACTATTCATCATCAAAAATGGCACGTCAACCACGAACAAGAGGTACCTCCACGGCCAGAGGAGCCTCCACGGCCAGAGGAGCCTCCACGGCCAGAGGAGCCTCCACGGCTAGAGGAGCCTCCATGGCCAGAGGAGCCTCTACGGCTAGAGAAGCCTCCACCTCTAGGCAAAACACAGCTGTTGCATTATCATTTGCAGACGAAGCACAAACTGAAAGGGCTATTGACATATTAGAACAACTAAGGGCAGAAGTGTGGGGTTGGAAGTTCCAGTTTGAGGGCTTCCTACATGGCTACAAAAAGGACGTCAGAAAGATGTCGAAGGAAACGCGAAGGATCAAAAGAATGCTCAAAGGGCTGCTTGCTGATAAGGCTATGCATTACCTTGACTTCTACTCCTCTCCTTCACGCTAGATTTGGATGTTCCTATTAATGTTATTATATATTTCTTTTTGAATGTTTGTAAGCAACTGTCTTTTGGTAGAATGCTAGTATACGTAGCATTCCTTTTGTAAAGCACTGACAGTAATGTGCAGTTTCTCCATTTGAATGCTAATATAACTAGCATTCTTTTTTGTAAAGCTCTACAATGATGATCAATGGAAATTACTTTTGTCTAGTTCAGAACGCCATTATTCCATTCAGATAGTTGTTGTGTCGTTCTGGAACATCAAAAACCTTTATACAATTAGAGTATCTCATTTGGAACATCGTGTGTCCGCGCAAAACATATATTTCTTTTTCTGAACAATTGATTAACAATTGATATGCTCTGTTCATTTTCTAAAAAAACTAATCCATCTATCTATTATTAAAATAAACACAGTATACCGAACGACAATAATAATATTCCGAACATCATGTTAAAATCTAAAAGGCACAACAGTTACAATTATCAGTTGCACTCGTTTGAGTAGTACATAACGGTTACGAGTTTCATCAAAAGTCACTTTCGATAAAACCCTTCCCAACAGACTCGTCGATTGCCCCTTTGTTCACATTCACACATTGATAAATACCCAACAGTCACACATTGATTCCTCACATTTCAAAATGCCTCGTTGTCCAAGAACAAGGGGAGCACCGATAAGAGGAGCATCGAGTTCAAGATGGTCTAGACTTCCTTCCTCGAGTTCACATTCAGATTCTGGAAATTTGAATGATGGCTTGGACCAACTAAGGTATGAAGTGTGGGAATGGAAATTCAAATTCGAAGAATTCTTCCATGATTATAGAAGGGACATAAGAAGGATGAAGAGAATGCTTAAAGGGCTGCTTGCTGAAAAGGGAATTGATTATGTCCCGTACTCCACGCCACCAGGAACACCACCTGAAGCACCACCACCCTAAGTTCGATTGCTTATGATTATTTTAGTTATAATTTTATATGTTTATTATATTATTGTGCCGTTTGTGTCTCGATATAATATGTATTTTGCATTTTCTAAGGAACGATATGTCGTTCCAGAACGAAGTATTATTGTTCCAGAGTAAACTTAATTAAATGTTGCAGATGTTTGGAACATTACTTTGTATTTCAGGAACAAATTCATGTCGTTCTGGCACGGATGTAATAATCGTCAATATTTAATATTTAAGCACATCAAAAGCTGTTACTTGGCTAAGAAAATAAATGTCATCCATACCTAATTACATAACCAAAATAAAGTTATAAGATTATCCAAATATTACATATTACCCAAATCAAGGCTTCATTTTGCCGTCGAAAATACAAACGGCTAAATGTCGCCTCCACTGATCAGCCTCATTGTTACAAATTTTGTCCATGGGGGTGTTTGTAATGAGATGCTCAATGTACATCAACGCGAACACTCCACAGGATTGCCCTGTTAGATTTTTTGGACAAAGTGATCTTGGCACTCTCTCAAACGACCACATGTCTCATTCATTACACATCGGATCCAATTCTTTGAATAGCTTAGAATTTCTGACATAGATCGGGAACATGTAAAGAATGGGAATAATTATTGGCAAGAACTCTTCATCATCATTAACACCATGATTGCAATCATACACCCAAACCTTCGTTTCAACCATGTCAAACACCACCAACACGTAGTGATTGTCGTTGATGTTGAAGACGGCGAAGATCCTCTTAGCACCAGCCCAACACCTACCCCCTGGGTAGGGTAGATTTCCATGTGCATACTTCAGATAATCTTCATCAAACTGATACTCCTTCAACACCAGATCAAGCGGTCGCTTATTTTTTTTCGCATCTGCTTCCAGTTGGTAGTAGCTTTTTTTCATGTTTGTCAAGAATGCCATATCCAAAATGAGGTCACTTTGATCGTAATGATAGGGGTAATTCAAATGCCTCTCCCGCATCATTGTCATCACAGCTTCAACATACTGCAGAACATATAAGAGACAAAAATAAATTGGAGTATAAGCGAGTGAAGGAAAGGTCTGTCTTTCCGAACATCAACCAATGTTCGGAACGACTGTGTGATGTTCTAGAAATCTATGAGAAGCTAGAAATGCTTTTGTTGTTCCAAGAATAATAAGGATGTTCCGAACACAGTTAGAATGTTCCCTACAACGATGTGAAGTTCAGAAAATCATTCAAAAATAAACTTACAATGTCCCACAGCACTCAGTCTTGGTCATCAGATCTTTGAAATCAACGTAATTCATCGGCAATCCGAGAAAGACATCTTTTTGTTTCTTCCTTTTTTTGATAAATCCGTTCAACGCCTCCACTTTATTCCGCTTCAATGGCTTGTAAATATCCACTGAAAGCCTCGGACAAACTTCTTCCTGCTTCTTCGTCTCTTCTATTTGTAGTGATTTCACAGCCTTTGGAGGTTTTATAATAGTTTTGCTCTTCAACTGCTCAATCGTCTCCTGCACAGCCGCCATCTCCATCTCCATGTCTTTACGCCAATCGTCGCACTCTTTGCAATTGCAACTGCTACATTTGGGGATGTCGAATCCATCACCACCAGAAGAATCACCTTTGATTTGCTCAAAAGCACCATCCTTTGTCTCGTAAGGCACGATCTGTTGCTCATAAGCCACAATCCTTTTCTCATAAGCCAAGATCTTTTCATCATAAGCAACCATCTTTTGATCGTAAGCCAAAATCTTTTGCTCCATTGCTTCCCTCCATCCGCTGCATTCACCACATTTGCAGCCTCTGCAATTGGAGCTCCTCTTCACTATACCAACTTCAGTGATACCGGAAACTTCAAACTCACCGCCAACTTCATCACCATTAACTTTGTTTCCAATGTCAATATTTACATCTTCCAGGCCACCAATTCCCTCTTCATTATATTCACCGTCACTTCCAAACATCATCATTTCTGGGGCTTCCATAGCTTTAATTTCTATCACTTGTCTTGGAGGGGTTGCAGGATTGTTCTTGAAGATACAAATTGTAGTGCCACCAACAAGGCCAACGCTGCAAGCATCCTCAAACACTTTACAAAAACGATCTATTGTGTCGTCCTCTGAGTCATCAAATGGCATGAGGTCTAGAAAGTAATCCATGTCCAGCTCTTCATTAGTAGGAATGAGGAAAGGGTGAACAACCTGTTAATATACCCAACAACATTAAATAAATATCAACTAAATTTTAAAAATCTTTTAATATTGTTTGGAACAAAGTCATGTTGTTCGAAAACATCAGAAAAGGATGTTCCGAACAACGTTGACTGAAGCAGTTGAGGGTTCTTCATGAAGATGTTCCGAACATCAACTAGAAATATCTCAGCAAGCACGAGGTTGTTCCAAACATTACATAACATATATGGAAAACGGAATACTTACAGGAACATCTTGTTGGTCAAACAACCTGTCCGTATCTCTTTCACAAATTTCAGTAAGCCTGTTTATGATCGTTGGCATTGTTTTTTCTTTTGGAAAATCCTTTGGTCTCAAGGCAGGAATAGCTTCGTGAGCCCAGGCCATGAATGCCCATGGAAAGCCATAAAGATTGTAAGTCTGGCTTCCTTCTGCACGAGGTTCCATTGGCTTGATCAGATATTCCATTTTTAATTCAAAACTCATCCTACCCCAAGGATAATGCTGGAATGCCTCAAGATCGGCGGACAAGCACACCACCCATTCCTCTATTCCATATTTGGAATCCCTCGCACAGAGAATAGTATGAACAAACCAAGCCATGCACAGATTTAAATACCACTTCTTGGGACAGGTTCTAGAACATACCAACTCAAGCAAGTCACCAGACTTCACAGCTTGCTTTTTCTTCGGCTGTTTTTGTTTTTTGGGCTTGTTGAACTTCCTCTTTGTGGGTGAAGGTGAGGGTGAGGTGAAGGTGAGGCTGAGGGTGACTCCTCCACCTTCTTCTTCCCCTTCCGCTTCCCACTACCCTTCTCCTCCTTTTCCTTCTTCTCCTTCTCCTCCTCCTTTTCCTTTATCTCTTTCTCCTTCTCCTTCCTCTTTTTCTCCTTGAAATAATCAACAACAAACTTCCACAATTCCTTCCCCTTTTCATTCATTTTTTCCATGTACTCTTTACTTGGATAGGGCCCACAGTTTAGCCCTGTCATTAGTGCAAATTCGGATAGGCCAAAACGTGCTGGCAATCCATTGAAGGATATCCAAACCTCTTTCTGCTTCTTGCAAATAATCCTTCACATGAGGAGGTTATGCACCAACTTGGTGCCAAATAGTGGATATTCCGGTAATTGCAAGAAAGGACCGAAACAGCTATTGACAAATCCCCTTCTCACCTGCAATTTTTTCAGAACCTCCTTAAACTGTATCATACCCCTAGCCAACGAAGAACGAACAGTAATCTTCCCATTAAAAGGTTCATTGTTGGTCAGGAAGGTCTTGAAGAGACCCTCAACGTTACTCTTGAAAGTAGCATGACCAACGTCTTCATACTGCACATAATTTTAGCATAAAATTAATAAAATGAATCACAATGATAGTAAATTAATAAATGTTCGGAACATGCTTATTCTGAGGTTCTGAACGACATAGCAACTGTTTGGAACAACACATAACGTGTTCCGAACGAGAGCTACCAGCCTTAATGCTGATGTTGGGAACGTATGAATGTCGTTCAGAACATCAACATTGGCGTTCCGAACAATTCGCATTTCAATTCAAAACTATCACATTGTCTTCCTCCAGTTTCAATCCAGATGTTCCTTCAGCAGTTTCCTTCTCTTCACCTGCTTCCTGTTCAATATTTCCACCTGCATTATTTACAGCTTCCCCATCTATTTTAACTCTTTTTACACGATCCTTCAGAAAGTTGCTTTTTAAAATTACATCCTCCGCCTCTCTTCTACTTCT
This sequence comes from Petunia x hybrida, assembly GCA_037355625.1. Lineage (NCBI taxonomy): Eukaryota > Viridiplantae > Streptophyta > Magnoliopsida > Solanales > Solanaceae > Petunia > Petunia x hybrida. Next base: position 284,610 of record JBBBVM010000148.1, read on the forward strand.
TTTACTGCTTCTTGGACTCTCCCCTATTTTATCTGCTTCCCCCTCTACTTCTTCTCCTTTTTCTCTACTTAAATCATCAGCCTCTTCATTTTTTTTACCACCATCTTCCTCTTCCTTTTCACCATCACCATCTTCCACTCCAGTTCTCCAAAAATCACTTTTTAACAGTTCATCAATACCGGCGTCATCTAAATCCACCCTTCTTTCACCCTCATCTGCAGCCCTCTCCAAATCCTCCCCACCTTTACTTAGATCGTAACTTGGTGCTGGACTTTGGCTTTCCTCTTGTTTATCACCTTTGTTCCGTGGACCTACTACTTCTCCTTGGCTATCTTCCTCACTCTCCACAACTAATTTTCTTTTAGTGGTTCTAGTAGTTCTTGGGCGTTTAGGAGTAGGTTCTAATTCTGTAGGAGTACGTTCCGAATCTGAAGTAGTAGGCTTCTCAAGTTTCTTCTTCGGCGAAGGGCCCTTGTTTTAGAAATCGCCTTCTTGGGAGTCTTTGTAGGCTGCTTCTTCTGCTCATCTTCATCTTTATTTCTCGGTCTTAAATTTACCATTTTTCTGCAAAGCAAAACAAGGGGATACAAAATTTAGTTACAGAAAAACATGAACATCCTATTAGATGTTTAGAACCTCAGCTACTATGGTGTTCGGAACATCAAGACACATAACAGCAATAACTTCAATTTGCAACTAAATAAAGCAGCGTTGGTTCCCAGAAAACCCTCAAATCGTCACAATTTAACCAAAAAATGTAAATACCCTAAAAATTTCAGTTGAACATCGAAAATCCCCTTTGTAGTTCGGAACTACTTTACCCATTAAAACACATAATGCCATTCAATTTCAACACAATATTACACCTTTTGTACAAAAACAAACACCCAAATCATCGTTAATTACTGTCGACGAAAAAATTAAAATAAAAAAGGATTTGGTTTAGATTTGGAGTGAAAAAGGAGATGAAGTGTGGAAGTTGAAAAGAAGCCACGCGGGGAAGGAGAAGGTTGGGGTTAACTGATGTTGTTCCCATGGTTTGAAATAATTATTATGTATGTTTTAAGAAATACCCTCAAGTTTTAAAAGTGTTAATTTGGTCCATGATTAGTGTTAATCAGACTTAGAAAAAAAAGAAAATGGAAAAGAAAACCCGATGACCTTTTCTGCCAAAAAAGACTTGTGCGGTTCTGGAACGCTACTTCTCACGTTTTACTTGCTTAGATGTCCCCATAAGTTTTCGGGCAGGGCAATGGTTAACTTGAATCTGCATTTCCTGTTAAATTCTGCAGTAGGTTTTGAGCTCCCATCTTCGGGGGTCATTAAGGTTTTGGTTTACAAGGTCATTAAGGTGCGGGTTGTCGGGTCCACTAATCCATCTTCTTGTTAAAATAGTATGTGATTCTTTTATCCTTCGTTGTAATCTTATTCTTGCCATGTCGCTCTGACCTATTCTCCACTGATGTTCATGTGGCCGGCTATGTGGCTTATATGGCATGGACGGATTTTATCCAATACATAATTAGTTTTTGTTTTAAAATTTTTATATTCAATTATAGAGTCAACATTATAAAATTAGTACACATTAGAATTGTGTGGATAGAGTCAACATTATAAAGTAGTACACATAAGAATTGGGTGGATCGATTTATTCTTTCATAATATTAAGTTTCATAATTGTGTGGATATATTGATGTGTGTCAAAAAAAGTAGCGTGAAAGTAGAATTATAGAAAATCATGTTAGAGCAATATAATCTCAAAGAACATGATTTTTTATTTATGAATCAATCCAACGTGAGATATAAACTTATCTTATTTTTATCACTTATTAGAATATTTCCAATTGAAATAAACATAAAAATTAATACAAAATTAGAACAACAACAACAACAATGTATGGGCCTAAATCAGTTTAGGTTCACAAATTGAAATTGGGTAAGAACACAAGCAAATCTTCGTATCAAAGTCAAGATAATGCTAAGAATAAGCGAGAATGCGAGAAAATAACGTGTTTCAATATATAATTGCGAGTACAAATTTTTCCAGAGTTTCTGTAAGTATTTCTGAATGAGTATAATGTAAAATTAAGTGCTATTTATAGGCTAAAGGGGCCTTGCCCACGTTCTCCATGACTGATCATGCTCAAACCCACGTTCTGGACATTTATTGGGGGAGTTAATGGGCTGAAGTAGTGGGCTGCTAAGCCGCTTGGACCGAGATGCTTCACCGATGGTGGTGACATTGATGCTCACTCTTCAGCTTGCGGCTCGCCTTCGGTGGTGACATTGATGCTCGACTTCGGTAGTTTAATCGCTTGCTTCGATCTTTCTCCTTCAGATCATTAGCTCGATTGTCTTCGGTTCATCATGCCGAAGTGCTATCCGAGCACGTCGATTTTCACCCAATACAGATAGTCCTCCCACTCCTCGGTTGAGTGCCAGGATCGCCGAGGAGTGGAATGAATTTAAGCGGGAAGCTGACGTGGCTCAAGCCTATCCAAGAGTTTCAAAAAGTTGCACGCCTTTTCGAATTACTATTCCACATTACGTGGCGACAGTTCGTTGGCTACCGAACGGTCGCGTCGACTCTTTCGCTTTCTCCAATGTTACAGTCATCATTGCCTCTGCCACTTGCACGTGTATACTCCCTATAAATACTTCACTTGGAGACCTTCTTCTCCGCTTGACAAACTATTTGCAAACAGTAGAAAAACAGAAAGGACACAATCTTCATTTCATATACATTTTCAACCCATTTGATCTCGCGTTTAATCCCTTTCTTATAAATTTGACGTTATGTGTGCTACAAATTCCGGTCATGGCTCTAGTGACTCTGGCGAGAGGGCTGAGCGTTTCGCCACTGCGATTATAAGTAGCGATTTTATCCCTACCGTGTCGCCGCTGCAAATGATTGAGGCAGAAGGCGGTAGGGAAGCTACGTCGACAGCCAGTGCTCCTAGGCGGCGCAAGAAGAGGGCTGGTCGCGACAAAGCGGAGGTCAGTTATGACGTTGACATTGGTGGTGACGACCACGACAATGACAGGGATGACGTCGAGGGTGATGATGTCATCAGTGCCAAAGAAGTAGATGGCCCCGTGAGCGAAACTGAAGTAAGTAGAGAGGCAAGTGGCCAGGCGGGCGAAGCCAAAGCCGAAGCTAGCAAGGAGGGGTCTCAGACCGAAGCTGGAACTTCAAAGAAGTCGAGGAAGAAAATTCCCCTCGAAGTGGAGATAGACCCTCGGTTGGTTATCCCTTCGAATTTTAACAATGACAAGGACCTCAAAGTCCATGCTCAATCTGATGCTCAAAAGGGGAAGAAAAGGAACATACTGGTTCACGTCACCCCGAGTGTGATAACCGAAGATGTGATTGAGACTGTTCGGGCTGATTGCCATTGGGGGCCCAAGGTGGAAATTAGGGTTCCAGCCCCGGACACGGCTGTCTCTACTCACGTTGTAGGGTATTCTTCGGTCTTCACATACCCTTTCACCATAGGATTCAATTTGCCAGTCCATCCCATAATCGACACATTTTGTAGATCGTACAACTTGTGCTTGGCTCAATTGGGGCCTAGGGTTTGGAGGGTTGTGCAAGCCCTCGAGTACTTGAGTAAGTTAGCTAGATTTCCCTTCATTTCCAACACTTGATCTCCCTTTACTACCCCTATTTTCATAAAGCCGGGTGGTAGTTCTCTTACCTCGAGGGTCATACGCCATTTTAAGCAAGAACGAAGACCACGGTGATCGAGGTTGGAATGATCGCTATGTGCTCATTCCCACAAGGCTGCTGTCGACCGAACCTGGCTTTCCCGAATAGTGGAATGCTCAACGTAAGTGTTATTGTTCTTCATTTGGCCTTCGATCACCATAGCTTGTGCTTATTTTCTTATTTGTGACTTTCAGCTGAAAAGGTTCCAGTCGACCCACCGGGGGACTTTCTCGAATGGGCCACCGAGGTCATGAAGCAAGAGACGCGTCCTTGTCGGCAGTGGATGATTTTAGCCGCTCTGAAGGGAAATCGACGGTCATGCAAGAGGCATGGTAAGTTGACTGCTGATGTTTGAAATTTCCTGATGTTTGCTCTGAATAATTGCTCCTTAACATTTTCCTTTTTCCCTTCCCACTTAGGTTTTTCCAACAGGACCGTTAAAGATGCCGAAGAGGAAGAAGAGGAGGAAGCTGAGAAGAGGGGAGATGGACAAGGGGAAGAGAAAAGGGAGAAGAAAGAGAAGAAAAAGAAAGAAAAGAAGGTGATTGACGCCATCGAAGGCATTACTCAAATGGCGAGCTTGGCGAAGAAGCTCGGGGCCAAGAAAGCTAAGGGCTCATTGGGCCAAGGGACTTCGCAAGGTGATGACGTCTTTATAGGTCGGTTTATATGCATACCCACTCCTACTTCATCTCATACTTATGAGATTGCTACTCTCCCTTCCCAGGTTCAAAAAGGAAAAGGGCTGAGTCGAAAGAGCCACTAAGGCGAAAGGACCTCATTTCGAGGAAGCTGCCGCTCCTGCTTCTGAAGCGGTGGCCACACAGTGCTGAGGTCTTGTTGATGAGCCTAGTGATGAGGAGGTTCACCTAGCGGCTCCCGAAGTAGCTCTAGAGCCAATCCCCGAGGTGACTCCAGAGCCAGCTACCGAGGTTCCTAGGGCGACCGAGGTGATAAATGTGGAGGAGTCTGACCAAGAAGCCGCCAAGCGGAAGGGCAAGGCTAAAGCAAGCGAAGGCTTGATCAAAAGCACGGTTAAAGCTTCTCAAATTTCGGCTAAAGCTTCGAACTCTGCACCTCGGGCATTTGAAATTGCTCCCGAGGCCAATCTATTGGATCCTACCAAGGAGGACGTCACTGCCCTCGATGCTATGCTCGGGTCTATTGAGGCTCACGCTCTTCGGAACTTAAGCTCCATGAGCTTAATGGGAGTTTCAGCCGCCTCTGCTCTTCGTGTAAGTTTTATGTACCTTCGTTTGTTTGACCGATCTTTGCTCTGTCCTCAACGCTAACACTTTAGTTTTGTGCAGAGCTTGGTCCTTGCGTTGCAATCTATTCATCTAGAACGCAATCGAGCAGAGCAAGTTCAGGCGGCGACCACTGCCTGGGGAGAGCAGAAGAGGGGATTTGTGGGTAGGATCGCCGAGCTGGAAGCCAAATTTGCTATTCTGAATGAAGAGTAGGAGCATGCTAACAAGGCAGCGGCTAAGGCTGAGGCTGATCTGCATGGAGCTTTGGAATCCACCGAAGCTAGGGTTCAGGCTGCGACAAACGAATTTGCGAATGAGCGCTCGAGGCTAAGCCTTGAAAATGATCGACTTGAAGTCGAACTCTTTAGAGCCAAAACCGAAATGCTTGAGGCGGGCGAGAAGTATCGTGGCAAGCTGGAGGAATACAACACCAAGCTTGTTGGGCTACAAAGCCAGGTAGATCAAGTGCCTGTTCTTCGGGGCAAAGTCTCAAGACTCCAAGGAAGAATTGCTTACCTCAACGAGTGGGCCGAAGTCAAAGCGACGAGGGCGAAGTTTGAGGAAGCTTGGGCTGTTGTTAAGACCAGGCTCCGCACACTTGAGCAAGTGCAAGCTGGGCAGATTGTGCTCGAAGAGGAGATAGCTAAAGCCAGGGATGCTGTTGCCGAAGCACAAAAGATTGTAGATGATCTTCCCTCGAGAGAGGGTTCGGATGATGGTGAATCCGAAGGCGATGAGGGGGGCGAAAGCGCCGAAGAGGGCGGTGAAGATGCCGAAGGAGGAAACCCTTAGGACAAAATAGTTCATCTTATGTATTTTGTGTTTCTGGCTTAGGCCCTTGTGCCTTTTTGATGTAAGCCTTCGGGCTTTTAATATATATGCCTTGGACCTTCGGGTCACTTCTGTTGTACATAACTCATAGCCTTCGGGCTTTTAAATGAAATGATTTCATGTTTCTTTAAGTGTTAGCTTCTGTATTGTCTTTCTTGAGAAACTTTGAGTCGAACACGTATAACCGAATAGAATCGATGCAAACTTAGAACGACGTCTCGGTCTCGAGTCGATGCACTTGGGATATAACTTTGGTAAGTAAGATCATCGAAACAAAGAGATCTTGAATCGAGTTTATTTCATTGATGATAACAACGAGCCAAAATTGGCTTTTTACATAGATTCCGGCCAAAGTTAAGCTTAGCCGTAGAAAACAAATTGACAACATGCCACTATCGGGCGTAATTACAATGTACTAATCTATTCTCTGGGTGTCAGTCCTCGGTTGTCGAATAGATAGACTTCGATTGAGAGGCTCAGTATCGACCTCGATTGCAACCCGCCCCTTACTCCCCCCCAGTGTTCGGGTGTGAATCTTGATGAAGATCCGAGCACTGGAAATCGTTTTATCTGCTTCCTGAAAAGGTCAAGCAAAATAAAATGAGGAGCAAGTTAGTACATTTCGATCGAAGCCCTAGGAGCGTTTTTTGGCTCGAGGCTGAGGGTAAATTTTAAGTGACCAAGGAACGCTTACCCCGATCTCAGAAGTAGTACCGCTTCAAATTGGAGATGTTCCAATTCAAAGGCTAGGGTATGCCTTGCAGATCTTCAATTTGATAAGACCCTTTCCCAATAATTGCTTTGACTCGGTAAGGTCCTTCCTTGTTTGCAACAAGCTTTCCCCCATTCTTTTTTATTTTGTGGATTGATTCGAAGCCTTTAGCACATAATCGCCAACTTTAAAATCTCTAAGTTTGGCCTTCCTATTGAGGTATGCCTCGATTTGCCTTTTCTGTGCTGCTAACCGAACTAGAGCCAACTCTCTTTTCTGCTCGAGCAAGTCCAGCTCTATGCGCATGGCTTGCTGATTTGCATCATCGGTGGTGTGAGCATACCGAAGACTTGATTCGCCCACTTCCACGGGGATAAGTGAATCCATGCCATATGCAAGAGAAAATGGTGTCTCACCGGTGCTGTTCTTCTCTGTTGTTCGCATAGCCCACAACACACCTGGTAACTCTTCGGGCCAAGGGCCATTTTTCTCATCAAGCCTCTTCTTAAGGTTTTCAATTATCACTCTATTCGAAGACTCGGCTTAGCCATTGGCACTTGGATGATAGGGGGTTGAAGCAATTCTTTTGATTCCCCATTGCTTGAAGAAATCAGTGATGGCTGCTCCCATGAATTTCTTACCGTTGTCGCATGTGATCTCCCTTGGGACACCGAACTTGTAGATGATTTTCTTCCTAATAAAATCAATTACTTCCTTTTGTTTAACCTCGGTGAGTGCTCCTGCTTCCACCCACTTTGTAAAGTAATCAGCTAGGACCAGAATGAACCGAACACCACCTTTTCCCTTCGGTAAAGGGCCATCAATATCCATTCCCCACTTCATGAAGGGCCATGGTGACACGACCGAATACAGGGGTTCATCTTGTTGATGAATCATTCGGGCATGGCGTTGATACTTATCACATTTTTGCAAGAAGGCCTTTGCGTCTGCGCTGATAGTGGGCCAATAGTACCCAACTCTAAGTAATTTGCGCATCAAGGATTTTCCCCCCGAGTGATTGCCACACTCGCCTTCGTGTATTTCAGCCATCACATATCTTGCTTCGTCCGGACCCAAACACTTAGCCATCGGGCCGCAATACAACCTTCTATATAAGTTTCCCTCGATCATATAGTATGAAGCCGCTTGGGTCCTTAACTTTTTGGCCCCTTTCTTATCTTGGGGGAGAGTCCCCGAGTCGAAGTAAGAGATAAACTTATTCTGTCAATCCCAGTTGTGGTCCACCGAGTTGACTTGCAATTTCATCTCTCTCATTTGCGCAGAGAGCAACCGAACCACTGAATCAGTCCCCGAGTGAACTTCGTCGACAGCCGAACCCAAATTTGCCAAGGCATCGGCTTCGGTATTTTCCTCTCGAGGCACTTGTTTAATTCGCCATTCTTGGAATTGGGCCAAAATCCTCTGTGCTCGGTCCAAAAATAACTGCATTCTGGGCTCCCGGGCCGTGTATTCACCGAGCACTTGGTTGACAACCAGTTGTGAGTTGCATATCAAATCAACTCTTTCCACCCCCATTTCTTTAGCTAACTCCAAGCCTTCTAAGGCTGCTTCGTATTCGGCTTCGTTGTTAGTCACCTTTTTAAACCGAACTGAATGCCTGATTTTCTCCCCGGTGGGCACTTTCAACACTATGCCTAATCCCAAACCCTTGAAATTAGTTGCCCCATCGGTGTAAAGTATCCATAGTCCCGAAGCTGTCCCTTTCGACATTGAGTTCTCCTTTTCGGCTTCGGGTAGGATCCCAACACTAAAATTAGCTACGAAGTCAGCCAAGACTTGGGATTTAATGGCTGTTCAGGGTTTATAAGTAATGTCATACTCGCTCAATTCTACTGCCCATTTTGATAACCTCCCCGATAACTCAGCTTTATGCAATATACTTCTCAAGGGGAAGGTGGAAACTACTGCTATTGGATGACATTGTAAATAAGGTCGTAGTTTCCGACCAGTAACAATTAAAGCAAGTGCTAGTTTTTTCAAATGAGGATACCTGGTCTCAGCATCGAGGAGTGTCTTACTTACATAGTAGATGGGTTGTTGCTTGCCATCTTCTTCTCGAACCAATACAGCACTGACTGACACCTCGGATACAGCTAAGTAAACTAGCAAAGTTTCACCATCTTTTGGCTTGGCGAGCAACGACACGTTAGCCAGATAGCGTTTCAACTCCCTTAGCGCTTCTTTACACTCCGGTGTCCACTCGAAGTGATTACTCTTCCTCAGGACAGAGAAGAATTTGTGGCATCGCTCCGAGGACCTTGAGATGAATCGACTCAAGGCAGCGATTCAGCCAGTTAAGCGCTGAACTTCTTTAACCCCGGTCAACTCTTCAGAGATCTCTTCGATGGCTTTGATCTTATCTGGGTTGGCTTCGATCCCTCGTTCAGAGACAATGAATCCCAAGAATTTTTCCGACCCTACGCCGAAGGCGCACTTTTCAGGATTCAATTTCATACCATATTGCCTCAGAACAGCGAAAGCTTCCCTCAAATGATTCAGATGATCCTCCATTTGAATGGACTTGATTAGCATATCATCTATGTAGACTTCCATAGATTTTCCAATGTACTCCTTGAACATGCGACACACTAGTCTCTGGTATGTCGCCCCTGCATTTTTCAGACCGAAGGGCATCACTTTGTAGCAAAAAGTACCTCGGTCAGTGATGAACGAGGTTTTCTCTTCGTCCTTCAAATCCATGAGAATTTGGTTGTACCCCGAATAAGCATCCAAGAAAGTTAATAGTTTGTGTCCAGCCGTGGAGTCTATCAACCTATCTGTTTGTGGCAATGGGTAGGAGTCTTTGGGGCAAGCCTTGTTTAGATCAGTATAATCTAAGCACGTTCTCCACTTGCCGTTTTTCTTGGGCACGACGACTACATTAGCCAGCCACTCGGGGTATTTCACCTCTCTTATGAAGCCATTCTCTTGCAGCTTCATAGTTTCGTCTTCGATTGCTTTCTTTTTGACCCCGTCGTGAGGTCTTTTCTTCTGCTTCACCGGGGTGAATTTGGGGTCTACATTCAGCTTGTGGGTCATGATCTCCGGATCGATACCAACCATGACTGAATGGGACCAAGCAAAGCAATCGTTGTTGGACTTTAAGACTTCGATGATAGATTTCTTCGACTCTGGGTTCAACTCCGAGCCGAAAAATACTTTTCTTTCGGGAAAATCTTTCAATAAGGTGAAAGATTCCAACTCTTCGATAGTTGAGTCCTCGGCCTTTTGTTTCCGAGGCTCTTGAATGCACACCGGGATCTTTTCTATTTCTCCTCGGGGGTCCTCCTCGGTTGACCCCGGTTGCATTGATTGCTATTGTTTTGGCCCAATCGGGGCGACTCCACTCTTCAATGCAACCGAATAGCACTCTCTTGCCACTCGTTGCTCTCCTTTGATCGAACTCCCCACGGGGTAGGGAACTTGATCACTTGATGAAGAGTGGATGGGACAGCCTCCATGGAGTGGATCCATGGTCTGCCGAGGATCACATTGTATGCTATGTCCTCGGGCAACACTTGAAATAGTGTTTCCTTGCTAACTCCTTATGCAAACGTCTTGAGTGTGATTTCATCCAATGTCTTCTCTGTGGAGTTGTTGAAGCCAGTCAACACTGTTGCCTTGGGGATGAATCATCCTTTAAGCCACATCTTTTTAATGGCCCCGTAGCTGATTATATTGACCGAGCTACCGGGGTCAATCAGGACACGTTTGATATCTGAGTCATTTATTCTCAACATGATGACCAAGGCGTCGTGATGAGGAAACATCATCCCATCACAATCGTCATCATCGAACACAATTTCTTTACCCGAGCTTCCCACTCGAGTTCTCTTCTCCATGGTGATCGACAGGTTGGCGAACTTCTTTGCAGCAATAAAGTTCACCCCGTTCACCTCTGATCCCCTGGTGATAACATTTACAACTCTCTCAGGGGGTGGAGCCCGAGGTGGTTGTCCATCACCTGGGTTCTTGGTGTAGTTGTCTTTTCCCTTGTCGGTGAGGAATTCGGCTAACACACCCTTCTTCAAAAATGTGCCACCTCGAGGCGCAATGCTTTGCAGTCCTTGGTGCGATGGCCATAATCTGCATGGAACTCACAGTGCAAATTCTGATCCCTTTTGTCTGCTGGAGTTCTCATGTCTTTTGGTATTCTTACCCCGGCTATTCCCTTTACTACGCTGACCAGCTCCGAGGTCGATATATTGAAGTTGTAGTCAGGGATCCGAGGTAATTCTTTATTTTTTGACACCAAAGCTGGGCCTGAGGAATTTCTTTGGTTCGAGTTAGGAAGAACCTTTCCTCCGAGCCGTTGGCTTACATGTGGTCTCACAAACAAGTTTCCAAAGGAATTTCCCAGCCTTTGGCTGACAGGCTGCCTTGGTGTTCCCCTTCGAGTTTTCTCGCGACGCCTCAGCATAATACAAGGATTCGCCTCGGTTCTTATAGTTGTGGCCTCGGCCATTGTTTTGAAATTCGGCTTCCTCCAGTCTTACCTTGGTGTAGGCTCGTTTGTGCAGATCGTCCCACTTCAGGGTTTGATACTGCTGGAGCTCTTTTCGCAACTCGGCAGCGGCCTCAGAGTTGCAAACACTGATACCCTTTTCAAACGCCATGATGGCTAGAGTATCATCCATTGGAGGTAACTCCATGCGCTCAGCGTGAAAGCGCTCGAGGAAGTCCATGATTAGCTCACCGGGCCGTTGCTTGACCTCGCATATATCCTCCTTCCTTTGGAGAATTTTCTGTGCTCCGGTGTTGGCCTTAACGAAGGCGCTAACCATTTCTTTGAAGGTGGAAATTGACCCCGCTGGTAAGCGCATGTACCAACGTAGCGCTCCTTTCTCCAAGGATTCGCCGAATTTTTTCAAGAACATTGACTCGAGCTCTATCGTTGTTAAGTCATTGCTCTTTACCATCGCCATGAACTCAGTCACATGTTCTTTGGGGTCAGTGGTCCCATCATACTTTTTCAGGAAGAGGAGCTTGAAATTTTTGGGAGTTGGAGCTGGTGCGGCTTTGGGCTTGAATGGAAACTCCCTATATTGGTCGATGTCAAGATCGTCTTCAGCCTTAGCCACCCCGGGGACTCTCTCGAGGCGCTTTTCCACGCGCGCTTCGACACGAGCCTCAACTCGGGCTTCAATTTAACGACTTAACTTTTTAACATCAACCGAAGATGTAGTTTCCGCCATGGTGGGAAGCGTCCCGAAGTGTGGCATTGTGCTCGGTATGTTTCCCAAACCCCCAGATGTGGCCCCATTTTGAGGTCCCCCTGTTATCACGCCCGTAGGAACGAAGAGCGCGATGCCTCCATTTGGAGCCACAGGCTGAGCGCCATTCGGGTTGAGCTGTTCCTCGCTTCTAGCGAGACATGAAACTCAGCATTTATATTGGCCTGTTCGGCCTGTTGCTCTTGCAAAGCTCTTAGTGTGGTAACAACGTAAGCTTGAAATGCTTCGGTTGTCATCAAAGATGAAGAAGTAGGATCTGATTGAACGCCAGTCTGTCCATCGAGAGTTAACTGCTGTTCAATAGGATTTCTGCTATTATCAGCCATATTGTCGAGTACGTCGAGTGAAAAACGTGAATTCTACTGAAGAAAACGCTCAACTTTGGAACAAAGCGTGTATGCCTGTATCCCAAAAACGGCTCCAATTTGTATGGGCCTAAATCAGTTTAGGATCACAAATCAAATTTGGGTAAGAACAAGCAAATCTTCGTATCAAAGTCAAGATAATGCTAAGAATAAGCGAGAATGCAAGAAAATAACGTGTTTCAATATATAATTGCGAGTACAAATTTTGCCAGAGTTTATGTAAGTATTTGTGAATGAGTACAATGTAAAATGAAGTGCTATTTATAGGCTAAAGGGGCCTTGTCCACGTTCTCCATGACTGATCATGCTCAAACCCACGTTCTGGACATTTATTAGGGGAGTTAGTGGGCTGAAGTAGTAGGCTGATAAGCCGCTTGAACCGAGCTGCTTCACCGAGGTTCAAGTATATGACCTCGGTGGTGGGACCTTGCTGTCCGGCCGAAGTGAATGTCACCGAAGCTCAGCTTGCGGCTCGCCTTCGGTGGTGACATTGATGCTCGACTTCGGTAGTTTAATCGCTTGCTTCGATCTTTCTCCTTCGGATCATTAGCTCGATTGTCTTTGATTCATCATGCCGAAGTGCTATTCGAGCATGTCGATTTTCACCCAATACAAATAACAACAACAACAACAACAACAACAACAACAACAACAACAACAACAACAACAACAACAACATAATAATAATAATAATAATAATAATAATAATAATAATAATAATAATAATAATAATAATAATAATAATAATAATAATAATAATAATAATAATAAAATATGCATTATATATAAATTTGGGAATAATTTAATAAATAGAAAAAAATGAGGGTGGTCTTGAAGTTCTAAGTATTTCAAAGTTGGTCTTTAAAAATTGATCACTTCAATGATGGCTTTTAAAAATTGAGCACTTTTCATAATTATAAAAAAATATCATCGTACTTTAATGAAGTCGTAATTATAAAAATGCTAATGCTTCCTATAAAGCAGAAACAATGCCAACTCATCAATGTTTATGCATATACTGAACAAAATATTATATCTATTTTGTGAAGAAATGATGCTTAATCGGCATCACTTAACACATCCACAAGAAAAAAAAAGAACTTCAAGTACTTATACTTAGAAATAAAGAGAATCAAGTCGTACTTATTCATACAATGAGCAAAAAAAATTATATATATTTTGCATATAAATGAAGCCAAATTATCCTCACTTCATCCATTCAAAAAAAAAAAAAAACATATGAGAACATAAAATGAAGCCAATGCTGCTACATTTACTAATAAATGAGCCAAATTATTTTTTCTATTTTATAAATAAATGACACTAAATCGTCATCACTCTACTCATACACAAATATTGATAATGAAATCGTAACTAATGCCAATCCAGCATCATTTATTCACAGTGTGAGCCAATACTATATTTATTTTATAAAAAATCGAAGCCAAATCATCAACATTTTAAATTTTAAAAGTGGAAATGTCCAAACCCATCTTCAAGGTGCTTCAATGTATTAGGTCAAAGGTTCAAAAATAAAATTCTTTGACATTTCTTCCACGATTAGCCCCAAATCAGTACTTTGGTCCATTATTGAAAGTTACTATACATACAAATACATAACCGCAAATTGTCTCTTAGGTGGCCCATTTGCAGAAATAAGACACCAAAAGCAATGGTTTGCCTTTAAAAAAAAGAAAAAACAAAAGCAATGGTTTGCCTTTTGCCCCGCTAACAGTGGTATCGCAAAAATGCCCCTGGTAAGTTTAATGAAAAAATTCTGGACAAAAATACTCCTGTCTAACTCTTCAAACGGGGCCAAGACTCACCTTTGACCTCTCTCTATTTGCCAACACTTGCCAACACACTTGCTCCTTCAAGTGTTGGCAAGTATCGGCAAAAGACAACACTTGCCAGCACTTGGTCGTAAGTATTGGCAAAAGGCCAAGACTTACCTTTGATCCCTCTCTATTTGCCAACACTTGCCCTTTAAGTGTTGGCAAAATGCAACACTTACCAGCACTTGGTCGTAAGTGTTGGCAAAAGGTCACGACTTGCTCCTTTCAATCTCTTTCTGCATTCTCACCATACAACTTTAAGTGTTGGCAAGACAACACTTGCCCTTGAAGGCTTGACCCCGTGCCAATACTTATTCAAAATTTTGCGTTGAAGTCATGATTTCGTGCCAACATAAAGTTATTTTGCTAAAACATTATTAAACAGGGGCAATCTTGCAAAACCACTCCTTATGGAACGCACACGTTGAAATTTTTTGTAACAAAAACCACATAATACATCATGGCCAATTTGTAGAAATATGACACCATAAGCAATTGTTTACCTTTTTGCCCGCGGTAATAGTGGTTTTGCAATGCCCCCATTAAGTTTAATGAAAAAAATCTGGACGGAAACGCCCCTGTCAAATTTGTAGGTCGGGGCCAAGACTTGTCGTTATACCTCTATGCTTTTCAACACTTATCCCTTCAAGTGTTGGCAAAAGGCAATACTTGCCGCACTTGGTCCTAAGTCTTGGCAAAAGGCCAAGACTTGCCTTTGACCCCTCTCTATTTGCCAACTCCTGCCCTTCAAGTGTTGGCAAAAGGCAACACTTGCCACACTTGGTCGTAAGTCTTGGCAAAAGGCCAAGACTTGCCCCTTCCAGTCTTTCCCTGCATTCTCGCCATATAACTTAAAATATTTGCAAAATAATATTTTCCCTTGAAGTCTTGGTCTCGTGCCAATACTTACAAATTTTTGCCTTAAAGTTTTGACTTTGGGCTAAATAAGGATTTTTGCTAAAATATTGCTTAACACGGGTAATTTTTCAAAACCGCTCTTTATGGATGGCGTGCAGTGAAATTTTTTGATACATCATCTAATCAAAGAGAGACTAGACAAAGGCATATAGAAGATTGAGATTTTTACACTAAAAAACAAGCAACACACGAAAATTACCAAAATCGGCCCCTATTTGCGAATCTTACCCGAAATGTCACCCTTTTCCCGGGATAGCAGTCTATCGCAAGTTTATAATAGTTTATACAATTGTATACAAGTTTTTACACATGTATAAAGTTGTATAAATTTGTATAAGTGTGTATATGAAAGTGAATAAATCTGTATAAATTTTCATATTTCTTTAGTATTAAGAATATTTATATGAATATTTACTTTTTTTTTGTATATTATTTTGTATTTCTCTCATTTCTTACGCATTTATCTATGTATATTCATGTATAATTATTTTTTAGGGGAGATTTGTATGTATAAACTTGTCCAAAGCAATGATATAGACAAAATCAACAACATAACTTCAGTGAAGTACAAAAAAGTAATGGTCCCATCGGTAGGGGAGGGTATCTTCCGGCGGCTCAGTGGCAGGGGAGAGGAATTTGTTAGCTATAGTTTTTTATTTTTAAGGAGTGCTTAAATTTATAATTTTGGGGATGTGTGCTATGCATGAAAAAATATGGTCTACTGTTTGTAATTTCGAGTAGTGGGCTGCCTATTTCTGAAAATTTTCCTAGAAGATTTACCGTCAAGCCGGCCCAATATCATCCAACAATAACGGGAAAATTACGCCACATAACCATTGGGGAAGAATAATTACTGTTTCTGTCCACCTTTTGTTGTTTCTTTCTTTCCATAATCATTTTCCCTTTCTTAAATATATTTTAAATATTTCAGATATATATTTAATATTATGTATTTCGGATATATATTTAATATATTTTAAATATTTCGGATATATATTTATGTATTAAGTTTCTGGATAGAAAAAGTTATGGACAACTAAAAGTAAATATTTGTTGATGGACGGATATTTATGTAAACTTTCCTCTAACAAATGCTCTAAATTGTTCGAAATATCTAGCTACCACTCTTCGACAAAGTTAAAAAGAATATTTGATGATTTGTTTGCTTTATTTTGGGAGCAACTTGTTGAAAGAAGGTTTAAATAACGGACAACAGCAGCACAATCTCTCTCTCTCTCCAACTAATATATATATATATATATATATATATATATATATATATATATATATATATATATATATTAGTTGGCATAGTAGTTAGGAAAATAGTTAGGACAAAAATTTAGGATAAAATTAGGACAAAAAATTAAAAAGCTAAAAGAGAATCTTTTTCAATTTAAAAATAAATATTCTTAAAGATAAAGTTACACCTCCTATCTTTATTGATAAAATTTAGGAGGATATTGACCCACAAAGTATAATTTGTTAATCATGATTTTTACTAAAAAAGTTGATTGACACAAATCATATTCCAAAATAGCAGAAGCTCTAAAAAAAAGGGGGGGGGGGGGGGGGGGGGAACATAGGGGTATTATCTTAGAAATGAGAAGGAAAAAAATTCACGTTAATTAAAAAAAATTACATCCGAGCCATTGAAGACAAAATTAATTGAATTTTTTTTAAAAAAAATTGAAGATAAAAATAAATCAGCTCCAAAGTATAAAGCATCTAGAAATATTTGAATAGAAATCTTTTTGTAAAGATTTATCTTAAATATTAAAATTTCAAAAAGAAAATTCACTCGACAAGATCTATCTATATTCTTTATATTATCTATCTATATCTATATCTATATATTATTAAAAGCAAAGAACGCTAAGGACAAAATATAGCATAGGACATTAAGACAATTTTTGTAATGATGCTTAATTTAAATTTAAATTGAAAGATAAGTGTTTATTTTTAAATTTTAAATATGATAATAACTATCATATCTTAACTATAGTAATTAAAAGATAAAGATAGGATTCAAATAATATTTTTGAGTTTGGATTGAACATGGAAATTTAAATTGCCAGGTTAAACTGCTTATTTTTAAGCCGATCAACATTGAGATAAGGATAGGACATATTTTTTAAATTACATATTCAGATAATGTTTTGAGTTTGGATTGAATATAAAATACTTTTGCAAAGATAACTCCAAGTTTTATAGGGGACGTTGGGTTTAAATGTTAATCTAATCAAAACTTATTTTCGAAGTTTATTTCTGCAAAATTTTTTATATTCGAACATCTATATATGAACTTCACATAAATTTCAAATCATAATGATCACAGTCATTATAAAGTAAACTTCATATTTGGTAAATTTAAGATTATCAGATAAAAACGTAGACAGATATGTACTGCTTTGAATTCAACCATGAAGTTTATGAATAAGATAAAGTTGTATAAAGATATAATTTTAAAACTAACAGATAAGCTTTTAAATTTGAATTGTTTAAATTTAAAGATACAGTTTTCATTCCCCTACCCTCTTTGCCCTATTTAAACACCTAAAATCTTATATGAAAGTTAGATATCCACAAAACTCATTTTGTTCATTATTTCACAAAACTATTTGACGTATGTTGTATATTCTTCTTCTTCTTCTTCTTCTTCTTCTTCTTCTTCTTCTTCTTCTTCTTCTTCTTCCTTTGTTTTTATTTTTTACGTTATGCCTTTTTTTTTTATTCCTATACTAATATTTAAATATACTGTTTTATTTTTCATGCAGGTATATTGTTGAAATTTCAAATCTCCATCTTTTACAACAAGTCATTTTAAATAAGTCATTTTATTCTTCTTCAACTTAGAAATTATGATGTTCAATTGCTACAAATATATATGATCGAATGTTCTAAAATTTCTGCAAGTAAAAATGGGTGGACAATAAGGAAACGCTCACCTGAAAGCATTACAAATTTTCTAATTAAGTTGACAGTAAGTGACTAATATATTTTTTTTTTTGGGCTCTTCAGTTGATCTGACATTTGCAGAGTCTGGCTTTGGAATTCGGCAAGCGCGGTCGTTTTATATGATCGAAAAAATCCTTGAAGACCATCATCCTTTCTTACTAATTTATAGTAATTACACACATTGCTTAAGACCCTGAATTTGAGTACTCTGCTGTTATTATATTTTCTTCTTTTCCAGATTTTTTTTTGTTATGAACTGAATAGATTATTATAAGATTACATGTATAATGCATAGAATCTACATATACATGTACATATATAATGCATGTATTCATGGATTTGTATCCCAAATGTAGGAAAATTGAGGGTAATGAAGATACTATAGTAGCAAAGGATATTACTAGAATAGTAGTAGTAGTAGTTAATTTTTAGTTTGAATGACAAATCAATTTATTTATTGTGGTTGGCTATTAGTAATAGTAGTATGATAGTTAGAGAAAAATTTGATACTATATTCACCCGTTATTTTACTCTTACTTTCATACTGTCTGCTCTGATTGAAGTTTTATCCAATTTATAACAAGTGGAGCAGCGTGAAAGGCATAGATGAGATGTGAAAATGTTAAATAGAGGAGTGAACTTCTCTTGTGATGGACAAGGTTTCAAGTCTGGCCAATTGACACCATCATACGCAATCATGCAAAGATTGAGCACTATGATTTTTTTTTTTTTGATATTTTTTTATAGGCTTCACTCAGTTTATTTTTTATTTTAGGAAAAAAAGAAGAACGTAAAGTCAAACCTTAAGTGGTTGTAAACAAACAAAATTAGATGTAGATGAGATTGGATAACTCAAAGTAAAATTCGTTTGGTGAGAGAGAGAGTTTTCTCCCTTTTAGTTATCTAGCTGCTTTCTCAGTTGTAATATTTAATTATAATTTACAGAAAAAAGTTTATAATAAAACGGGATACATGAAAATATGATATTGATCCTAATTCTCTCCTACAAACTGGAAGAAAATAATTTCTCAAAGCCAGTTAATTGTATGAATTTAAAAATATTAAAGATATGAGTATATACCAAATTGAGAATTTACTTTAGATTAATAATCATATGACCAGTTAACAAGTTCAACTAAGGAACATACCTTATTATCATAGCATTCTCAAGTATATCTCCTTTTCGTTAAACATTTCTTATGGAGAATTTGACATAATTGATATTGTTCAGAACCTAATCCATTTTGTATGGGAGCCTTTTAAAACATTATAGTGTAAATTTTGGTCGTAATATATCTTTAATTGAGTAAATTGCAGTTTGTCCCACATTATAGCTAAATAAGGAGCAAATTGAACCGGAAAGATAGGATAAGACTTATTTGACTTTGAGATCAGAGAGTTCTTTGAAATGTATATTTATTCTATTGATAAGATTTTTAAATTTGAACTAAAGTTAAATTTGAGTTAGGATAAAATTTCATCTTATTAACTTCTTTTGTATACCCCTGCAGTGACACATAAATGAATGTTAGTTTTTCTTCTCTTCTTCTATTGTTGATCAAACATTCTATTTATTTTTATAAATAACTTGCCAAATTTGAACTTTTGACTTTTTAAAAATAAAAAAATTCAGACGGATAATATTGATCTTTACATGAATGGATGCATGAGCATTGCCTTGGACATCTTAGCGATAGCGAAAAGTACGAGAGTTCAACTCCACAAGATTGTTTACAATCAATTTAGTTATTAGAACTTACATAAACAATTAGAAAATTAGGAAATACACAAAGTTAATTAGGATCTGTTTTTTAGTAATTTATGAGTAGAAATGGAAGTACGACACTACCCATTAGTTGGAATTACAACCATTAATATGTTCTTTACAAATATATATTTTTTTATTTTCTCAATCTGTTCTTTTTTGTCATATATATTGTGTAACTATTGATACAACTTTATGCATGCAGAATGCACGTATTCGCAGATTAGTATACTATATGTAGGAAACATTTGTGGTAATAAAAAGATTATTTATTTACTATGATATTGCATTAGTAATAGCATAAAAGTGGAGAAATTTTTTATACTTGATATTCACCAGTTTCTTTTTATCTTATTTTCCTCTTATTCCAATAATTTTCCTTCTAATTGATGCACTATATATCCAATATGTAATTGAGTATTGTGATATTTTTAATAGAATATTTAGATAGAATAGGTCCAAGTTTCTTCACTTAGCTATTTAGATTTTTATTATTTTAATTTAGAGAAAAAGAAAGTAACCTCAATTGGTTGTAGAAATGAGGTTTGATGGAAAAGATGTTGGATAAAGCAAAGCCAAATTGGTTTGGTGACACAGTGAACGAATTCTTCCTCATTTGTTGTCTATTTGATTCTCAATATTTTGGAATATTGTCAAGTTTTTTTGGCTTAATTTTTTATGTTGTAAGAGAAAAATATCTTGGTAAAGGATTTATGTACATATAGAATAAGGAGGAGGGCAAGTATAAAAGGATCCTAATATTACTTCGTCATTCATGAACTGTCTCGGCCCGTCATTATTACAAATTATTATAGTATTTTGTTGTCCTTCCTGTACTTGCTATTTATGGTGGTAAGATCGTTTTCTCTTTATTCATATCGTTGCACACAAGGAATATACATTATTTTTCTATGACGTAATATTCTCCGTTTTGTAGATATATCTATATTTTTTCTTTGAATTAGATTTTAATGTGTGCTAATTTCGTACAATCCTTGAACTTTGTGTATAAAGTGCTGACAGATGCTATTTTGCGTTGAGATACTAATCCTTCTTCTCTAGGGTAGAAAATTATTCTACTGTCTAGCTTCACTGGCAGTGCGAGATACATGATTCAAAATTATCAAGATGTTATGGCAATATGCAAATGGGCTGGGTACCCTAATCTTTTTATCACGTTCACATGCAATCCGATATGGCCTGAGAATCGTAGATTTGTTAAGGATAGGGGCTTGAGTCCCGAGGATCATTCAGACATTTTATGTAGGGTTTTCAAGATTAAATTGGACCGCTTAATAAAGGACTCGCGAGACAATCATGTTTTTGGAGAAGTAAAAGCAGGTACCCATCACAACTTCTAAAATAATAGTTTAAGAAAGTACTGATTTGGTATAATGAAAATATTCTATAAACATACTGCAAAACTATATCTTAATCTGACAAGTACTTTTTGATTTTTCTATGCACTGATTTATACAATTGAGTTCAAAAAACGAGGGTTGCCTTATGCCCATATCTTTGCTCTTTCTTCATGAGAGTAATAAGTTTCCGACTGCTGCAGATATTGTACTTTGAAATATTTAAAGAAAATAGATAAATTAAATACAACAATAACACTATACAATGTTATTCATAAATTTGGTAAAACTGCAATTATGATAAAAGTGGAAAAATAATTTAGTATTCGAACAAAAGAAAAAGAAATGAAAAATAGGAAAATCAAGTTCATTCTTCATAGATCAATAAAAAAAAATAAAAAGAAAAAATAATTGGTAGGAGAACAAGAGCAAGTGATATAGTGATAAGTTAATATTTTTTTACAACTTTAAGAAATATCTTATAGATATGAGAAACTGGAACACTTGAACGCTCAGTAGGTAGGTGAATAATTGAGTTTTAAATAGCTAATAGATATAAGAAACTAAGCAATTGAACACTCAGTAGGTCGGTAAATAATTGAGTTTTAAGGTTCAATCATGATTACGTTACGTAATTGCTAATTTTATTATTTTATAAACAGAATTGCTCTGAAGAGTTAGGTTTTATATTGACCGCACATCGTGCGGGTGCTACACTAGTATATATAAAAACAAAGAACGCTTAGGACAAAATTTAGAATAGGACATTAGGACAACAATTGTAATAACATTTAATTCAAATTCAAATTAAAATTGAAAGATAATTTTTTTATTTTTAAGTGAATAAAAATAGTAAGAAATGTATTTTGAAAGAAAATTTTACTGCATTATCTTATCTAATAGATTAATCACGCTCATATCTTAACTAATTATTATATAGATAAAGATGGAGATACTATCCACCTATATTTTATGGATCTTACATATTGGCAAGGATAGGCTGCGGACAACAATTGTAATAACATTTAATTCAAATTCAAATTCAAATTCAAATTGAAAGATAATTTTTTTATTTTTAAGTGAATAAAATCTATATATATATATAAAAAAATAAAGAACGCTTAGGACAAAATTTAGAATAGGATATTAGGACAACAATTGTAATAACATTTAATTCAAATTCAAATTCAAATTGAAAGATAATTTTTTTATTTTTAAGTGAATAAAAATAGTAAGAAATGTATTTTGAAAGAAAATTTTACTGCATTATCTTATCTAATAGATTAATCACGCTCATATCTTAACTAATTATTATATAGATAAAGATGGAGATACTATCCACCTATATTTTATGGATCTTACATATTGGCAAGGATAGGCTGCAATATCCATGTGATGAAAGAAAAAGTGTTCAAATTTGAATTTAAACATGAGATAGGAATATTTTGAATATTATTGATATATATATATATATATATATATATATATAAAGGATAAGGAGCTTATCTTTAAAAGAGATATTTCAAATAATAACAAAATGTTATCCCACTAATGAGCAAAAATAAAGAAGATTAGTAGCTAGAGCAATCCGAACAGCATTGTTGCCGAAGAAATATTATAGGGTTTATCACCTTTCTAAATTCAAGTGAGTAATGTTCGATAATATCTCCATTAACCGATATAAACAATAGGATAAACATGATACTTTATTTGTTTCTAGAAAACAAAGCTCTTATAACCCTATTCAAACACAGTTAAAACAAAATTTCAAATTGAAGATAAGCTAATGAATTTGAATTAAAAGATAATAATATTTTTTTAAAAAAAATTAAAGATAACATTTTCCCCCTCTCTCTTTTTCCTATTTAATCCCCTCAAACCCTCTAAGCAAGAGCCAAATTTTTACAAAGCTTATTTCTTTGTTTTCTTTTGATTATCCTGTCATTTTTGTGAATTTAGCATGATATTTATTATTTATATTATTTTTTATTTGCGTACAGATTTAATGTTACTTATAAATTATAGATTTGCTGGATGAAGCAAAACAAGTTGAATATGGAGACTGATAGGAGAAGAACCAATATTGAGGTCAGTGAGGTCAAGGAGATCTTTTCTTATTTTCGCCAATGCCAACACTCGCGAGTTTCCTCAACATTTCTTTTTGATGGTTTAAACTTCATTCATATTTGTGTTTGTTTTTATGCAAATAACGTAAATAACAAAAAATTGTTGAAAAATGGCTATATATCTCAGATTCAGTAGGTGTTTCTAAAAATTGAATTTATCAATAAAATGATTTGTTTTCATTTCATCGTGAATAGGTTATAAAGTTAATGGATAGAGGAAATGAAATGAAATATAAAGTTGCAATGATTTGTATAATCGATCAATTGCAACTTTAGTAGAAGTTTCCGTAGTCAAAACATACTACAGGTAAGAGAAAAGAAAAAAGAGAAAAGATTTCAAAGAAAATAATGCCAGAAATTAATATGTATTATCTGTTGTAAATGCAAAAATTAAAGATGTAACCAAAACCAAATAAAAGCAGTTTTATGAGTTCAATATACATTTGTTATTCGAAATTACATTTCCGGTTGATGCTATTGGTGTATTTTCATCACAACTTATATTTGTGCACTAACAGTGTTAAATTTCTTTATTTCGATTCCAGGTAATATCAATCTGAAGTTTTACCCTTGAGGAAGGGAAGACATACTTGATGTTGCGAACAAGGGTGACGTTATTTTACAGGCTTTGGAGGCTCTTGCAGATGGAATGGTCGTTTGGAGTGAAAAAAAAAGTAAAATTATCATCGACACAACCAGTCGATGGGTAACTAACTAAAGTCTGCGAAGTAGTTACTAAAATCAATCTGACTAATAATAACATTCAATATGAAGTGTATGCATGTCCTTTAAAATGTGTATGCAGGTTTGGAATACTGCTTTGAAAAGCACCAAAAGAGAGAATATGCATGTGAATCATCCAAGAAGTAGACGTTTGGGGTATATTTTACACTACTACTTTTGTTCAATTTTCTTGAAACAAAGAACAGATAGTTAACTCATCTGTCTTTCTTTTTCCTTTTTGTTTTATTTTAGGTGGAATACCCGATTATGATTTTTACTTAAATCTCGGAGAAAGGTGATGTAATAGTTGAATTGTTGTAGCGTCAAAAATTTGTGGGCTTCTTCAATGGAGTAGATTTTTTACTTTTTAAAAAATAGGGAGTAGTTGAGTTTATATTATAAGACAAACTGTTCCTCTGTGTTTTGCTTTATTATATCTTCTATCCTTTTTCTTTTCTTGTGTGTATTATTTTCTTTATCTTAGATGACGAAGCTTACTTTGTGGGGCTAATTTTTGGATATGTATACACTATTCTTGAGTATTTCAAAACTCTTGAGAATAACAAATCGGGATTGAAGAAAACTGATCAAATCCGTTCATATACTTTATGTTGGTGTATTCTTATGTCTTGTGTTTTAGGATGAATTTACTGTGTTATTTTTGTTATTCAATTATTAGAAAAATCTCATTTATTACTTTCTGATCATATTATTTTTCTTTATATTACTTTCTGATCATATTATTTTTGTCACATTCTTTTTGTTATTTATTATCATTTTTGAGTTATAAAGGTCGAAGCAAGCAAAAGTAGATTGCCAGTTCTTCGAAAAATGCTACTAAAAATTGAATGATGAAAAGTACAGTGGATTAAACAAAAAGATACGATAGCTACATCATCATTCAAGATTGATCAATGACCAACACCTTTTCATCTTATAACTTCCTAATGCAAAAATAGTGGTCTCTCCAAGACCCAAGAGGTGGCAGCAATATTAATAGAAAGAATATGACAAAAAAATTTTGTTTGGAGATTGAAATTTGATTTAAGTTAAAATTAAATACTCCTATTTTGGAGTAATTATAAATTTGGTTGTTTCCGGTTGTTGGTTAGAACTTATAGGTTGGATTTCTTCTTCTTATTATAAAAGAAAAAACTTCTTAATAAAATAATTTTTTTTCGAATGAATTCTAAATTGCAATATAATTTTAAAGGTAATATCTCGATTAAGAGAGTAGTGAATGGGGAAAACTAATTACAATATCATTAAAAAATAAAAAATGTACCAAGAGGGTATAGCGATAACACGAGGGTATCTATACATTGAATTAATTTTTAGAACTAAAATCAAGAATGAAATAAGACATAAAATTATTATTAATAAATTTAGACAATTAAATAATTGTGAACAATATAATTAAAAAAAATTATCAAGAATAAGAAAATATTTTTATGTTATATCAAAGGAGAATTATGGGCAAAGATATTAAGTAGGGAACAAAAAAATAAAAAAACATATTAGCAATGTAAATATTAAATAGTAAATAAATCTAATATGTGGAAATATGGAACACAGAAGTTAATTTCTCTTTCACATTAAAGTTATTTCACAAATATATGATTTGACCCGTTTAATTTTATAGAGAGATTGTTATTTGATACAATGCACATGAAAGAAGATAACAATTGAAATTTTGTTAGAGCTATATGAGGCTAAACAAATCACAGCGCAATTCGATTTGATTAATAATATTTTTCCTACGTCGGGGGTCTAATACTAGCCATCAGTTTATGCTTACTCAATAATGACAATATATATTTATTTTGATATAAAATTTGATTACAGATTAATAATAAATGAGAAATTTAATTAAAATACTATATTAGATAAAATGTACAAAGAAGGTGATGAAGGTAATGTTTGGATATTTATACGTCGACTTTATTTTAAAAAATGAAGTAAAGTTGGGTATATATTAATACAAAATGTGATCGATCTTTTAGTTATACATAACTGTAGACGAATCTACTATAATAAATAGGAGTAATAGATTAAAATATAGTTGTTAATAGATAAAGTAAGAAATAGATAAATATTGAATAATAAACAACTCCAAGAAACATGGTCAAAATTAAAGACTATTAAAATTCTCATATGAAAAATTTAAGTATATAAAATTAAACCTCATAATTATATTTCCTATTCCAATAAAAAATGATAATAGATCTTAACGGTAATGGTACACTTTAAAGCAAAATAGTAAATTATCTGCCATGTTTTGAAAATTTTAAAATAACACATCAGTAATTGAACATGTCATTTTTCGATTATAGGTTGAATAATAAATGGAAAATCGAATTAAAATACTACATTAAATAAAATGTACAAAGAGGATGATGAAGGTAACGTTGGGATACTTACACGTCGATTTTATTTTAAAAAATAAAATAATGCGTAAATATTATTACAAAATGTTATCGATATGTTTAGACAATTATAGAATTATTGATTCAAGTATTATGCTAATACTAATTAAACGTTAATATAATAAATGTAAAATTTTAAGTAGTGGATAATATATTTAAGAAAACTAAGGAACATATGAGTTATCCGGCTAATATGTGATTTATTTTGTTCAATTTCATTGAGATTTTGTATTAGGTACACTAGAAATAAGTTGGCTATTGGTAACTTGCTAAAACAATATAATATAATTTTATCAAAGAACCAAAAACACAAATTGGCATAATTTTTTTAATATTCTCTGCGCATCGCGCGGGTGCTATACTAGTATTATTAAAAGGAAAGAACACTTAGGATAAAATGTAGAATAGGACATTAGGACATCATTTGTAATAACATTTGATTTAAATTTAAATTGAAAGATAAGTGATTTTCTGAAAAAACAAACAAATTCTATATATATAATATTAAAAGAAAAGAACGCTTAGGACAAAATGTAGAATAGGACATTATGACATCATCTGTAATGACATTTGATTTAAATTCTATATTTATTATTAAAAGGAAAGAACACTTAGGACAAAATGTAGAATAGAATATTAGGACATCATTTGTAATGACATTCGATTTAAATTTAATTTGAAAGATAAGTGATTTTCTTAAAAAACAAACAAATTTTGAATATATATATATATATATATATATAAACAAAGAACGCTTAGGACAAAATGCAGAATATAATATTAGGACAGCAATTGTAATGATAGTTAATTCAAATTCAAACTAAAAGATAAGTTTTTCTTTTATTTGAATTATACATTTTGAATATCAAACCTTGCAGCAGTATTTATCTATTCTTAACCGTATAGAGCTACTTTCAAATTCTCTTTTTGCAATATTTATCTATTATATTGAACAAATCATGTTTCGTAGCTTATTTCCTATTATTTGAACGAAGTCCAATACCTTAATATATATTATCAGTACCTATTGATAATATATATCTGAAGAAAGGATGATGCATTTGTTTTAAATCATATACCCCTAAAAAAGTAATTAGTATTTGTATTTGTATTTCACAACATGATCTTCACAATCTTTTTAAAATTGTTTTTCTTTAACGTGTGAGTAGAGTAAATGAAGTGATAAAAGTATTACAAATTTGAATTGACCCAGATAATATTTCAAACACAATCTTCATAAGATAATGATAAATATGTTGAGTCGGAACTTCTTATAACCAATTTTTGAGTTTTGAAACAGATTGATTAATATAAATATGGTGTCTTTCTTTTGAAAACGTTAAACATATCTATATTTATGTAAGATGTAGAACATATCTTTATATAAGTTCATAGGTTCAAATGCAACCTATCCTATCTTTTCAAAATTTGAATTATACCAATCCTATATGGATAAGAATATTCTAGGAAAATTCAATTTTAATACCTCTATATATATGAAGAGTTCATTTGTCAAAGAGTTCCTTTTTGAGGTTGTTAACTTTTAGGTTTTTATGTGTGTGTCACTAATGCTAGCTAATGATTATATGAATTCCATTTCAGGTTCTTACTATGTACAAAAATATTTATTAAACAAATCTGTTTTTTTGGTGCAGGTTGGAGCTTGAAATCAGTGAAAACGTTCTACTTCACAATAGTAAGTTTCTTTTTTCTTTTTTATTTTATTTTGGGTGTGTATTAGTAGATTTGTTTCACCGTAGCGTTCATCAATCAATGAAGAGATGATTTCATTCGAGTCTAGGTATATATCGTTTTATCTTGAAAACAAGCTCCAAGGTGTTTATATTGATATAGTTACAATATTTTATTTTTATAATTCATTTGCATCACAAAGTGGTAGAGACGCAAAAGGAGACAACTATTTTTTGGACAAAAATGAAGAACGCAAAGAAGTGCAAAAGAGATCATGAAAAATTCATTAATTTTCTATTGAAATCCTAAATTGACACTTATTTTGGGGCAAATAAAAGGGAAAAAAGTGGCACTTATTAAGGGACTAAGATAGTATTTCATAAACTTATTATCTCTAAATAGCTTTTTAATATACATGAATGAAACGAAATGCTTTTACCGCGCATCGCGCGGGTTCTATACTAGTTTATTATTAAAAGGAAAGAACACTTAGGACAAAATGTAGAATAGAACATTGAAAGATAGGTGAGTTTCTAAAAAAACAAACAAAATTTGAATGGAAAAATAATCTATATCGATGTATATCTAATCTATTGATCCTAAATTTGTTGAGGTGAAATTAGTTGTTTTAATTCGAATTGAAGGAGTAGTTGGTTAATTGAAATAATTATCTTTTTAGTGTTTGATCATTATCCTAAAACCTTTACGTAGTTTTATCCTTATCAGAATTTGAATATATTTTAGGAGTATCTGTTAAAATAGAAACCGTAGGAAGGGAAATACATTTTGAATTTGAATTTTTAAACAAAATATGAGTGGGATTAAGTTGCAACATCAAGTCTTATAATCTCTTATATATATGTATGTATCCTCCCATGATATTTGTGAGGAACAACGTGCCTTGCACATATGAATCTGTCTCGCATATCTTTATGCAGTGCATATAGTAATAAGTAAGTTCAAGCATAGCTTATAAAATTTTCATCATGTTTGTTTTTTGTTTTTTGGGTGAAATTAGAAGTTTCGAATTATTATTTATAACTCTTATGGCTTTTGTGATTATTTGTCTTTTCGTTGATGCATAGACCATGATTTTTCAACAAACAATTCACGTGCTTCTGAGGTATTGTTATCTCCTTCCTATGTTAAATCCTATAATCCCATGCATTTCATGATTATCAAGTTTACTTTGGTTCCTTTACCATTTTAAACAATTAAATGGATGCAGTATATTCTGCTTGCATCATGCATTTCATGGAGAAGTCCCCTCCCTGAAATGTAATTTTTTCTCTGGTTTAAACATATTTACCCAGATCAGCTGGGAACCTTATTTACTTTGACAAAAAAAATGGTGTAAGCATTACCATTAGATGAAGCAAATTTTATTAGCAAAGAAATTACACGATAGAAGTTTCTATATATTCGAAGTTGCATCTATTGATGAGAATGCTACTGAAGAAAACAAAGTTTAAGAAATGAGCTGCTGAAATTTCTAATATAGAAAAAATATCTTTGAAAGTTGTTCCCAAGATACAATGAAACTTAAAGGTTCATGTTTTTGCACAGTGGTATAATCCAGTTCGTGATAAATCTCTACAAGTCATTTGCTTGAATTGTTGCATGAAATATTATTGTGTGATTTCTTAAATTGTGACTTAATTAAATATAGTTTTCATTTAACCATTATGTATTTGTGTCTTTTGGTCCTAACAATAACAATTGACTGATAGATTTCGTCATGTAGAAACTTGACATAATTTCGGTACTGTTCATACTTTTTCTTTTTTTGGGGTAAATATCTTGATGCATGACTGCAGTTTTATTGTAAGGCATAATTTATTTTTCAGCTGGAGATGAAAGAGCACTAAATATATTAATGATTTGGCTTGCATATTGGAAAAGCCAATACTAAACTTAAAAATAAGAACCTGGGCAATATCATATCAACGTGAATAATTGAGAGATACTACACTAAGTATAAAAAAAGTACAAACAGATATTATGCCCACTCCACTACTAAGTACTCTGTATTAACTCTTAACATGTTTCTTGGTTAAGTTTGACATGCGAGGCTATTTTTCTTTAAGTTTATGGATTAAATAATTGAAAGTAGAATCTCAAGTAGAATAGTCATACTCACACAGGCTTTGAATTAAAAAAATAATAAATCAAAAAGAATAATTAAATATATATTTATATACAATCTTTACATATTGTAGCAATTTTTTAAAGTTCGCATACTCATCTTTTAAAGCGATTATCGATTATTATATATGATTTTAAAAGAGATTGAGGCATGTATAAGATTCTTTCAAATTTGTGCATTTCAGGCTCTATAAAATTTATTGAGTTGTGAAGTTTCATAAGTATCCAACAAAATACGTCGTACAACATAGAGGAAAGAGAGAAGATAACAAGAATTATGGTTAAAGATATTTAACCAAAAACTTTAAGAAGAAAAATACCATAGCAAAAAAGGAACTAACATAAACTTAGTGTAGATTTATAAATGGATAAAGCTTATTTGAATTTGAGATCAGAAAGTTTTTGAATAATAATAGAATTCACAGAATACAGATAGGATCATATAACTAAATTACCTATATAAACACAAAAACTAAAAGCAAGATATTCAATTATGAGGAAAGAATTTTAAAGCAATTGATTAAAATTATAGTATTAAATTTCACATGTAGCTATTTTCCATAATTAGCAACTAAACTTAAAGTTACATATTTAAAAAAAGAGAAGAAAAATATGATTGACTCTACGTGATTCAAAATCAATAATACCTTTTAAATTCAATTAAATATTACCGCATTTTGGTCATGGCCATTAATAAAAGTTAAGAGTCAATATATATCTCATGTGGGTTATTTATAAAGAAATAGATGAATGACAAATTTATAATATTTATCGATATTGAGTAAAGAGGATTGAATATTTTAATTTAATGATGATGGAGAACACCAAATGAAATTAGAATGTCGAAAATAAAATAATTTATTTTAATTTCAGAGATTATTAAAATTTTATTATTAGTTATAATATATTCTTATTTATTTTAAATTATACTATTTTTTCAGGTTATGTATCACGCACGGTGTAGGATTATAATATATGAGCTTTAATAAAAGTTACTCAATAAATAAGAGTTGTTTCCTTAAATTTCACAATGTGTTTATAGTTGGTTATATTGCATCAAAATATAAGAAGATAATTTATATTTTATTGATACAATATGATAATTGGTTTTGACATTTAGTGTTGCACACCTATAATCCTTTTAATTTTTTAAATTAAACATAGGGAAAAGAAAAAATAATTTGCTATGACAGAGCTTAATAGATCACTGTATTCAAGTGAATGAGGTTGGTCTTCAATCAATATTTTTAATATAACAATATGGTCTATATTGTAATACATGGAATTGGAAAGTACTGGATAAATTGAAGAATTATAAAACGCTCTTCTTACCTCTGCTAACTCACGGGGGAATATGAAGCAAAAAATAATCAGTTGTAGGAGAATTGTGCAACCCTAAATGCCAAAATCATATAATGTCGAAATCAGAAGAACTATCCTATATAGTTTAAGTTAGTAACTTTGTTCAACTATAACGTTTAATTAGACTTTTAATAAATTTATAGCACTAAGTCCTCTTCTGTACACATGATTTTCTCAAAAGGATTCAAAATAAATGCCTAATACAAAAAAAAAAAAAAGTAGATATCAAGTGCGAAGCAACTTTTTAGGGTGAGTGAAGTAATTCCAGCATTAGTTCTTGCCAACTTAAATCTTTTAGTTATACATAACTTTATTATATCAGTCAAAGCTGCTATAATAAATGATATCTTGAAGTATATAGTTGTTAGTAGATAAAGTAAGAAACAAAAAATATTGAATAATAAAACAACTCCAAGCAGTAGTAAAAATTAAAGAATATTAAAATTCTCATATGAAAAAGTTGAATAATTAAATTAAAGCTCATAATTATATTTTCCTATTCATATAAAACATAATAATAGCTCTTAAAGATAATGGTAGATTTTAAAGCAAAATGGTAATTATGTAGATGTTTATATTTTTGAAAATTATAAAATTAAGGAACATATAAGTTGTTCCGTTTAATTTTATTGATACTTTGTATTAAGTACTGTCACGACCCAAAATCCTATAGGCCGTGCGGGCACCCAAACCCAACTCATTGGGCGAACCCCTCTTGAGCAACACTTGACTTGCATATGAAATAACCAAATAAAAGAAATTATGAAAAGAATAGCGGAGTATGATATATAACCCAAATACACAACTAGGATCTTTGCAACCATGTTCTAAGTCCTCCCATGAATCATGAACATCTAAGGAGTCAATAAGGTTATACATCTCCGAATATAAAGAAATATAATCATTAATATTAACATAAAAATAATAAGGAAAGATGTCACCACAGGACAAAAGTGGTTCACCGCTAGATTAAAGGACGAGCAACTCCGTTTACCACAATGCTTGGTAGAACTCGATATCGAATCTGCCGAATATAAAACAATACGAAAAAAACAAAGAAAGTGGGTGAGTCAAAAGGACTCAGTAAGTGGGGACAGGGCTCCAAGTAGAATAACGAGTTGCAAATATATGAAAACTCAAACAACTCCAAGGTAACAAAAAGTAAGCCAAAATCATTTAATTAGCAAACAAGTAATATTCATACCCAGTCATCAAAGTACCAAGACACTCCCATTGTGACTTAATGATATGTATGGGACTACGCCATACTACGACAATATGCACGGAACTACCTCGTGTTACGATAATATGTACGGAACCACATCGTACCATAATAATATGCACGGAACTACATCGTGCGATGATAATATGTACGAAACATCATACCACAATAATATGCACGGAACTACATCGTGCTACCATAATATGTACGGAACTACATCGTACCATAATAATATGCACGGAACTACATCGTGCTATGATAATATGTACGGAACTGCATCGTCCCAAAATAATATGCACGGGACTTCATCGTGCTATGATAATATGTACGAAACATCGTACCACAATAATATGTACGGAACTACATCGTGCTATGATAATATGTACGGAACTACATCGTACCATAATAATATGCACGGAACTACATCGTGCTACGATAATAAATCAAGAAATGATGATGAGCTGTAATTATACTTTTCAAAATAGTCTTGGCATAATGAGTATGCCCATTTCAGCAGCCATGCATGTAAGGAACACATACATAGACATCCAATGTGGAGAAAGTCCACCAAAGAAGGGATGTAAACCACTTACCTCGAGCCGACGATTGCTAACTAGCCCACGATCGTCCTTTCACGCCCAAATCCTTTCAAATAAGTCCACTTTATGCAAAATAATAAATAATACAATCAATATAAGCTATCATACTAATTTTCATGACTGGATGACAAACGAGTCAAAAAGTCAACCCAAAAGTCAAGCATGGACCCACATATCCGATTACCGGAACAAAATACATTTTTAGATTACTCATTCACCCACGAGTCCAAAAGTGTGGTTACTTTCTCAATTAAAGTCCATCTACATCATCAAATAGCCAATTTATCAATTTTCGGGTTTATGTTGAAAGTCAATTATTTATAAACACCTCAAATCTCAAATCCAATTCTACAATCATGTTACCCATTCGAAAACGAGTTTATACATACGAAAATCAAGTCAATCCGATATCGTTAACATTCCCAAATCCCCATATTATTCCACTTTTGAGTTAAAATTTAAGAACTTACTCAACTTCCCCAATTTCTCACAACCACCATTTATGACCAAAATAGAGTTATCAAATTCAACCTTAGATATATCATAATCTAGCATAAACTCAATCAACTTCATTATTTAAAGCAACTTATGAAATCTAATCAATTTTATGAACTTCTCAAGAAAGACCCATTAAACATTCTTCACAAGAAAACCCCAATTTCATACTTTAGAAATCATGGATTAAAGCTTAAACCAAAGGAATGAATCAAAAGAAAATACTTAGGTTATGGTTTAGACCTTACCCCATAGAAGAACATCCTTGAATTCTCCCAATTCCAAACTTTCAAGATGAGAAAAACTCCATAAACATTAATAGCCAAAAATGCCTACTGTTCTGCCTCGTTTCTTGTACCAAACGATCTCAAAACTCACTTTTGATGCCTCCAATAGATTCCTTGTGAAAATCTAGTCAAGTTAGGCTTTTGAATCACTCCATTTGACCTTATAATGAAGGAGATATGTTGGTTTCAATATTTGGAATAGTGCAGATTTTTAACTACGCAGTGAGTGGCAATTTCGTAAATAATCTGAAAATTCTGGCAACCCAATTCTTAGTAAAATTATCATAAATCCCTCATATGATGTCGAAACTTGATGATTTCAGTTTCTATGGTTTCCAAATTACGATACGGATATAATGGTTTAGTCAAAATACGAATCAAAGGCCGTTTTCTTAATATGGTAACTTTTATGCTCAAATTACGTCGAAACCGAAACGAAACTTATCCAAAACTCATCGAAACTTAACCAAACTTTGTGGACATGACCAAAATCACCATACAAACTTATTGGAACTAAAAAAATATATCGACATGTATATCGGAGCTTCGATTTACCAAAATGACTTGGCGGGCCATTACAATCTCCCCTACTTAGACTCGTTCGTGGACGAACGAACCAAGCACAAAACCAATGACACAACCTCCATCCGTAGACCACAAATCGAACTCAAATTTTTTTAAGTCTTGAAATCCTTAAAAATTTCAGCAGCATCTCCCCTAACAACATAAGGATCCCTGGAAATACCAATCAACCACTACAACCACAACAACCATGTGATACAACCGCTGTTCCGAGAATAACTCAATAACAACGTGAATGCCCCACACTGCAACAACACCCAAAGGTCGAACATAGAGATTCCAAGATAAGAAGGAACGAGAGCAAACCATAAATATCAACGACAACACCAACCTTCCAATATCACCGCAATGCCGTAATCTCGCTAAGGCTCAAATTTTACAAAAAAATTCGACAGCACTACCCCTATAACTAAGCAACCATTGGACTATCAACAGCTACAAAAAATCCAAAAGGCAATACAATCCAGCTTAAAGCAAACCAGCGACATCATATAAATATCTAGAATCAAATCAATACCATGGGACCCCACACGGTCACAACCAAAATCAGAATAATATATAAGCAACAAGAATAGCAAGGAAAGAGCAAAC
Organism: Petunia x hybrida; assembly: GCA_037355625.1. Taxonomy (NCBI): domain Eukaryota; kingdom Viridiplantae; phylum Streptophyta; class Magnoliopsida; order Solanales; family Solanaceae; genus Petunia; species Petunia x hybrida. The sequence goes on from JBBBVM010000148.1 coordinate 319,816, forward strand.
CACGAACACTAGGATATCCCGTCCTCACATTCAAGTCTAACCATCTAAGAAATCATATTGGCGAGCGTTCTCACATAGAGAAATTTGAACCTCACATGACTCAACACCAACCCAAGTGGCACAAAACCAATCATTACAAGGAGGAATAATAACCAATTTGAACCCACATTTTGAAACAACCTCGACCGAACGAACGGTACTAACTGAGTGCACCAAGTCTAGAAGCAATAAGCCGACTTATCACTAACTGCAGAAGGAAACCTCAAATCAACGGTCAAAGCACAACAAGAATCGCTGATTAACAAAATTCACATAACTGACACTAAGCCACTCGGGTTTCACTTACACAAGTCTTTAACCTTCTAAGTCATAGGGTATAACACTCTCCAGAATCCAACAGAAACAACCTGAGTACAACCAATCGAAGCATCAAATCTCGCGATCAAACTCAATCGAACATATCCAAACGGGTCAACAATGGTACGGCTCCATGCCATCGCAAGATCAAACACTATCATCAAAATTATACTCACCGTAACAAGAAGAACATAATTGTAACCCACCGAAACCAACATTATAAAGCCTAATACACTCTCTAACCGGCAACTATCAAAATCATCTCCGAACATTTATCAGCTGATAAGATGAACCAATCTTAGCTGATAACACCTCAAAATACTGAACATGATACACCAACCCAAAATGAGGTACGACCTTAATTTTAAAATAAAAATCACTACTCGCAAACACATCGATCCTAACAAACCAACACACACCCCGAGAAAGCCGAAATCAATTTCAGCCTATAACCGACATATATCAACACTATCACACCAACTCAAGATACAGTCCGAGACAAAAACATGTTGCATAACATAATCTCAAATACAAATAACAACCCACCGACAACTAAACAGTGCATTAAGAGTTCCAGCAATCATAGCTCCCAAGAAAAGTCAACATACTAGCTATAGCCACAACCAGCTCAATCTAGTCCAACGGCTACAAATCGCACCCTAACTCACACATGGTCCTACACACGAAGTCACAGATCCAACATTGTTCGGCACTACATGGCCTCAAAAATACCACGACAAAACTCATGCACCCAAGTGCTAACCCGGTGCAAAGTAAAAGATACACATACCATCAAGAAGCAACAAACTAAAGACACTGCCTCACCAAGTAAAACCTACTAGAAGAAATCCGCAACTCATTCCAAACAAGCAGCCAATAGATCAACGACTTACCATAAACATCCTCGCACAGACCTCGCTTCCTCGCAACCTGATCACAAGATCGCAATCGCACAAGCATTACGGACCAACCAATATAACCACGTGAGGAGTCCCGCAACCGCACTCTTAGTCATACAAAGCGATGCGCGCGCGATAACTCTCTCGTAACAACACAAGTCAAAGTCTGTACCATATAAAAAAAATCCAACCACACATGTACGATTTGGCCCCAAGAGGCACACACAACTCCTCGACTTCACATAATAACACATTCGGGACTGCTTCCCGACAACTTATACAATCAACCATCATGGTCATGATGAATCACGCAAAAGTACCTACAAGGAATTTTACAACACATTCGTCCAAGTCAAAACTACGAACACTGGTCTAACTTCCAAAGTCTGACACTTCATGAAGACAAGGCACCGAGACTCATAAAATCCACAACAAGATATCCATAACCCACCGACTTCCAGCTCCTAGCCCCGCTAGAGCAAACCACAACGGTGAAAAGGAAAAGGATCAAATCTTTACTGATAAGAAGTCTTCGTAAGACGGTTCCGACAACCACAAAGGTCTCACAATCCACCACCGACTCCCACACTTAGGCTTCTCCTAAGAATAAGTCATTAAAAGAATTCCAGGGTTCATAACCGACATAAATTACCAAAAGAAAGATCTTGCCACTTTCAGTTTACAAATCCAAGGTTCATTATGGTTACTTCAGCCTTGAGCCACGAGCAAACACTCAGACGGCTTATCTAAAATAAAATCCTCAATCATCAAATATACAAAGACCACTAAGATGCAGAAAAATCTAGGTCAGCCTCCAAAGGCTCCTCCACTTGTGATACACCCAAAGATAGCTTGACGAATTTTACAACTACCTTTATCAATAACATACAAAAATCTCATGAATTTCTTATTATACTGATTACAACCCATATTAAGGTTCGCGCAAGAATTAGATATTATGTTGAACGACCTTCTCATCATGCACTCAAGTGTTGAAACTAGCATTAGAACTTGTGCCATACCTTAGTATGCATAAATATGACTATCTAGCTTGCCTAGTTTCCACTAACGAGTGTATTGCGAACCACCATCGCCTGAGCGTCGCACGACTAACCGAATTCTTTTACGATTCCAAAGATTACGAAAATCCCTTTGCTCTATTAAAGGATACTTCAATAGTTCAACTATTCTTCTAGATTTCATATTACTAAACCAATTACCTTCCATATTTATACCAACTTATCCATAAGATAGGCTAAAGCCAAACATTTTCACCATTTTTCCGAGCTTTTGCCTCCAAACCAAGTGTCTATCACATACTGTGAAGTCTTCCATATCTTTATAACATCTTCATCGTTGACGCATTATAGTTCCAAGGGATTCAAATCATTCACTTTCAAGTATCAAGGCACGACTAAGGAATGAAAGAAGTGAAGTTTCCTAAATGTCATCATAGCTTCTCGTAGATAAGTACGGACGTCATCGTACCCATCAACAAGATTCTAATTGACACTGTTCATGATTCACAAGGACCCTAGAACCTAGGCTCTGATACCAATTGTCACGACCCAAAATCCTATAGGCCGTGCGGGCACCCAAACCCAACTCATTGGGCGAACCCCTCTTGAGCAACACTTGACTTGCATATGAAATAACCAAATAAAAGAAATTATGAAAAGAATAGCGGAGTATGATATATAACCCAAATACACAACTAGGATCTTTGCAACCATGTTCTAAGTCCTCCCATGAATCATGAACATCTAAGGAGTCAATAAGGTTATACATCTCCGAATATAAAGAAATATAATCATTAATATTAACATAAAAATAATAAGGAAAGATGTCACCACAGGACAAAAGTGGTTCACCGCTAGATTAAAGGACGAGCAACTCCGTTTACCACAATGCTTGGTAGAACTCGATATCGAATCTGCCGAATATAAAACAATACGAAAAAACAAAGAAAGTGGGTGAGTCAAAAGGACTCAGTAAGTGGGGACAGGGCTCCAAGTAGAATAACGAGTTGCAAATATATGAAAACTCAAACAACTCCAAGGTAACAAAAAGTAAGCCAAAATCATTTAATTAGCAAACAAGTAATATTCATACCCAGTCATCAAAGTACCAAGACACTCCCATTGTGACTTAATGATATGTATGGGACTACGCCATACTACGACAATATGCACGAAACTACCTCGTGTTACGATAATATGTACGGAACCACATCGTACCATAATAATATGCACGGAACTACATCGTGCGATGATAATATGTACGAAACATCATACCACAATAATATGCACGGAACTACATCGTGCTACCATAATATGTACGGAACTACATCATACCATAATAATATGCACGGAACTACATCGTGCTATGATAATATGTACGGAACTGCATCGTACCAAAATAATATGCACGGGACTACATCGTGCTATGATAATATGTACGAAACATCGTACCACAATAATATGCACGGAACTACATCGTGCTATGATAATATGTACGGAACTACATCGTACCATAATAATATGCACGGAACTACATCGTGCTACGATAATAAATCAAGAAATGATGATGAGCTGTAATTATACTTTTCAAAATAGTCTTGGCATAATGAGTATGCCCATTTCAGCAGCCATGCATGTAAGGAACACATACATAGACATCCAATGTGGAGAAAGTCCACCAAAGAAGGGATGTAAACCACTTACCTCGAGCCGACGATTGCTAACTAGCCCACGATCGTCCTTTCACGCCCAAATCCTTTCAAATAAGTCCACTTTATGCAAAATAATAAATAATACAATCAATATAAGCTATCATACTAATTTTCATGACTGGATGACAAACGAGTCAAAAAGTCAACCCAAAAGTCAAGCATGGACCCACATATCCGATTACCGGAACAAAATACATTTTTAGATTACTCATTCACCCACGAGTCCAAAAGTGTGGTTACTTTCTCAATTAAAGTCCATCTACATCATCAAATAGCCAATTTATCAATTTTCGGGTTTATGTTGAAAGTCAATTATTTATAAACACCTCAAATCTCAAATCCAATTCTACAATCATGTTACCCATTCGAAAACGAGTTTATACATACGAAAATCAAGTCAATCCGATATCGTTAACATTCCCAAATCCCCATATTATTCCACTTTTGAGTTAAAATTTAAGAACTTACTCAACTTCCCCAATTTCTCACAACCACCATTTATGACCAAAATAGAATTATCAAATTCAACCTTAGATATATCATAATCTAGCATAAACTCAATCAACTTCATTATTTAAAGCAACTTATGAAATCTAATCAATTTTATGAACTTCTCAAGAAAGACCCATTAAACATTCTTCACAAGAAAACCCCAATTTCATACTTTAGAAATCATGGATTAAAGCTTAAACCAAAGGAATGAATCAAAAGAAAATACTTAGGTTATGGTTTAGACCTTACCCCATAGAAGAACATCCTTGAATTCTCCCAATTCCAAACTTTCAAGATGAGAAAAACTCCATAAACATTAATAGCCAAAAATGCCTACTGTTCTGCCTCGTTTCTTGTACCAAACGATCTCAAAACTCACTTTTGATGCCTCCAATAGATTCCTTGTGAAAATCTAGTCAAGTTAGGCTTTTGAATCACTCCATTTGACCTTATAATGAAGGAGATATGTTGGTTTCAATATTTGGAATAGTGCAGATTTTTAACTACGCAGTGAGTGACAATTTCGTAAATAATCTGAAAATTCTGGCAACCCAATTCTTAGTAAAATTATCATAAATCCCTCATATGATGTCGAAACTTGATGATTTCAGTTTCTATGGTTTCCAAATTACGATACGGATATAATGGTTTAGTCAAAATACGAATCAAAGGCCGTTTTCTCAATATGGTAACTTTTATGCTCAAATTACGTCGAAACCGAAACGAAACTTATCCAAAACTCATCGAAACTTAACCAAACTTTGTGGACATGACCAAAATCACCATACAAACTTATTGGAACTAAAAAAATATATCGACATGTATATCGGAGCTTCGATTTACCAAAATGACTTGGCGGGCCATTACAAGTACATTGTATTAGGAGATAAGTTAGCTATGGGTAACTTGCTAACTAATATGATATAATATTCTCTAAAAAGCTAAAGGACAATTTGACATGGTTAATATTTTTTAATATTCTCCGCGCATTGCGCGGGTGGTATACTAGTATATATATAAAAGGAGAGTAGTAGTTATATTAGTTAGCATAGTAGTTAGGAAAATAGTTAGGACAACATATGTAATTGCATTTACTTTAAATTTAAATTGAAATATAAGTGATTTAAACAAATTAATGGAGTCGTAGTACATATTTTTGAAAGATAAAACCTACATTCTTATCTTAATCTTAACTAACAGAATTGTTTTCTTTATTAATTTAAAATTTTGAATGATAAAATAGTAATTATTGTAACACAAAGAAAAGGCAATTTTAGGATAATATCTATAATTTAATGTAATAACATTTTGTTTGATTTTAAAGATAAGCTACTTAATTTAAAGATAAATTTGATAAAGTAATCCAAGATCAATTACGTGCAGTAACAACACGTAAAAGTCACTTTTTGAACTTAAAAGTAAGAGATAAGATATTTTATATTAACTAGTTTTTGGATACGCTCGTTGCGTGTGTAACTCACGTCAATACAAAATTTTCAGAATATGACATAAATATTAGTGAACAATGTGTATAAAAAATAAATTAAAAGAAATTGCACGTTTTTGCAGATGATCTAGGAGACATAGCAAAAACAACAAGCTTGATCAAATAGCAAGAGTGTAAAAGTTTAGACTCTGGAAAGAAGTCTATGGGTAGGCGCATACACCCATATAAATATTTTTTTCTTTCAAAATTACATGAATAATATTCAAATGATATGTTCGAATCATTAAATAGAAATTAAACAAATTATATGCTTCTCATTAAAATGATAAATGTTAATTTCTTTGTTGTCTAACTTGCCTTCTTTTTTTTCTATATGAGTTCCAAAAGGATCTATATTTATAGGTCCGAGTTCTAGATTTTGAATTGATAATTACTGATTCTTGAAGACATGAGAAAATAAGGAAGTTGTGACATGCATGCACCAATAATTATTGCTTGGAGAAACTTTGAGCCCATTTGGGTGAGCTTTAAAGTGGCTTATAAGCATATAAATCAATTAGTAAATATTTGGTAATTTAAAAATGGAGTTTTTACAAAAATATATAAATTTAAACACTTAATTACGAAAAAATAGCAATACTTTTCAAATTATAAGCCATAACAATATTTTTCCTAGCAAAATGACAACATTTAATATACACACTTACACCCACTCTCCTAAAAACCCTAAAACATTTACTCCACTTCCCCTAAACCAAATCAGCCCTACTCCCCATTCCCTTCTCTCTTCCTCCACGCTGAAACCGTCCAAATACACCCCCATTTTCGTCTCCACCATTATCTCCGCCACCTCCGCTGCCGGATACACATAGCCACCACCATAAGTGACGGATTCACTCGATCCGTCACTGATTCTGATTCAAACGAACTCACAAAAACCGGCCCATTACCGTCATCATCTTCACCAGATCTTCACTGGAAAGCAGCTACATCACGACGGAGAGACGATTACCCTTTCCCCTTTACGATCTGTCTCCTCCGTTTCTGTTACGATCTGTTTCCTCCGTTTCTGTTACATATTGTACTGATGGCGGCGGCATATGTCTAAGTCGACAGGGAGATTGCTTTTGTTAGTGAAGATTTGCAGAGATAGGACACTTCAGCGGCACTGTTACATTTATGACCCCTCCTAAAAGATCATTTTTACTTTTGGTCCACTAAGTGGTGATGTATATGCAAGTGAACAATGCTGAAACACTCTTGAGACGGAGCTTGATTTAAAATTTTGATTTTTTGAAACAGTATCATTTTCTGTTATTTAGATTTGTTTCATTTTTGTTCCGTTTCTGTTTTTCTAGAATTGTTCAGATTTCGTTTCTGCTTCTGTTCCTGTTTGTACATATTTGTCAGATTAATAAATTTGAACTCCTTTTCTATTGCTCATGACTGATGGCGTTGAAACAATATGTCCGGTTTGAAATATTGTTGAAACATTGAAACAGTTGTTGCAACAGTTTGATACATCTGAAACGATGTTGAAACAGTATGATACGGTCTGAAATGGAATTGAAACAATCTGAAATAATTGTTGAAACAGTCTGATACGGTCTGAAATGGGAGTTGATACAATTTAAAACAGGCTGATACAGTCTGAAACGGAGTTGATACAGTCTGAAATGGGACTTGATACGGTTTAAAATGGTCTGATACAGTCTGAAACAGAGTTGATACAGTTTAAAACAATCTGATACAGTCTGTAACAAAGTTGATACAGTCTGAAACGGGAGTTGATACAGTTTAAAACAGTATGATACATGATGATACAGTCTGAAACGGGACCTGATACAGTTTAAAACAGTCTGATACAGTCTGAAACTGAGTTGATACAGTGTGAAACGGAGTTGATACAGTCTGAAACGGGAGTGAAAGTGAAATAGGAGGAGTAGAAGTGAAATTAGGGAAAATGGTGGGAGGAAAAGTGAAATAGAAGGGAACGGGAGGAGCAAAAGTGATAGTGGGAGAAATAGGAAGAAGAATGTAAGGGTTTGGTATGTTATGTGAAAATATTGCTATGTTGTTGCTATATTTGTAATTAACTTTTGTTTTCTTCTATATAGGGTAATTTCGCTAAAATGTTGCTATGCTTGGTAATTAACTTCTAAAAATTGTACTTTTGTATAAAAAATCTTTTAAAAATTCATGGACTTATAAGCCCTTGTGTGCTTAAAAAAACAAAAGTAAGAAGCTCAAAATGTAACTTACAAGCTGATTAAAATAAGCTCACCCAAATGGGTTCTTTAGTTGTGCATCTTTAATTTGTATTCAAGTAACTCTTATGTTTCTTCTATATCAAATTTCAGTTTTATGACCAAAGGTCTATCCTTCTCGGGACGTGGTTTTCCCACATACCTACTGTCACGCCCCTAAAAAATTAATTATTTAACTGCGACGAGTTTTTATTATTTAAAGGCTCGTGACTGGTGTTCAAAAGGTACAAAATTATTTAGAGAAACTCGGAGTCGCCACTTGACATAGTTTAAGGTGTGCCAAGTCACCAAAGGTACCTTGGAACACCTCTGACTTGTCTAATGGTCTGCGTTAGAGATTCGGGTAAGGTTCTCAGTTGACTCTCGGGAAGGTATTAGGCACCCTCGAGTCCTGTGCCGAGCACAGATGCTTTATTGTCGCATTTTTAACTTATTAAAATATGGTTGTAATATTAATGCCGTCAATTTGAATATGATACTTTCATTTAAGAAAATTAAAAGCGTTATTCTTATCCAGCCTCACGGAGGACTGGACGAATTTACACTTTGTTTCATGGTAAATAAATGAATAAATAGATAATAAAAATTTATTACGTATTTCCCAAACCTTATAAAGGGCTTGTCTACTTTTTTAAACAAAAAGGAATTTAATTAGCTTAAAATAATAATTAATTTAGAATTAGTTTAACTCAATTTAATTTTTCTCTTAGCCTAATAAGTAGATCACAAATCATACTTATCGTTTTGCCTAATCGATTAAGTACAACCACTAGCTTTATTAAATGACAAATTGGGACTCCCTAAATTTGCTCTTATTAAAATATGGATTACGGAAAGGTTAAAATGAATTATGCAAAGTATATACATACGGTGGACTGTTTGTTAAGTTAAAATAGTTTTATGCCTATCTTTGAAAAGAAAATGTTTGACGGAAAAACTTATACTAACATCACTGCTATGTGGGCTAAAGGTTTTTTTTTGCGAAAATAGACAGTTTTAAAATCTATTTGCAAAGTTAGCACCTTTACTTTGTTTAAGATAATGATTGTATAAATAAATTAACATGTGGCCAAATTTAAAGAACGTCCTAGGTTCAAAGCCTATTCATACCAGATTATAAATTTTGTTAAAACTTTGCACTTATCCTATTTTGCCTACTCATTCCAAATATGTCCAGATTTTTAAAGAGAGCCAAGTTGGTCAAAACTTTGTAAAAAAAAATTCCAGATTTGCAAATACATACAATTTACAGAAAATACACCCCATATTACAGAAATAGCCAGAGCTTAACGTTTGAAGTTTTGATGGTTAAATCCTAAATTTGCCTAACCCTTACATGCTGTCCAGATTTTTATACATAGCTAAAATGATAGATGAATTAAATTGCACAAATAAACACTAAATATTTCCTGGTTTTCACAAATAGCCAATTTTAACTAGAATAAAACTCATAACAAGATGCATACAATAAAGGGCTTTAGACATGCTGATTTTTACTTCATTTCATAGCCAAAATGATAAAACATACAAGGTAAATTGTGTTTACCTTGTGTAGAAATTTCCAAGCTAGTGAAGCAAATGAAATAGCAAGACCAAACCAAAGCAAGCAACTTAGTACCCCAAATCAAGCCGCTACAACAGCCCCTTTTATACCCCTATTCAACCTTTAAAACCTTAAGATTTATGCCCCAAAAGACCTTAGATGTAAAGGCTTTTGGTTCTAAATCTAACTCTCAAACTTACTATTTTTTTTAAGTGTTTTTGCTCTTAATTTCTTGTGAATTTCAGCTTGTTGTTGTGTGACTTTCAGCTGGTAGTTGTGTCCTAAATGAGGGCATTCAATGCCCTTTTTATAGCTAAAATTGAAGGCAAAGGGGTGGAGTGTGGACTTGTACAAAAGTACAAGCCCACACCTCTCCACACTTGAGTATTTTACCCACTTTTCAGCATAGTACAACAGCTGAAAAGCCACTGTTTCAGCCACCAAACATAGTCCTAAAAGCTGAAATATGTACAGGAAATGTCCTTTAAAAAGGACACCAAACACTCATCATTAATTTAAGGGGTCTAAGACCAAACTAAAGCAACTAAATCAGCCCCAAAACTAAGCTTAAAATAAACCAAGCAAACTTAAAACTAAACCAAAACTAATAGCAAACTGATTATACTTTCTTAGCCTAACTAAATAAACAAACTAAACTTGCAAGAACCAAAGATTATGCCAGATTTCCAACTTCTAGTTAAAGCCAACTAAACTACAAATTTTATCACTTCTTGAATGGCAAAGCAAACCAAACATCCTACGCTTATTGGAATAATCGCTTCATGCCTCTTTCAAACTAAAAAAAAAAAACTAACAGGCAGATACATACTAATTGTCATGCTAGAACTAGGATCAAACCATGGCAGATTCACTCTCATACTTGCTTCTAACTGAGCGACAATCGAAACAAACTCAAGACATTGATATACATATAAAACTCACTTAAACGGATAAGCTAAAATAGTTGTTTGGCATCCCATACTAAATTGGCTCAAACTTTATACACTAAACTGATACTCACACAAAACTAGCATCAAATAAATTGATCAAGACTCAAACTTTACTACCACAACCAGAGGTCCATGCTTCCATACTACAAATTCAATTTTTTCTGAAGAAACTGATCATTTTATATGTATGGTTCAAATAACATTTAGCAAAAAGTTACATATACTAGTTCATATTATTGTAATTAACATGTTGAAAAATAAACCTAAACACTTAACTACTAAGGCGAATAAAGCAAATAAAGAGTTACTAAGTTCTATACCATCATTGCCTCGCTCTCGCTTCGCTGTCTTGCTAACCTCGCTGCGCCACCTCGACTCGTACACTGCCTCGCCGAGGCCATCACTGTCATCGTTGCCTCGCCCTGTTGTTCCCATCATCACAAAATCACCATCGCTGCAGCGAGAGCGACGCAGCGATGCCGCTGCCCTCGCTGCCTCCACCACTCATCCCCAAACAATCATCATCACAGCCCCAAAAACTAGGTGCAAAATACCCTCGTTGCAGCCTCACAGAAACAGCGGACAACCATAACAGAAAACAGAAACAAAAAGAAAAAAAAATAAGAAGAAAGAGAAAGAAAGAAAGAAAGCGGAAACGGGAAAAGGGAACACGGTCAAAGGGGCGGGGTTTTTTGGGAAACGGGATACGGGGGGTTAAGGGGGGAATGAGGAGAAAAGAAAAGGAAACAAAACATACCGGAAAAAATCAAGAGTCACCGGAGTTGTAGTTTAACCGAAACTTCAAAGCCCGATCTACGCCAAACGGTTGCGAATTTGAAGAAATCAATAGCGGAAATGGAAAGAGGGGGTCAAGATCTTTCGAATGGTATACTTTTTGTATTTTTCCGGCCACCGGAGGTGGTGGCCGGCGGCGGCAGCGCGGTGGCTCCGCCGTGGGAGGCGATTTCCGGCCGGCTGGAGAAAATTTGGCAAGGGCTCGGCCAGCTTGAAGCTAAGGGGGTGTAAAAATGAGAAATGAGGGGTTCTTTGTATATATAGTTTGGGTGTGGGCTTGGTAAAGAAATTGGACTGGGCTGGTCTTCTGGGCTATTGTTTTTTTTATGAATGGCCATTAAAATGGTTATACTTATCAAAAACCAACACTATTAACTACAATCAAAACCACATAAATCTACAATACTATCAAAATTAAACATAGAGTCATAGTTAAACACATAACAAGTAGTTTTTTGGCAATTTTTTATATTTTCTATCCTAATTAAAGACAAATTTAGCTAAGAATAAACACTAGAAGTCCAGAAAAAATTTGACGAGACGTCCTAAGAATCTAATACGACTGTTCTGAGCAATTTTATGAATTTTTGTGCCAAAATTAGGTGATTACACCTACATAAAGAATTTCATTAGAAAGTAGTATTACTATTATGTAAGAAACTAAGTTGGCTACATATATTCAAGTGACTTTAGTTGATCAAACTAAGAATGAGCAAACAACTTAAGAATAGTTCGGACTTTGAGCAATTGCACTACAAGTTTGAAATCTGGGCACTATTCCTCCTTCCCTAAAATATGAGAAGTAGGCACCCATAATTTCTACGAAAGAAAAATAAACAAAAACAATGGTAAGAACTTACATATGCTTCGAATATGTTAATCTGGCCACTATACCTCCCCTAAAATATGAGAAGTAGGCACTCATGATTTCTACGGAAGAAAAAAAATAAAAAATAAAAATATGGTAAGAACTTACATAAGCATATGTTGGCTTCCACGAATTTGACATAAGCACAAACAAAATAAAACATCAGGGCTTAAAAGAAGGAACTGAAAAAGTTAGAAGACGGAATAAGGTCATAAAAAAAAACAACAATCATCATGCTTACCCTTCAAATTAGAAACAGAAACAAATAATGAAAAACAAATACACCACAAAGCAAAACAAAATTTACGTTAGAAAAAAGACAGAATTGCAATAATCAAAAGGAAGTGAAACCACCACAAAGCAAAACAAATTGACGTTAGAAAAAAAATAAAGGATTTCAATAATCAGAAGGAAGTGAAAACTTACTAAACTTTTGGGCTTCCAAACATCTATAAACTATGCTAGTTGAGAAGAGGAAGAAGTCTTGTTGAATTGAAACTCTTTTTGAGTAGTAAGAGACTTAAGAGTTCGTTACAAACTTAAACAGGTTATTAGGCCGTAAAACTCTTATGTAATTTTAGTAGTTCTTACCTAGTGCAAATAAGGAAATTATTTAATATACAAAATTTTGTCCTTAATCCTAGGAAAATAATTAAATTACGATTTCGTCTAATGTTAAATATTTTTTTAAAGAATAAAAAAATCGGATGACATTTCAGTAAGGCCTTCGTGCTTTCATAATAATATAGATAGATATAGATAAAAAAAGAAATTGAAGGATAATTAGTCTTTGAATTATAAAATCTAATGATAATGACAAGTTATTGAATTGAATTGGATAAATAAATAAATAAATAAATAAATAATATTATAAAACGAGTTTTTCAAACCTCCAACACATTTTAGAATATCAAATAAAGTAATGGGTTGAGAAAAAAAGTTATTACGAGCTTTTATTACGGAAAATCAGGCAAATCAAGTTTAAAAAATTGAAATATCTTTCAAATACTTATCAGTTATCACAAAGTTGAATTCATGATGAGTACTGGTGGTTAATTTGGATATCTTTTCTTTTTTAAAATTTGATTGAGGGATAAGTATCTTCAAACGATCAACATTATATCCTTATCTTTATTGACTGTATGGGCCTAAACCGTTTTTAGGTACACAAATAAATTTCGGATTCGGATACAAGCAATTCTTCGTATCAAAGTTACAATAATGCGGGAAAAAGATATAAAATGCGAGAACGTAAAAGGTGTTTCAATATATGAACGATGAATACAAATTTGGGCAGAGTTTCGGTATAAATTTCTGGATCCCTATTACATGAAATGAACTGCTATTTATAGACATAAGCCTTGCCCATGATCTCCACCATCAGCTGCCATGTTGTCCCACGACTTGGGTGTGTAGTGGCTGAGTTAGTGGGGTGAAGTAGTGGGCTGCAAAGCCGGACGAACCGAGGGGGGTCCGCCGAGGTGAGAGTTTTCGACCTCGGTGGCTCGGCCCTGCTGCTTGACCGAGGTGGTGATTACCGAAGCACAGCTCACGGCTCGCCTTCGGTAACGCGTCTTCGGTTTCAAGGCTTCGGTGACTCGCTCAGCTGCTTCGGCAGCTGCTTAGTCGTGACGTGTTCGGTCGCTTCAATTTACGTGACCGGGGCGAATCGCCGTGGGTCGATTTTTACCCAATACAGATAGTCCCCCCACTCCTCGGTTGGCTACCGAGGCGACCGGGGAGTGGAATGAAGTTTTAGCGGGAAAGCGACGTGGCTCGATCCTATCCAAGCGTTTCAAAATTTGCCAACGGTTCGCGTCCCATCAGGTCACTTCTCGCGGACACGTGGCGCTCATCCGTGAGTTGACCGAACTGTCGCGCCGAAATTTTTGTTTTCTCCAACGTTACAATGATGACGCTGACGTCATCATCCCTTCGCCTTCCATACCTATAAAAGGAGCATTTCATCAACTCTTTTCCCATTTACTCTCCAGCGATCAACAGTGAAAACTTAAGAAATCTTCCAAACTCTTTCCAATCTTCCAACTTCATAGAAAAGCTTCCAGTTTCGAATTCATCATCATGTCTACCACAATCTCTAGGCAAGATTCCAGCGACTCGGGTGAAAGAGTGCGAATTCCGCCTCTAGCCGCAGCTGTTGCCAGCGGCGATGCCGCCGCTGCTATGCCGGTGACTACCACGGCTGTGGTGGAAGGCGGCGAAGTATCATCAGGTGTTGGGGGCGTGAAGCGCCGTAAAATGAGAGCTATGCGCCAGCTGGCGGCGGAGGAGGAGGAGGTCGCCTCAGGCGAGGACGACGCCGTACTAGACGACGCCGCTCTACGCGATTTTAGTGATGCCCTCCTTAGAGATGACGACGATGGAGGAGATGGTGAGGAAGTTGACGCCGAGGGCGGCGACGCCGAGGGAAGAGGTGCCGAGGGTGCATATGTTGCCGAGGGGGGGTCCACGGGGCCATCTATTCCCCTCGAGCAGGAGCTCGAGCCTCATCAGATAATCCCCTCCCACTTCGATAATACTAAGGACCTGAAGCTGCAAGCTCAAACGGCCGATCAGGAGGAGAAGAACAGGAATATCCCTGTGAACACCACCCCGACCCGCATAACTCAAGCTCACATAGAGCGGGTTCGGAGGGAGTGTTGCTTTGGGCCCGAGGTGAAGGTCATCATCCCCGACCCCACGAGTAGGGTGTGCCACAACATCGAGGGGATGTCCTTTGCATACACTTATCCCTTCACCCTCGGCTTCTCCCTTCCAGTCCATAGGGTGATCGATGAATTTTGCCGGGCCTACAACTTATGCCTAGCCCAACTTGGCCCCGGCGTCTGGAGGGTGGTCCAATGCCTGGATTGGCTAAGCAAGAAAGCCAAAGTGGACTTCACCTTCCAACACCTTATTTCAATATACTACCCCTATTTTCACAAGGCCGGGGTAGTGGCGCTGAACAACCGAGGCAAGTTTGCCCTTCTCCACAAAAGTGAGGACCATGGGGACCGGGGCTGGTGTGACAGATACATTTTGTTGGAAACCAAGGACTTGTCCGCCGAGCCTAATTTCCCCGAACGGTGGAACAACACACGTAAGTATGCTAACTCTTTCATCTTATCCCTTGGTTGTTAGCTCTCTTAACTAACTTCACTCCTTTGCTATTTCTTCAGCCAACAAGGTGGATATCATGCCCCCGGCGGGGTTGACTGAGTGGGTGAAAGCGATGACCAAGGCTCGCAAGCGTCCCGAGAGGACGTGGATGAAAATGGCTGCCGACTTCGGTTGGCAGTGTAAAAGGCATGGTAAGTTTTTGACAGGACTTTGATAGGTGGGTTGTTTTGGGATTTTGATTGTCTTACTAATTTTTCTTCCCTCGGTATCAGGTTTTCCAAACCGTGCCATTAACACCAAGAAAAGCAAGAAGAAGAAGAAGGACGAAAAGAAGAAAGATGATGAAGAAACCGAGTCAGATGATGATTTGGCTGCGGTAGCCGGGGAATACAAGGGATTGAAGGCTTCCAAGTCTTCAAAAACCTCAAAGGGAGCCCCTGATCAAGGGATTTCAAAAGGTAACGCTTCTCCTCGGTACATACTGTGAATTACCCTTCCTTTTTCGCTTTAATAATTTCAACTTCTCCTTCGGTTATAGGTGTGAAGCGGAAGAGGGCTACCTCGAAGAAGCCGTCCCGCTCGGTGACTCCTCGTACCGAGGTGGAGATTCCTCGCCAACCCGAAGCAGTGGCTGAGAAACGCCGAGGATTGGTGGATGAGCCTGAGGATGAAGCGGCTGCTGAGGCTGGGGCCCGAGGAGATGCAAATGTTATTGACCTCGAGGATCAGGAGCCCGAAGCGGAAGCTGCCACGGCAAGGGCTAAGGGTAAAGCCAAGGTCTTGGAGGTCGGCGCGGCTGCACTTGGCGAGGAAGTTGGAGCCGGGGCGGTAAGGGCTCATTCCGAACCCGCGAGGACTTCATCCTCGGTGGGTTCTTACCGGAGGCTTGAAGTCCCCACCTCCTCGAATCTGTTAGCTTGCACCGCCGAGGATCTTTTAAGCCTTACACCTCTGTTGGGGCCAACCGAGGATAAGCTTGTGCAAGAGCTCACCGCCGGCCAGCTGTACAGTACAATGGCTTCTAACGCTGTAAGGGTAAGTCTTATCAGATTTGAGTCAAACATTTTCAACGTTTACCTTCGGTTCGCTGCTGATTTTGATTCTTCAAACTTTGTTCAGGGCTTCATCCTTTCATTGAGGGCCATCGAGGTCGAATCAGCGAGGACTGCCGAGGTTAAGCGCGTATCTCGCCTATGGGACCAGCAAAGAGACAGATTCAAGGCCCAGATAGCTTTGCTGAAAGCTGATCTGGCCAAGTCCCAGGCCGATTTACGCGAAGCCGAGGCGAACTCTGAGGCCAAGATCAAGATCCTCGGTGACGACTTTGAAGCCGAACGTTCGAGGCTGGGGGAAGAGGTCGCGAGGCTGAGCGGCGAGCTGTCTCGAACCAAGACCGAGGCAGTGAATATGGCCAAGAAACACCAGGAGCAGTTGAAAGATCACTTGCTTCACATTAAGAAGCTAGAGGGCGAGACTTCCAAGCTTTCAGCCAAAGATGCTCAGATCGCGGCTTTGAAAGATGAAATCGCGGCCCGAAAGGATAAAGCTGTACTCAAGGTGAAAAGGGCCGAGCTCGACAAACGATGGGCCATTATCAAGTCTCGTTTAAGGTTGCTCAAGCGGTGTCGCGCCGGGGAGCTTAACCTGGATGAAGAGATTGAGAAAGCCGAGGTCAAAGCAGCCGAAGCTCAGGCCATCATCGATGATCTTCCCTCAAGTGAGGCCTCGAGCGGCGATGATGAAGAAGAGGAAGATGAAGAGGCCGAAGGGGGCTCCGAAGAGGGAGGTGGCTCTCCCGAGGCATGAGCACTTTTAGCACTTCTTTTGTAAGCCGTCGTGCTTTTTAAGTCTGTATTTTGGGCCTTCGGGTCTTTTTGAATGTAAATATTCAGCCTTCGGGCGTTTAATGAAAGTGTTTGCACCTTTACTTTGTGTGGTGGCCTTTTAAGTATACCGGACACTTTGATGCAAACTTCAATTAAATCTTGCAAGATGTAAGCAATATTTCGCCGATGCAAACCTAGGACGACGTCTCGCCCTCGGGTCGACGCATTGCGCGGCTTCAAAATGTTAAAGATTCACACAGATAAAATGAGTGCGATCGGAGTCAATTTCATTGATATCAACGAGCCAAAAGTCGGCTATGTACATAAAACCAAGCCGAAACGGACCTTGGGTAAAAAAAACACAATTTCGAATAGAAACAAAGTGATAACATGCCGCTACCGGGCTGATTTACAATGTACTAAGTCTAGTCCCCGGGTGTGAGTCCCCGGTTGTCGGATAGATAGGCTTCGGTTGGGAGGCTCGATGTCGACCTCGGTGCCAACCCCTCTCACTCCCCCCCCCCCCCAGTGTTCGGTTGTGAATCTTGATGAAGATCCGAGCACTGGAATCGGTTCGGTTCGCTTCCTGAAAAGGTCAAGCAAAAAGATGGAACGAGGAGTAAGTTAGTACATTGTTTATCAATTGCCATGGGAGCGTTGTTTGGCTCGGGGCTGTTTAATTGACCAAGAATTAAAGGATATTTACCTCGATTAAAAGTAGTATCGCTTCAGATGAGAGATGTTCCAGTTCAGAGGTTCGGGTTCGCCTTGAAGAGACTCGATTTGGTATGAGCCTTTTCCAACGATTGCTTTGACCCTGTAGGGTCCTTCCCAATTTGCAATAAGCTTCCCCCCGTTGTTCTCCTTCGTTGATTGATTCACCGTTTTCAACACATAATCTCCCACCTTGAAGTCTCTGAATTTAGCTTTCCTATTGAGGTAAGCCTCGATCTGTCTTTTTTGCGCGACGAGCCGAACCAAAGCTAATTCCCTCTTTTCTTCGAGCAGATCTAACTCAATGCGCATCGCCTCTTGGTTGGCGTCTTCGGTTGTGTGAGCGTACCGAAGACTTGGTTCTTCGGTTGTGTGAGCGTACCGAAGACTTGGTTCGCCCACCTCTACGGGGATAAGTGAGTCCATGCCATATGACAATGAAAAGGGGGTCTCCCCGGTGCTGTTCTTTTCAGTTGTTCGCATGGCCCACAAGACCCCGTGCAACTCGTCGGGCCAAGGGCCTTTTTTCTCGTCGAGTCTTTTCTTGAGATTCTCAATTATGATCCTATTTGAAGACTCAGCTTGGCCATTGGCACTTGGATGATAGGGAGTCGAAGCTATTCGTTTGATCCCCCACTGCTTGAAGAAGTTGGTGACAAGAGCTCCCATGAATTGTTTGCCGTTGTCACAAAAAATTTCTCTTGGAACGCCGAACCTATAGATGATGTTCTTTTTGATGCAATCGATTACTTGCCTTTGCTTAACCTCGGTGAGAGCCACTGCTTCCACCCATTTGGTGAAGTAATCAGTCAATACTAGGATGAAACGAACACCACCTTTTCCCTTGGGTAATGGCCCAACAACATCCATTCCCCATTTCATGAAGGGCCATGGCGATACCACCGAATGAAGCGGCCTGTTGGTGGATCAGCCGCCCATGGCGTTGGCACTTGTCACATTTCTGCACAAAGGCCCTCACATCGGCACTGACTGTGGGCCAATAATATCCAGCTCTCAATAACTTACGCACCAAGGACTTTGCTCCCGAGTGGTTGCCACACTCGCCTTCGTGCACTTCAGCCATCACGTATCTTGCCTCATCGGGACCCAAACACTTGGCCATCGGGCCGCAGTACAGCCTTTTGTATAGATTGCCATCGATCATGTGGTACGAGGCTGCTTGAGTCCTTAACTTCTTCGCTTCTTTTTTATCTTGGGGGACAGTCCCCGAGTCGAAGTAGGAGATGAACTTACTCCGCCAATCCCATCGGTTATCCACCGAATTCACTTGCAGCTTCATCTCTCTCATCTGCGCAGATAATAGCCGAACCACTGAGTCAGTCCCCGAGTGAGCTTCATCAATAGCCGAACCCAAATTCGCCAAGGCATCAGCCTCGGTATTCTCCTCCCGAGGCACTTGTTTAACTTGCCATTCTTTGAATTGGGTTAAGACCCTTTGTGCCCGATCCAACTATAGCTGCATTCTGGGCTCACGAGCCGTATAGTCACCGAGGATCTGATTTACCACCAATTGAGAGTCACACCTTAATTCGATTCTTTCAACCCCCATTTCCTTGGCCAACTCTAGACCTGCTAAGGCTGCCTCATATTCTGCCTCGTTGTTGGTTACTTTCTTGAACCGAACCGAGTGCCTGACCTTCTCCCCGGTGGGTGCTTTCAAAACTATGCCTAACCCCGAACCTTTGGAATTTGTTGCTCCATCGGTGTAAAGTATCCATAAGCCCGGGGTTGTCCCTTTAGCTTTGGCGTCTTCTTTTTCAGCCTCGGGTAAGATTCCCACACTAAAATCTGCCACGAAGTCTGCCAAGACTTGAGACTTAATGGCGGTCCGAGGCTGGTAGGTGATGTCATATTCACTTAACTCTACTGCCCATTTTGATAACCTCCCCGACAATTCTGGTCTATGCAAAATATTTCTCAAAGGGAAGGTTGAAACTACAGCTATTGGGTGGCATTGAAAATAGGGCCGTAGCTTTCGAGCAGTAATGAGTAAAGCGAGAGCTAGTTTCTCCAGATGTGGATACCTGGTTTCAGCGTCGAGGAGTGTCTTGCTTACATAATAAATTGGCTGCTGCTTGCCATCGTTTTCCCGAACCAGCACAGCACTCACCGACACCTCGGACACTGCCAAGTATACTAGCAATGTTTCACCTTCTTTTGGCTTGGCAAGCAACGGTGCGTTAGCCAAATATTGCTTCAAATCTTTCAACGCTTGTTTGCACTCCGGCGTCCATTCGAAGTGGTTGCTTTTTCTCAAAACGGAGAAGAATTTGTGGCATCGCTCCGAGGACCTTGAGATAAAGCGACTCAAGGCAGCGATTCGGCCAGTCAAGCGTTGAACTTCTTTTACCCCGGTAAGCTCCTCGGGGATTTCTTCAATGGCTCTGATTTTATCTGGGTTGGCTTCGATTCCTCACTCGGAGACAATGAAACCTAAGAATTTGCCTGATCCTACGCCGAAGGCGCACTTCTCAGGGTTCAATTTCATACCGTATTGTCTCAACACAGCAAAAGCTTCCCTCAGATGATTCAAATGATCTTCTATTTGGATCGATTTGATGAGCATGTCGTCTATGTAGACCTCCATAGACTTCCTGATGTATTATTTAAATATGCGGCATACCAACCTTTGGTAGGTCGCCCCAGCGTTCTTCAGCCCGAAGGGCATCACTTTGTAGCAGAAGGTGCCTCGGTCAGTGATGAACGAGGTCTTTCTTCGTCCTCGGGGTCCATGAGGATCTGATTGTAGCCCGAGTACGCATCCAAGAAAGTTAATAGTTGTGTCCAGCCGTGGAGTCTATTAACCTGTCGATTTGTGGCAATGGATAA
>JBBBVM010000149.1:0-25220 GCA_037355625.1 Petunia x hybrida
CTCTTTCGCTTTTATCTTGAATGAGCATACTGTATGCTTGATCCACATCAGAAAGTGGATTCATACACAAGATTTGACTCTTAGCTTGTGCATACGATTCATTTAATCGCATTAAGAACTGAAACAAATTGTGTCTCTTCATGTGTTTTACGTATTCTTTCGACTCAGGGGATAAGATTATGACATAATATTAATCCCATAAATCTCTCAACGTAGTGTAACCTTGAGTTAAAATTACAATTTCTCTATGAAGAAAAAAGGCTCTTGTTCCATTTACTTTATCAAATCGCCTTTTCAGATCTTCCCAAACCAAGTGTGCTTTTATGACATAAACAATACCTGTTTGAAGATCCTTTCCAACTGAGTTCATGATCTATGAGAGCATTATTTTATTGCATCGCTCCCACTGATGGTGTTAACGGCTATCAAATGAATCCTTTTCGCAGGTTGCTTCAATGAAACCTAGCTTGTTCTTAGCTAGTAGAGCTCTCTTTATTGATCTGCTTTATACACCATAGTTCTCAGATCCAGCAAACAGAATTAGAACCAAAACATGCCTAGGTGTATCTGAAGAATGTATGAATAATGCATTATTATGATCAATTTCTTCTACAACAGTAGCTAATGGGTCAATCGCCATTTCTAGGGTTTTGAAAAATGAATCTGAAGCAAAATTTTCTGATAAATTTGTAGATTTGTGAAGAAAAAATTGTATAGAACGCTGTATGAGGTTGAATTTGTTCAATTCATCTCCATTATTGATCTTTCATGCTCTGATACCATATCAAAATCTACTAGCTTGGATAAAATAGTGAACACATAGTTGAGCTGAGAGAACATTTTGAAAAAATATCTAGAGACTGATTTCTTGTGAAATAACTAATGAACTAACTAATACAACTAACCTCCACTTATATACTGA
The DNA here is from genome assembly GCA_037355625.1 of Petunia x hybrida. Lineage (NCBI taxonomy): Eukaryota > Viridiplantae > Streptophyta > Magnoliopsida > Solanales > Solanaceae > Petunia > Petunia x hybrida. Next base: position 923 of record JBBBVM010000149.1, read on the forward strand.
CTAACCACCAACTCAAACTAATTAAATAACAAAATACACCTATCAACTTTATTATTTATACATGGATCCTTAACTAATCACTAACTTGACTCGGCAATACTAACTTCATACTCAAGATAATTAATAAACGAGTAGATTTGATATGAAATTTTTTTATCATAACATTGAAAGTTTAAAGTATAATAATCGCTATGATATCAATAATTTTGACTTATTTTGGAATTAAAGTGTTAAGAGAAACCTATACACATAAGAAGACTACTCTAATTGCATACTTATCGGGTGAAGTCTTAGTTACATTTTTTTAAAAAAAAAAATATTTATATTGCTTATAGTATATATTTAACAGTTTATGTAATTGTTATCTCAGTTTAAAATAAAAACTAAAATTATAAGAACTTGGTTGAGTTCAACTACGTCACAAGAAAGATTACTTGCTTTGGCTACAAGACAACTGAAAAGAAATTGATTATAAAATACAATTATCAGTTGTACATTTGAAGTTGTATAAGAATAATCCTCCAAATAAAACATACACAAAAATATTGACTACATTTAAGGCTCTTTTTAATTTTGGCTTCAGAAACTTGACCTGCCAGACATTGGCTTATCCGAACCTGCATTGAGCATTGCAAATAGTAATGCTGTCTTTGTCAAATGGTTCCGTCCTTGGAAAGAGGAAAAGAGAGTTTTTAATTTTTGTTATCTCTTTAACATTTTGCTTTGGAATTTGGATAGGAAGGTGGAATTAAAGATAATATGACATATTATTAGTAATGTCATAATTCACTTATTAGTTAGGAGTACTAATTATTACTCTCTTTGTCCATTTTATTTGATTTTTTGATTTTTTTTGTATAAAATAATTGTAATTTTTTAGAAATCAAGATAGTATGAGTTTTCTTTCCAAGTTAACCATATTAATAAATGAATCAAACGTATTTTGAAAAAGTTCTCACAATTTTTTATGATTAAATTTAAAAAAATAAAGATTAAATTAGTGAATGACCTTCATAATTAATACAAAAAGGTGAATTTTTTGGTTTGTGTGAAAATAATCAAAAAATCAAATACTATAGACTTGAGGGATTATGAGTTTTCAAGGGATAAGATGAGTATTGTTCGTAGCTTCCTTAAGAAAATACACTGAATTATCCGTTGTTTTAGCATCTGTATTACAATTGTCATTATGAACATTCTTCTAGCGTCCGAACCTCACTCTAACTCATAACACTTTCTTTTATAGGTGTAGTAAAGTACATTTCTTCTCCTCACCATAAAACTTTTCTGGTTCACCATCCTTGTCTCTTCACGTAATTCTCACAAATCCTAAATTTTTTGTTCATCCTTTTGCTTATTCATTTCTTTGTGAACTTTTCTGATTCATTTAACCTATCACTCTGTTTTCTTTTCTTTTCTCTTTCCAAATAGGACTGCCTTTACAACAATCCCATTTCTTGAAATCACATTTTCAAGACTTGTTTGTATTGTTCAGAAAGGTATATAGCAGCTGGTATTCCTTGGGTTTTGTTGATATTATTTGTGAAAATGAATTTCTTGTTTCTTTAGCAAGAACCAATCTATGATCTCTGTGGTTTCCACCACCCTTTTGGGCATTTGTCTTCTTCAATCGTTCTCTGTATTGTTTCTATACCATTTCTATGTTATTTCATGAGCACCCATTTCCCTGCTCTTGATCATTTTATTCATAGAGTCCTATCTTTTCATTGAAACCAAATAGCATTACCCAAGAAATACTGAAGGAAACAGAGAGAAAAAAAAAATAATGTCATCTTTAAGGCAGAGTGGTAGTAGTACTTCAGCATCAGAAGGTGACCAGAGATATGCAGGCATGGATGAAAAGAAGAGAAAAAGGATTATTTCTAATAGGGAATCAGCGAGGCGATCTAGGATGAGGAAGCAAAATCTTGCACAAGAATTAACCGAGGAAGTCAGTAGATTACAAGCTGCGAATAGAACCATTATGGATAAGATTGAAGAGACAACAGAAAGATTGACAATTTACACTGCTCAGAATAATGTGTTGAGGGCACAAGAAATGGAGTTGACCGATAAGCTAAAGTCTCTCAACGATTTGATTGAACATAGCGGTTTGGTTACGGATGTTGCTGATCCTTTATTGAAGCCATGGCAGAACACTTGTTCAATGCAACCAATCCATACTTTTTCAAGCTGCTTGTTCCAATTTTGAAACGTCTTTATGGCTTCTTGAATCTCTTTGCTTCATATTCTCTATGTTTGTATGTTTAGTGTTAAATGCAACAGATCGCTTCTTCTTCAACTTGTATAAATTTTGAAGTTTAAAGTTAGGTGTCTTTCTGGATACTTACTTGAATCACTTTACATCCTTTAGTTCACATCTAATAGTTTCTTTGATTTGTAATGATTGTTTGTTTCGGTTTGCTGGTTAAGCTTTATCATGGATGGTCATCTAACTTCCAGATTATTGCAAAAATGTCATTAAACCATCTGTGAAATCAACCCCAAGAATGAGGGTTAATTGAACTTTTATGGTTATTTTGTGCATATCATAGCTTTTCAATGATTGAAGTGAATGTCTGAATGTTATAAATGTCCTTCTAAGTAGCATGTTAGATTCTTTAAGTTGAGGTTATGGTGCTGCCTGTCACTTGTGAAGCAATCAAGACTCAGGTATTTGCTACCCCACCATTAAAGTAGTCTAGCAATTCTGGTGTTTTAAAAGCCTTGGACCATTACTTTAGCCATTTTCAATACTTCAGCAAACAAATAACTAGAGTAAGGTTTGACTCTTCGACTTGCTGAGATTGAGGTTTCAGCAAACTAGGGATTTGGATGGTTTATATTCGTTATAATTAAGTTCTACTTACTATGTTTACTGAAATTGGCTAGTTTTCAGCTTTGTCTTCGCTAAGATTCTCGACGCAAGATAGTGCTCTTTTTGAGTTCTGACACTTTTCACACAGATATAGATTAAGTAGGTTCCTGCACGAGTGGACATAAATGATACTATGAAATAATGGTTTTCTGCATAAGCAAGTTCAGACATCTCATCAAAATGGAGGAAGTTGCATCATGTTATAAAAGATGAGTTAATTTTACAATCTTACATCAATTACATATCAAAATTCCAATAAGTTTGGTTGAGAATTACCAATTCTTAGATATTATTACAATCTTACATCACTTACATCTCCATACTCGCTGATTCGTATGGAATTAGCACGACAGGGAATCAAATTCTTGATGGGAATCATCAACTTGATAATGTTTTAATAAATAGCTCACGTTTTTTTTAATGTTATGCAGGCGATGATAGGTGGATCAAGTATTGGTCCATTCATGGTATTGCATTGACAAGTTTAGTGAACATAATCGCTGCTTTCTTTGATCTCTGTTGCTCGTAACCTGCACATATGCAAGTTAAAGGATACATTGATACCGATAAGGGACGATTAGGGCGACTTCTGAAATGTAAAAATTGAAAAGCAACTAGCAAAAATTGAAGAGCCTCTTATGATTTTTTAGCAAAAGTTGATATTGTGTAGTCTATTTTGCAAGGACGGTCCAAGAATGGAGAACTGTAAAGAGAACTAAATTCATACTAATAGCGTGAAGTTCTAAAGAATAGGAATGCTAGGTAGAGTTTCAAACTTTTTTCTATTTTGGATCTAAATTAGATACACTAATTATGTAAATAGATTTTTTTTCCTTTTTGTCTCCTATCATCTACCCTATCCTATGCCTGTGCTTGTACCACAACTCCTTGGAGGTGCCTCATGCCCAGTAAATTAATGGGAAAATTACAAAAATATAAAACTTTAACACCATATTTACAAAACATAACAATACTATACCACTTTACAAAAAATACCAATATTTTTTTTACATAGCGTATACAAAATTCATTTAAACCATACAAATGAGGGTTTTACCATCTCCCTTCACACTGCTTCAATCACACCAGCGGCGCCACTGGCCGCCGGTGGCAGGTCGCCAGATTGTATTTTTTTTAATGTTTTAGATCTTCAAAATGAAACATACAAACAATACACATATATACATATGAAACTTTATATAAATTATTATTTTGAAGTTACATAAAATCAAACATACACAACATACAAAGATATACAAAAAACATATAAATAATTTTATCACTCTATACATACACATACACAAACACAAACATACAACAACATACATATATATATACCAACATACACATAGAAAAGTGGAGAATAGATATTTATATATAAAAAAATATAAGGACATACGTTTTTATACAAAAAACACATATATACATACATACTATACACATACAAAAAGGAAAAAGAAAAGAAAAAGGAGAAAATCAGAAAACCCACTGGAAATTCACAAAAAAACACATATCGGGGAAGAGCACCGCTATAGTGCAGCAACACAGCCGCGAGGAGCAGCATCGCTGCACTGCGGCGGCAACAACACCATAATAGTGCAACACAGTGACGAGGAGGAAACAACAGCAGCGACGGGGCTGAGAGAGAGAGAGAGAGGAAGAAATTAGGGTTTTATGTTTAGGGAAGACGAAATGAGAAAGTGGTATATAGGGTAATTATGAAAAACTATTGCTATATTTTATAAATATTGTAAAAATATTGTTATCTTTTGTAATTTAGCTATAAGGTTGTCAACTGTTGTTAATTTTCCTAAATTAATCGCAGTAAATTAGAAAGCCCAATATCTCAACCGGCTGCTATTATTCAACAAATTACGCATATCTTTGACATTTGTGAAGCAGCCAACCCCATCTGAACCGTCAAAGTACTAGCTCAAGAAGCATTTTCTTTTACAAGGAATAACCTATAAACATGCGCTTATTAAATAAATGTCCCCATTCCAATTAGGTGCCTCAGTGTTCGACCATGTCTATTTACGATTACTAAAGATATAACCTAAAGTAGAATTATATTTAAACACGAGTAATTTTAATACCAGTAACCATTTAGAGATATTGTGTTTGATTTTCAACTGTAAACTCAGGTTGAATCTAATCATGCGGAGCAAGTTTATGATGTATCTAGACTTGGCGGTGTAGATTAGTTAAGGTACATATAAGTTTGTTCAAACACCAATGTCACAAAAAAGGAAGTTGTTTAACCTAGATTCGATTTTAGGCCAACTAACAATTAAATTTATATTGTGGAGGTACGATCAATAGATTAGATTAAGAGTTTAAATGACGAACTAAAACAGCGATAGATTCGTAAATAATACGGGAACGAGATATAAGCAGGAATTAACAAAGATAAAGCGTAAGTAAAGACAGATAGAAATAACCGCGCTGTATCGCTTATCCCCGGTGAGAGTTTTTCGGTACTGATCGTACTTAGAAGATTAGAGAGCAAAGTGTTTAATAAATGCAAGTAGAGGATAATATTTGAGCCAGAGGGAGAGAGTATTCTTATTGACTGTAGTAGATCAGAAGTAAAATTGTGTCACAATGGCTTAGAACAAATGCTATTTATAGGCCTGATAGGCGTCCGTTGGGTTTTGTAACCGCTGGGCACGTATCCGTTGGATATGTAACCGCTGGGTTGTAATGATTGCCTTTATGACCATTAATTGAGTGATCGCACATGATCAGGTTAATAACTACTCATTCAGATCGTGTTGACTGATGAGGCGTTTCATAACTGCTTTGGGTCTGCTCGCGATAATTGTCTGTCCATTAGATATCTGTCGGGTGGAACTTCTGCCCGTGCCACGTGGCGGACACGTGTCATCTTTTAGGTGCTGTCAGCTTTTATCCAATACAGATAGTCCCCACACTTCTCGAGCAGAGTATCTGTTCGAGGAGTGGCTATGAATTTTGGCGGGAATTTCTGCTTTGTAAAATCCAACCTTTGTGTGACGAAGCTTAGTGACGCATGTATCTTATCAACTACGTGACAAACCCCTATGACGTGCGCATTAAATGCGTCGTATAAAAAAGTAACTGCAGTTGGCATGCTTGCGTGTTTGCAGTCCACTCTGAAGTGACTACTGCGCGTTCCAAGGGTAAAAGTAATGATTTTAAACGTCTCAATCACGTGCACACATCGACTGTTGATCGCGAGGTGACCGCTGCACTTCAGGGTAATGATGACACTATAAAAATTGGTGAAACCTACTCCTTCTTTTGACGGTCGGATCTGATCATGGTCTCTTGGATAGTCTCCACGTGTTTTGAAGGAACTTGATGGGCCGGATTTCTGCTCTTATAAGTAGGGGTTTGCTGAATGAGAAACCTTTTGCTTGCTTTTATTTCCTTTCTGTTAACTCTTGAAAATCTTTGAACAACTTTCAACTCTTCTTGCGAATTTCTTAACTCTTCTGAAATTATGTCTTCAGGAGCTAGAAAAAATCAAAATGTAGATACGGTTGGTAGTTCCTCGGCAGCCACTCCTAGGCCTAGGGCTACTCAGGCTACCGCTGCAGAGATTATCCCAAAAAAATGGGGTGAGTTAGAAGCAGATTGCAACATCAAGGCTTCCAGTAATCATCATGGGGATATACGCAACTGGCCGGCATATAGATTCAAATCTGGGATTACATCGGAGCTGATCCCACGAGTCCGGACGGACTGCCACTGGGACGATAGGATTCTCCTGTTGCCGGTCTCCGAAGAGGAGAATATTACTTCTCATAGGGCTGGGTGGACAGCTATGTACACCTATCCCTTTACAGTAGGATGTAAATTGCCCCTGCATCCTGTTCTTGAGAGGCTCTGCAGGGAATATTTACTCTACTCGGGGCAATTGTGCCCTAGTATATATAGAATAGTTACGCTCTTGGATTGGTTTGCGATGGAAACCGACCAAATTTTTGGATACGAACATTTCATTTCTTTGTATAGTATACAAATTTTTAAAGATGGCTATGTGAACGCCAGGATGCACGGGAGCAAGGGCTTGGTGCGCAGTTCTGAAGACACAGGTGACCGAGGTTGGTTACACCGGTATGTGTTTGTGCGCACCTCGACCATGACTTTCAATTCCAAGACCTATCTTCCTGAAGTTTGAAATAAGAAACATAAGTTCCCGAGTAGTTTGTGGAATTTTTCGTGCTTCTCCTTTTCTTCTTATCTACTTACTTCCTTCGACTCCTTTTTGTAGCGGACAAGCGACCCTACGACGGGCTCATATCTGTTGGTGAGCTGATGACGTGGGTCGAGGTGATTTTGAAGGAGTTTTCTCCTGAAAAGAGAGAATGAGCGTACTTTGCTGCGCAGAAGAGTTTGACCGTGAAGACTCACGGTGAGAGTATTTCTGCTTTTGTGACTATTCCTCTCCTTTGTAGTTTATCCGTGTCTGACTGTTTTACCTTTTGCAGGTCTGGGCACTCAGAGGGACTTCTTTCCCCTCCTCCCCAGGATGTGCCTTCTGAATCTGTCGGTGATCCTGATGCTGAGGCCGCATCTATACTTGCTTCAGTGGAGGCACTGCGCGGTAGGGAGGGTGTCGAGGAACTCTTATCCGGTGGCCTTGGTTCTTTAAAAAGAAAGAAGAAGAGCCAGGGTGAGGGCGGAGCACAGAAAAGGTCTGTACGTAAGACTTCCGTTGCTGTCGGGCAAGCCTCAACTGCTGGGGGTGAGCCTTCGCCTAGAGCCAATGAACCAGAGTCTGCAGAAGAGAATGTCAAGACTACTGCCGAAGTCCCCGAGTCTGCAGAAGAGAATGTCAAGACTACTGCCGAAGTCCCTGAGTCTGCACGGGGAGAAGGTTTAGACAAGGAGATTATCAATCTTTCAGATACTGAGATCGAAGCCAATGAACCCCTTGCGCGAAAACCTTATCTTCGGAGTGATAAGAGGAAAGTTGAGGAGGAGGCTGCCCGTACTCCGGAGAGGAGTCCCCGAGTTGATGACGGGGTGAAGGCGGCTCCTTCCCATGTGGACAAAGGGAAAAGGAAAGTGGGTGAAGAAGAAGAAAAAAAAAAGAAGAAGAAACAAGGGAGGAAGTTTCCCAAGAGAGTGGCCGAGGTCCTCGTGTTTTTCGTTTCGAAGACCTGGAAAATGTGGCCACTGAGGGGGTGACGCCTGTCGGTCTTCGCGAGTGCGATACGATAGATCCTGGAGTGGAAGGTGACTCCAACTTATCAACAACAAGGCTCATTTGGCGGTCAGTCATCGACGATCAAACTGGATTGAAGGATATTAGGGGTGTGCGCTACAAGTTCGGGCCAAACTATCCTTCATAACAGGCTTGAGAACCCAAGTACTGCGAGAGGAAGCATACCATGAGACTATCCCCTGATGTTAACTTCATATCCAGGCCGGGCGGCTTAGCCAAGGCTGTTTTCTTCACTCATCGGCCCCCGGGAAGAATGGGCGATGAGGGAAATAAGTGATGAGGCGCTAGCTTTTCAGATTGCTGCTGATTCTTCCCGGGTAAGTGTTTACCTCTCTGCGTTGGGAATAACTTCGACCTAAAACTTTTGCTTACTTTGTTTTTTGAGTCAAGTATGGTGGCTGCCGAACTCATGTTGCACTCCAGGATCAATAACGTCGATCAAGTACTCGAGGTAAAGAAAGAGTCGCTGGATGCTCTGAAGGAGAACAAGATCCTGACAGAGCAGTGTGGTCTCCTAGGGAGTAAAGTTAATCGACTAACTGATGTTAGAGATGAGCGACTTGAGAAGATTAACGAACTCACCAAGGAGAAGGACCTTCTTTTTAGAGAGAAAGAAGGGTTCGCACGCTCTGCCCAGGGTCTAGAGAGTCTACTTGAAGAATGTAAGGCTTCACTGAACAGTGCTATTGATGATCGCGCATCTCTTGAGATGAATCTGCAAAGGGCTAACAAAGAATCCGCTAGGGCCAGAGCTGAGCTCCAGGCTGCCAGGGATCAGGTTGCTCAGTCGATGAGTGCTCAAATCGCACTATCTAAAGACTTAGCAACCTGCGCGATCAATCTGAAATTAAGGCCAAGCTTGCTACGCTCGAAGCTAAACGTTCATTGCTTGGGCAGGTCCAAGCTAAGCAGATTAATGTTGAAGAGATGCTGCAGAAGACAAAAAGCGCTGTTCATGGAGTAAGACAAGTATTGAATCTCTCTCCTGAGGAGTCTGAAGGTGAAGATGAGGATGAAGATGAAGACAATGGCGAGAACTCGGGGGACGATGGCAGAATCGACGGAGTTGGTGCGTCGGGTTCTGATCGTAACCCCAAAAGCTGATGCCCTTCCCCAATCTTTGAGTTTGTTCATCTGGCGAGAGCCGGATTTAATTGGTTGTGGACAGAGGTCTTGTAAAGACTCTCTGATCTTTGTATGGCCGGTCCCATTTGGCCTTTGATCACTCTGTAAACTTCTGTCAGCCGTTTTCGGCATCTTATCGTTTTACAGGATTATATATATATGATTTTAGATCTATTCAATGACTATAGTTCCTAAATTTTTGACCTTTTGTTTGTATGTATTGTGGCCTTCGTGCCTTATGTTTAGGAGCTTTTTGAAGTTTGAACTTTATTAAGTTCTGGTCTCCAAAAGTCTGCCTGAATGTTTTAACTTAGCCTTTCCTCAGGAAGAGGTCGTAAGTTGTGAATAATCTGCGCAGATATTTTTATTCTGACCGAGTCGTGGTCGTTAGATTTTTTGGCCGAATCGTTGCCCTTTTGCGCATAACTTCGCTTATCGTTTTGATAATCGAAAGTCATCGCAGGACTTTGTAGATTGGCTCTGCCGAGTCGCTGGCCTTGTGAACGACTTCTCTTATTTTCGTGGAAATTTGTCACGTAAAGATTTTGAAAAACTTCAAAAACTGTCCTTTTGGCAAGGTCTTTTGTCTTTATGAAGGTCTTATCTGGCCTACAGGGGTAAGGTCTTTTGCCTTTATGAAGGTCTTATCTGGCCTACAGGGGCCTCTCACCACCCTCCTTGTTTTTATGTTGGAAAATGGGAAGTGATAACATAAAAAGAGTTGAGGCAAGCTGCATATAGAAGAACCCATATAACCAAACGAGGAGTGTGTCCGTTGTGGGATTCGAACCCACAGCCGCGAAGTCGAAGAACTTCGAGCTCTACCAGTTGAGCTAAACGGATTTGACCTTGTTCAGGCCGTTAGTACCATTTAGAAAAATTATAATAAAAGCAAGAACTTTCGTAAAAGTAAAAGGCAAGCATAAAATAACTAACCGTTTTACCACTCAAAAGTGATATCTTTTGAGGTGAATCACGTTCCAACTGTTCGGGATAGTGGTGCCGTCCAGTCGCACCCAACGATAAGATCCCTTGCAGACTGAAGCGATTACCTTGTAGGGGCCTTCCAGATAGGGCCTAGCTTCCCAGAATTTGTTTCTTGTGTGCTCTGGGAGACTTTCCTTAGTACAAAATCTCCAACCTGGAAGCTTCGTACGCGCAGTCCCCGATTGTAATATTGTTCAATTCGTTCTTTTTGGGCGATTACTCGTACGAGGGCTAACTCCCTTCGTTCTTCGAGGAGGTCCAGCTCTTCGGAGAGGTTGACTGAGTTAGATTCTTAAGTGGTATGTGCGTACCGCAAGCTGGGCTCTCCGATTTCGATTGGGATTAAAGCATCTGCACCTTACACCTATGAGTAAGGAGTCTCTCCAGTGCTCATTTTTATCGTTGTGCGATAAGCCCATAATACACCTTGTAACTCCTCTACCCAACATCCCTTTGCCTGCTCAAGGCGCTTTTTGAGGGATTCAACGATGATTTTGTTGGTAGATTCTGCTTGTCCATTAGCAACGGGATGATACGAAGAGGAAGTGATCCTCTTGATGTGCAGATCGTCGAGGAATCTAGTCACTTTCTGGCCATGAATTGTGTGCCGTTATCCATGACTATTTCCTTAGGTGCTCCAAAGCGACACACGACAAAATGCCAAAGGAAGTCGACAACGTCTATTTATCGTATCTTCGCGTATGCTGCCGCTTCGACCCACTTGGTGAAGTAGTCAGTGATCAGCAGGAAGCGCATTCCTCTCGGCGCTGTGGGAAGATGATAAGGATCAAATCAAAAGACAAAAGAATGATAGGAGAGCGAGACACTTCTCGAACTCCCTACGAAGTAACCCCGGGGAACTTGTCCCGAGATACCCTCGTATCGGCGTCTAGAAGGACCTACATTATGCAACCACCTTCGAGTCGCACCCGGGACTCGCAAGTAGAATTATCGGGTGTCGGTTCGAGACTCAACAAAGATCCGCTAGTGAATTCAAGCCAACCAAAAGGGTTTCTTCATAAATAAGAGATAAACTCTATTCTTCATTCAACAATGTTCAAAGTAAGCTAAGGTTTGATAGGCTAAGTGAAGTATTTATAGGCTTCACTTAGTCATAATAAAAGGTCTAAAGTACCCCCAAAGTGGGTTTAAACAAATAAGGCCACGCAGGGCTATAGTTGGAAGTTCATGCAAAGAGTAGTAAAAATCCTGCAATGCTGTCACAGGGGTAGGCGGCCGCCTAGCTGGGGGAGGCGCGCGCCTTCTGAAGTTCAGCTCTCTGGATTTTTGGAGGCGCTCCGCCTAGCTGGGGGAGGCGGGCATCTTCTGAAGCTCAGCTCTCTGGATTTTTGGAGGCGCTCCGCCTCATCCTGGAACTTGTGCAAGAGGCTCAAAATGAGCATGGAGTGGCTCCCATTGGAGCCCAAGTGGTCCTCCATCCATGGCACTCAAAAGCATGATCTTCAAGCTACTCTCAGAGCCTCCTTCCATGTCCCTCCAAGTCAAGTGGAGATGGGTGTCTTGAATCAACTTAGCTTGACTTCTAGTGAACGGCCTTTAGGTAGTATGCCCCGCATCATCCTCCCCTTCTTGGGAAGGTTTCGTCCTCGAAACCATGGCTTCCTCCTCTCTGGCATCACCATCCCCTACATCAAACGGGGTCAAGTCAGTCACATTATAAGTATTTGACACATTGTACTTATCGGGTAGATCAATCACATAGGCGTTGTTATTGATCTTGGAAAGCACTTGAAAAGGTCCATCTCCACGGGGTGCCAACTTCCCTTTCCTAAGGTTAGGAAACCTTTCCTTGCGGAAGTCCACCACACCCAATCTCCCTTTTTGAGCTCAAGCTTCTTCCTTCCCTTGTTCTTCTTGGAAGCAACCTTGGCATAGGCTTCCTCCAAGTTCTTCTTGGCTTTAGCGTGGAGCTCAATCATAGCCTTTGCTCGGCTTTTCCCTTCAAAATTAGCAACCATTTCCCTTGGCAAAGGGGTTAGATCAAGGGGAATCAAGGGATTAAAACCATAAACACATTCAGATGGAGTCATGCCAATCAAGCTATGCAAAGTACGATTATAGGCAAACTCCATAAGAGGCAATTTATCAATCCACGTCCCGGCCTTACCTCGGGTCATAGCTCTAAGAAGAGCACCCAAAGTCCGGTTTACCACCTCGGTTTGTCCATCCGTTTGTGGGTGGTGGGACGTAGAAAACAAGAGCTTGGTGCCAAGAGCACCCCACAAGCTCCTCCAAAAATGGCTTAGGAACTTTGTGTCCCTATCACTCACAATGGTTTGAGGCACACCATGCAACTTTAATACATTTTCAATGAACAAAGAAGCAACATGTTGTGCATCATCACACTTTTTACATGGGATGAAGTGAGCCATTTTGGATAACCTATCCACGACAACATAAATGATATCATGGCCCCCTAGACCGTGGCAAGCCCATAACAAAATCCATCGATATATCAACCCACGGACTAGTAGGCACAGGGAGAGGAGTGTACAAACCATGGGGGTTAGCTTTAGATTTAGCATGCTTGCACTCAAGGCACTTTTTGCAAAGCTTTTCAACTTTAACCCCCTTCTTTGGCCAATGGAATTGCTCCATTAGAATGACCAAGGTCTTGTTCCTCCCAAAGTGTCCCATCAAGCCCCACAATGAACTTCACGAATCAACAATTCCCTCCAAGAGGACTCGGGAACACACACTTTACCATTTTTAAAGATGTATCCATTAACCCATTGGTATTTCTCAACCCTTTCTCCCTTTTCAAGAGCTTCGTGAATGCTCTTTAGCTTAGGGTCTTGAGCATACATCAATTTAATGCTCTCAAAACCCATGAGCTTGGAGGCAAGGGTGGTGGCTAGAGCAAACTTCCGAGAAAGTGCATCCGCCACAAACATTGTCTTTCCCCTTCTTGTATTGGATAACACAGGGAAAAGACTCAATGAATTCTACCCACTTGGCATGACGCTTGTTCAATTTCTTTTGGCCCCTAAGATGCTCTAGTGACTCATGGTCACTCTTGATCACAAATTCTCTAGGCCAAAGGTAGTGTTGCCAATATGTAAGAGCTCTCACTAAGGCGTACATCTCTTTGTCATACGTAGAGTAGTTCAAAGATGCACCTTTCAATTTCTCACTAAAGTAGGCTATGGGTTTGCCATCTTGCATCAAAACACCAACAATTCCCACCCCCGAGGCATAACATTCAACCTCAAATGCCTTTCTGAAGTCAGGCAGTTGCAATAGAGGGGCGGTACTCAACCTACTTTTCAATTCTTGGAAGGCCTTCTCTTGAGGCTCTCCCCAAACAAAAGGTTTGTCCTTCTTCACCAATTCGGTGAGTGGAGCGGCAATGGAGCTAAAGTCTTTCACAAATCGTCTATAAAAACATACAAGACCATGAAAGCTCCTCACTTGAGTCACGGTAGTAGGAGTAGGCCAATCACGTATGGCCTCTACCTTAGACTCATCCACCTCCACTCCTTGGGCACTCACAACAAAACCAAGGAAGACTACCTTCTCAACACCAAAGGCACACTTTTTAAGATTAGCATCGAGCTTTTCGGCTCTCAACACTTCAAGCACTTACCTAAGGTGATCAACATGGTCGTCTATTGATTTGCTGTAGATCAATATATCGTCAAAGTAGACGACCACAAACTTGTTAATGAATGGCTTTAGGACATGGTTCATTAGCCTCATGAAAGTACTAGGTGCGTTGGAGAGGCCAAAGGGCATCACCAACCATTCATATAGACCAAACTTGGTCTTGAATGCGGTCTTCCATTCATCCCCGGATTTCATCCGGATTTGATGGTAACCGGACCTAAGGTCTATTTTTCTGAAAACACATGAACCACTCAATTCATCTAACATATCATCAAGTCGGGGAATGGGATGACGGTACTTTACCGTTATTTTGTTCATGGCCCGACAATCAACACACATCCTCCAAGTGCCATCCTTTTTGGGAACAAGGATCACAGGTACGACACAAGGACTCAAGCTCTCCCTCACCAAGCCTTTAGTGAGCAATTCATCAACTTGCTTTTGTAATTCTCTTGTGTCCTCCAGATTGCTCCTATAAGCCGATTTGTTTGGGATTTGAGATCCCGGGACAAAGTCGATTTGGTGCTCAATACCCCTCAAAGGAGGTAATCCATCCGGCATCTCATCCGGGAACATGTCCCCAAAATCCTCCAAAACATTCTCAAACACACTAGGCAAAGGGTTAGTGGAAAAATCAAGATCGGATGTAAGAATCATACCTTTGTGCACTAGGCATATGAGTAGTTTGTTGCCATCATTTCCTCTCAAGATCTCGTCCGGTTGCATCATGACACATATGCTACCGGTAGAAGATGGTGGGATTGCCACCAAGCTTTCGGACAAAGGACTAGTCTCAACAACCGACTTAGCCTTGGCCGCTTCTCTTAACTCCCTCATCCTCTTGTAATCATCACTCACTTATTTGGGAGTTAAGGGTTTAAGCACAAACATCTTTCCCTCATGCTTAATCGTATAGGTGTTAGCACGGCCATGATGAACCACATGTCTATCAAATTGCCATGGCCTTCCAAATAGAAGGTGGCATGCTTGCATAGGCACAACATCAAACATGTGTTCATCCACATAGTTCCCTATCTTGAACTTGATCATGCATTGCTTGACCACCTTCAATTCACCACACTCACTAAGCCATTGCAAACAGTAAGGATTTAGGTGTTTCAAGGTGGGTATCTTCAATTGGGAAACTAGTGTCTGGCTAATGACATTGGCACAACTTCCCGAGTCAATAATCATGGAACAAAGGAGACCCATGACTCGACATTTAGAATGGAAGAGGTTCTCTCTTTGCAAAGTCTCACTATCCTCCATAAGCATGGCTCCTAAACTCCTCATCACAACAAGGAAAGCATGGGCATCATCATCATCCTCCATTGCAACCTCCCCATCATCAACCTCCTCATCACCCTCTACTCCCTCTTCATCCTCGGGTTCACTATCTTGTTCATACACCAAGTCATCCACAAGAACCATAATTTTTCGGGTAAGGAAATCTTTGGAGATATGTCCATAACCCTTACACTTATAGCATTGAGTAGAAGTAGAGATATGATTACTCAAGTGAATTTTAGAGTTACCTCCCACATATTGTGTAGACTTCTCATAAGGCTTCTTCACATCCTTGCTAGTACTTGCACCACTTGCATTTGGGAATTTGGCATTTGTTGTAGGAGTCTTCCACTCCTTTGGTTTGCTCAAGGGAGTAGTAGTACTACTCTTGTAGCGAAGGGATTTCTCCTCTTTGAGCCATTTCTCGGCTTCAACCGCATCATCACATAGCTTGTAGTAATCATTGTACTTGTGAAAATTCAATAGTGAAGCTATGTCTCGGTTCAAACCTCCTTTGAAACGGATCATGGCCGTCTCATTATCTTCCTCATCCAAGTCTAGGTTCATCCGGACTTGCTTAAATTCATTGAAGTACTCCCCAACCGAGTTGTAACCTTGCTTCAACTCATAGAGACATTTTTGTTGTTCAACTCGGTATTGGTTAGTCAAGTACTTCTCATCCATCACACGGATCGACTCTTCCCAAGTAAGATTGATAGTCATTCCCGTCCTCCTTCTATTCCTCTTTACCGACTCCCACCATGTAGAAGCAAAGGATTCAAAGGAAGATATTGCATACTTGGTCTTCTTCACTTCGGGCATATCATTGGTGTCAAATATCCACTCCATGGACAACTTCCAATCAATATACTCCACCGGGTCACTACTTCCTTTGAAAGAAGGAATAGTGAGCTTCACACTATTAAGATTGTTGTTGTTGTCACGACCCCCTTGGAAAGGCTCCGGATTGCCTCCAAAGTGATCTCCATAACCACCAAGATCCCTCCTAACATTCCCTCCAAAGTACCCATTGGGTGGACCTCGACCTCGGCCTCGACCCCTATCCACATTCCGTCCCCTAAAGTGATAGTGAGCATTATACCCACCATCACCATAATCATCCTCCTTCCCTTCTTGAGCTTGTGCAACTTGCTGAAGGGGTTGAACATTTCGGATTGGTCCGGGAAGTGGAGCATTCCTTTGGGATTGCCCATAAGGTTAGGAATAGTCACTCGTTGGGTATTGCCCAACAATTGGTTAATTCGATCACGATCCTCCCTTACCCGTTGTTGTCGATGAAGCAACTCAACAACTTGTTTCGGGGTAAAGGTTGGACTACTTGTGCCTTCACCGGCCTCAACTTGGGCACTCGGGGCCCTTTTCTCAACTTGGACACTCGGGGTCCCTTTCTCCGATTAGACATTGGAAGTCCTTTGCTCAACTAGGGCACTTGATGTCACCCTCTCAAGGCTTTCAATCCTCAAGTTCATACTATCCAATTTGGCAAGGATAGTAGCAAGGGCACTCTTAGCAAAATCTTCTCCTTCGGTGGACATTGTACCTACACAAGAAACAAACGTTAGCAAAACAACCTCACTCACTCCCTCACAAGTGTTTCACTCGGATCACTCATTTAGTGGTGGTGGATATTTCACTCTAGCCTGAATCCAAAGCTTCACTAAGTTGAATAGCAAACCTCAACTTAATCACTCAACTCAAAAGCCAATGCACTCCGGGGTGAGTGGAGTTGATATGACTCTATTGGAATGATAAGCTCTTTAAGTGCGGACTTGAGCCAAAAGATGCTACGAGTCTTCTTCGAATTCTACTCTCCCGTCTAGGCTTGAGTTTCCTAATAGCTTAGAAGGGCTAGCACAATTCAAGTAGGTAAGATTACTCAAAGAAGTACTAGCTAGATGCAACGCAATCAAAGAAACAAGAGATTCTACAAAAAACTACCTAAAGCAACAACTCCCAGAAACAGGCGCCCCGCCTCAGCAGAGTAGGCGACCGCCCAGAGCAAAGTTGCAGTGAGCAGGCGCTCCGCCTCTTTGGGGAGGCGCTCCGCCTCACAAAGTCCAGAGAGGTCTCAGACTTTAGGCGGTCTGCCTCAAATTATAGGCGCTCCGCCTTCTGCAACTTTCAGCACAGTTTCACTTCGTGTTTTCTTGATTTTGCACCCAAAAATCCAACAATTCTCACGTTATTTTAGCAATTCAAAGGTACCCCAATGTTGTTTCAAAAACAAGAAATCCACCATGTTCATCATCTTCAAAACTAGGGTTTCAAAATTTTCAAATTTTCAAAGGGTTTCAAATTTTCAAATCTTGTGTTTCAACTTCAAATCTTGTGTTTAGGGTACCAAAAGAACAAGTTTCCAATAAGGAACAAACCCCAATAACAATCACACAACGGGTCCAAACAAACAAAGAATCCATGATAATTTTTTTTTGTGTTTTTCAACTTTTTCTATTTTTTTTTGTGTTTTTCTTCTTTTTCTTCAACAACAAACAAGAACCTAATGTAGAAACTAACCTAGGCACGAAGAATCAAGGGTCGGGGGGGTTTGTAGAAACAAAACCCGAGCCTTGCTCTGATTCAAAGATGATAAGGATCAAAATCAAAAGACAAAAGAACGATAGGAGAGCGAGACACTTCTCGAACTCCCTACGAAGTAAACCCGGGGAACTTGTCCCGAGATACCCTCGTATCGGCGTCTAGAAGGACCTAAACTATGCAACCATCCTCGAGTCGCACCCGGGACTCGCAAGTAGAATGATCGGGTGTCGGTTCGAGACTCAACTAGGATCCGCTAGTGAATTCAAGCCAACCAAAAGGGTTTCTTCATAAACAAGAGATAAACTCTATTCTTCATTCAACAATGTTCAAAGTAAGCTAAGGTTTGATGAGGCTAAGTGAAGTATTTATAGGCTTCACTTAGTCATAATAAAAGGTCTAAAGTACCCCCAAAGTGAAACAAATAAGACCACGCAGGGCTATAGTTGGAAGTTCATGCAAAAAGTAGTAAAAATCCTGCAATGCTGTCACAGGGGTAGGCGGCCGCCTAGCTGGGGGAGGCGGGCGCTTTCTGAAGTTCAGCTCTCTGGATTTTTGGAGGCGCTCCGCCTAGCTGGGGGAGGCGGGCGCCTTCTGAAGCTCAGCTCTCTTGATTTTTTGAGGTGCTCCGCCTCATCCTGGAACTTGTGCAAGTGGCTCAAAATGAGCATGGAGTGGCTCCCCTTGGAGCCCAAGTGGTCCTCCATCCATGGCACTGAAAAGCATGATCTTCAAGCTACTCTCTGAGCCTCCTTCTATGTCCCTCCAAGTCAAGTGGAGATGGGTGTCTTGAATCAACTTAGCTTGACTTCTAGTGAACGGCCTTGAGGTAGTATGCCCCGCATCAGAAGAGGACCAACTATATCGATTCCCCATTTCATGAATGGCCACGAAGAGATTATTGAATGGAGCGGTTCTGCTGGCTGATGGAGAAGATGTGCGAACCTCTGGCATTTGTCACATTTTTGACAAATTCGTTCGTATCTTTCTCCATCTTGTCCCAATAACAACCTACGCGAATCAACTTTCGGGCTAACGCCTTGCCCCCGGAATGATTTCCATAACAGCCTTTATGGACTTCTCTCATCACGTAATTGATTTGATTTGGTCCGAGACATTTTGCGAGAGGTCCTGCAAACATTTTGCGGTAGAGATCGCCGTTGAGGATTGTATACCGAGCAACTTTTATTCGGAGCTTGCGAGAGGCTTTTGTGTCAACGGGTAGAGTCCCATGGAGAAGATAATTTGTTATTTCATTCCGCCAGTCCCAAGTGGTGTTGATGGTATTGACCTCGAATTTTTCTCGGTCTATGGTCGTGTAGAGGAATTGAGCAACAGCTGAAGAGCTGGTTGCCCCCATCTCTACTACCGACCCTAGATTCGCGAGAGCATCAGCTTCATGGTTCTCTTCCCGTGGAATCTGGAGTGCCTCCCATTTATCAAATTGTGCCAGGAGTTCTTTCACTCGGGCGAGGTACACCTGCATTCTGGATTCTCGTGCAATGAAGCCTCCAGTTATCTGATTGCTACCAGCTGAGAGTCACTTTTGAGTTTGATGATGGTCGCCCCATAACTTTGGGCCAGCTCCAAACCTGCAATAATGGCCTCGTATTCGGCCTTATTGTTAGTAATAAACGGGCACTTGACGGCCTGCCTGACGATTTCTCCGGATGGAGCAATGAGAACCAGTCCAAGACCGGACCCTTTGACGCTCGAAGAGCCATCAGTATATAGGGTCCATGCGCCAGGGGCCTACCCAGCATAAAGAACAGCTTCCTTTTCTACCTCAGGGTATATATTAATGCTAAAATCTGCCACGAAGTCTGCTAAAGCCTGTGATTTTATTGCTACCCTGGGTTGGTATGTGATATCAAATTCACTTAATTCTATAGCCCATTTTACAAACCTTTCTGAAAATTCAGGTTTGTGCAAAACATTTCGTAAAGGAAATGTTGTTACCACAGCTATGAATGACTTTGAAAGTAAGGGCGCAACTTACGAGCAGCAGTTACTAGTGCTAATGCCAATTTTTCCAAGGGTTGATAGTGTGTTTCTGCGTCAATTAGAGCTTTGCTAATGCAATAGATAGGAAGTTGTTTACCTTTTTCTTCCCGAACTAGAACGGCGCTTACCGACGATTCTGAGATTGACAAATAAATCAGCAGCTGCTCCCTCTACTGAGGTGTAGAGAGCAGTGGTGGATTGGACAGATACTTTTTCAGATCCTTCAATGCCTGTTGGGATTCAGGGGTCCACTCGAACTCCTTGTTTTGCTTAAGAACGTCGAAGAAACTCTTGCATCAGTCAGATGATCGGGAAATGAATCTTCACAGAGCCGCCACTCTTCCGGTCAATTTCATGACGTCCTTCCGGTTGTGGAGTACGTCTTGAATGGATTCAATGGCTTTGATATGAGCGGGATTGACTTTAATTCCACACTGAGAAACGATGAAAACCCAGGAACTGTCCCGATCCGACTCCGAATGCACATTTCTCCAGGTTCAGCTTCATGTTGTATTGATCAAGAATCCGGAAAGCTTCTTTTAGATGCGCCAGATGGTCCTCTGCCCGTTTGGACTTGATCGACATGTCATCGATGTATACTTCCATAGTCTTTCCGATATGGTCATGGAACATTCGATTGACTAGGCGCTGGTATGTTGCACCTGCATTTTTCAACCCAAATGACATAACTTTATAACAATACGTACCTCTACAGGTTATGAACGTTGTTTTCTCCTGGTCCTCGGGGTCCATTAATATCTGGTTATATCCGGAATATGCGTCGAGGAAGGTGAGCACCTCGTGCCTGCTGTTGCGTCGATCAGTTGATCTATCCTGGGAAGGGGATATGATCGGGCAGGCTTTGTTTAGATCTGTGAAGTCAATACAGACTCGCCATTTACCATTTTTCTTGGGTACAACGACCACGTTGGCTAGCCAGTCTGGGTATTTGACTTCACGTACAGATTTGATTTTTAACAGCTGATCGACCTCATCATTGATGACCTGGTTTCGAAAAGCTCCTTGTTGGCGCGTCTTCTGTTTTACCGGGCGATGATATGGGTCGACGTTCAACCTGTGAGTAATAATGTCCGGAGAAATACCTGTCGTATCTGCGTGAGACCAGGCGAACGTTGTATGCAGCTCCTTGAGGAACTGGAGGATATCTCCTCGTAGACGTTCTCTCAATTCGGTTCCTAAGTAGACTTTCCGTTCCTGCTTGTCTGCGAACAATTCTTCGGGTTCCAAAGCTTTCACGGTCGGCATATGGTTCTCTTTTTTGTCCATCTTCATGATGAATTTTGGGACCTCTTACTTCGTTTCTTCATGTGGCACGTCTGGTCCCGGTCGCTGTAATTGCTATTTGTTTTTCCTCAGGCAGTTTGAGAGCTACTATATAGCAATCTCGGGCAGAGCGTTTCTCTCCTCGGACCTCGCGTACCCCCCATTCGGATGGGAACTTCAATACTTGATGATAAGTTGAGGGAACGGCTTGCATATCATGGATCCAAGGTCTCCCCATAATGATATTGTAGGCCAGATCTGCATCAACAACATGAAAGTTGTCTCCTTCGCCACGCGTAATGTTATCACTAACGCATCAGCGTGTGGGAACTACGAACCGTCTGCATCGGAGTCATCGAATGTTATTATTCCTTCTGATCGTGGGCGTTTGGTGTTTGTGATGGAGACCTTTGCATACTTCTTCGCTGTGAAGGTGAAAGAATCCACCTCGATTCCACCTGAAATAACATTAACTGTCCTCCTTGGAGAGGATGCTCGTGGAGGGCCAGGTTTGTTTTGATGTGCCTTCGCGTGAGTCTGCTTCCCCTTCTCGTTCAGGAACTCCTTCAAGAATCCTTGTTTCAACAAATGAGCAATTTCATACCTTAGGGCTTTGCAGTCCTCGGTGGTGTGACCGTGGTCGCGGTGAAAATCGCACCATAAGTCCTGGTTTCGCTTGTTTGGGTCGGTCTTCATATCTTTCGGCCATTTGACCTTCTCTCCCATATCTTTGAGTGCTGCCACCACTTCAGACATTTCCACGTTGAAGCTCGGCAGGCTCGGGGCTCCACAGAGGCTTGATTCTGAGTCATCTCTTCGGGACAGTCCTTTGTTGTTGAGGTTGTGTCCTTTAGAATTGTTGCGTGACTGGTCAGGGTACGGCTCGTAACTTACGTCTGATTTCTCTGTCTCAGCCTTTCCGCCGGAGCCACCATTGCGTGCTTGAGCCCTTCCTCGGGTACCTGTTCCAATCAACTTATCTTCATCAATACGTACCTTTGAGTTGTAACGGTTGTAGACGTCCGACCAGCTGGCTGCTGGGAACTCGCGAAGAGACTCGTAAAGTCTGCGTGTAGCCTCTGAGCTCCTGATATCCAGAATGTTGGTAAAAGCGATTGCTGCCCATCTGTCCGGTACTTTGGGAAGCATCATACGCTCTCTTTGGAAGCGATCCACGTTTTTGCGGAGAGACTCATCGGGCCTTTGCTTGATTTCGAAGATATCCTCTACGCGGGTTTCCATCTTCTGAGCGCCTGTGTGTGCCTTCACGAACAACTCAGCCATCTCTGCGAAAGACCCAATGGAGTTTGGTGGCAACATTGAGTACCATCGTAGAGCTCCATCTGCTAGGGTTTCCACGAACTTCTTCAATTGAACAGATTTGATCTCCTCGTCGGTGAGATCGCTAGCCTTTATAAAGTTGCTGAACATCATGAGATGATCGTTGGGATTAGATGTCCCACGATACCTCGGAATGTTTGGCATCTTGAATGTCTTAGGTATCGCCTTTGGGGCTGCCTCTTTCTTCCAAGGCCGCTGGGAATACCGTTGGACATCGACTTTCTTCAGCGTGGGCGGAGCGCCTGGCATCTGATCGATTCTCTCGTGGAGAGACTTTTGAAGTGCTTCCTGGCTTTCCTTGAATTGTTTGGTGAGAGCTTCCACAACAAGGCTCATTTCTGTAAATGCCATAAATCCTTCATTCCGATTCTGGTTGACTTGGGTCGTTGGATCTGCAGTCCCTCTGTTGTTTCGTTCTCCACCTTGCTTTGAGGTATGTGAAGAAGGGACGTCACGACCAGGTGTTGCAGCGTTAGCTCTTGCAGTCAGAGGGTTGCCCCTTCGGAGAGAGTTGAGCGCCTTGTTTATCCCTCGGTTTACCTCTTCCTGTTCCTGCATGAATGCAAAGAGCGTTTCCAGGAGATTCCCTTGGCCAGGGGAGAGACTCCTATGGTGTCGTCTCCTGGGTGGGGTAGTGCTCTGAGAGCGCATACGCCCATTTCGCTGCCTGACCGGTCCTTGGAAGATTGTTGCTGCCCATCAGACGAATAGTCGAGAGAATAATTGGGACTGTGTGGAGGAGTACTTACCTGACTTCCGCCTACGATAGTTCGTTGTGAACTACTTTCTGCCATGTTAGTCGTGGAACAAAATATTGACGAAAAGAGATATAATACTGGAAGAGACAGACTATTAACCTATGGAGGCTATTGACCGGCTCCCACTGTGGTCGCCAAATTGTTTAATCTAGATCCGATTTTAGGCCAATTAACAATTAAATTTATATTTACGGAGTCACGATCAATAGATTAGATTAAGAGTTTAAATGACGAACTAAAACAGCGATAGATTCGTAAATAATACGGGAACGAGATATAAGCAGGAATTAACAAAGATAAAGCGTAAGTAAAGACAGATAGAAATAACCGCGCTGTATCGCTTATCCCGGTGAGAGTTCTTCGGTACTGATCGTACTTAGAAGATTAGAGAGCAAAGTGTTTAACAAATGCAAGTAGATGATAATATTTGAGCCAGAGGGAGAGAGTATTCTTATTGACTGTAGTAAATCAGAAGTAAAATTGTGTCACAATGGCTTAGAACAAATGCTATTTATAGGCCTGATAGGCGTCCGTTGGGTTTTGTAACCACTGGGTACGTATCCGTTGGATATGTAACGCTGGGTTGTAATGATTGTCTTTATGACCATTAATTGAGTGATCGCACATGATCAGGTTAATAACTGCTCATTCAGATCGTGTTGACTGATGAGGCGTTTCATAATTGCTTTAGGTCTGCTTGCGATAATTGTCTGTCCGTTAGATATCTGTTCGGTGGAACTTCTGCCCGTGCCACGTGGCGGACACGTGTCATCTTTTAGGTGCTGTCAGCTTTTATCCAATACAGAATTCAAATTTTTGGAAAAAAATAAACTTAATTTTGGAATTTGGAGAATGCAAGTATAACAATCAACTCGGACAAGTATATAGTCATACAATGGTCTTTTTGGATGAAAAATAAATTTTATGGAGTTTTTAATAAAGGTCGTTGGAACAGAAAAAAGTTCTTAAAAATAATATAGATCACTTTTAATCAGAGATGACATGGATGATTAATGCACTTCATAAAATCATGAAGGCGGTTCCTTTCCTAAAGACACAATACATAGATAGTATATAAAGTTGGGAAGTTTACATAAAGTTGGTACTGGATTTCAGCAGGTAAATTACACATTTGAGCAAAATGCACCTGGTCTTGAAAACATAAGTTGTTTTTGGTGGTCTTGAAAACATAATTTTTATATTAAATGAAGCTGAAAGTACAGAAATATCCTTACT
>JBBBVM010000150.1:0-65961 GCA_037355625.1 Petunia x hybrida
GCTTTTGTTTTTGTTGTGGCCATCGAGCCGAAAACATCTTTTGTAGCCTTCGGGCCTTATGCTAAGGCTTTCGAGCCTTGTAATGTAAATAGTTTTTGTGGCCTTCGGACCTTTTATTAAATGAATTTGCCTTTACTTTCAAGTGTTAACTTTCATTTTGTCTTGGAAATTTTTAAGCTGAACACTTGGGATATTTTTGCTTGCAAGGCTTATAACTTGTAATAAATCAATGCTAACTTGGAACGACGTCTCGTCCCTGAGCGAGGCATTAAAACATGACTTCGATCAGTCAAGATGTGTTTGATAAAAAAGATCAAAGAAAAAAGAGATGTTGAAACAACTTCATTTATTGATGATAAAAATGAGCCAAGACTGGTTTTACATAAAACCTAGTCATAAAGAGACTTAGGCAAATTTCAAAAACAACACCACTATCGGGCGTAAAATACAAAACACTAAGCTATTCCTCGGGCGGACAGTCCCGGTGTTTGAAATAACTGATCTTTGGTGCGCAGAGCCTTGAGTCGAAGTGGACCGCGCCCTATTTTTCCACCCCCTAGTGTTCGATGTGAATCTTGATGAGGATCTGAGCACTATGTGGTCCCCTTCGCTTCCTGAAAAGGTCAAGCAAAGTAAACGAGGGGTAAGTGAGAATCATTCGACAAAAGCTTCGGAGCATTTTCGTCTCGTAGCCATGGGTGAAATTTTATCAGTTTAAAGGTTACGTACCTCAGTATTAGAAATAGTACCGCTTCAAAGTTGGAGATGTTCCAATTTAAGGGTTCAACTTTGCCCTTCAAATCTTTTAGTTGATAAGACCTTTTTTCCTACGGTAGCTTTGACTTTGTAGGGCCCTTCCCAATTCGCAACAGGTTTTCCAGTATTTTTTCCTCCTTGGTTGATTGGTTCGAAGCCTTTAGCACATAATCTCCAACTTTAAAATCCCTAAGTTTTGGCTTTCCTATTGAGGTATGCTTCGATTTGCCTCTTTTGAGCCTCCAACCGAATCAAGGCTAGTTCCCTTTTGTTGGCATGGGCATACCGAAGGTTGGGTTCCCCCCACCTCCACGGAATAAGTGAGTCCATCCCATATGAAAGGGAAAAGGAGTTTCACCGGTGCAGTTCTTTTCCGTGGTTCGCATCGCCCACAGGCACCCCGGGCAACTCCTCGGGCCAGGGACCTTTCGCCTCGTCGAGCCTCTTCTTCATATTTTTTATGATAACCATGTTCGAAGATTCAGTTGACCATTTGCACTTGGGTGATAAGGTGTTGATACTATCCTTTTTATGCCCCATTGATTCTAGAAATGAGTGGACCGCCGACCCCATAAATTGAGAATCATTGTCACAAGTAATTTTCCTTGGGACATCGAACCTGTACATGATATATTTGCGGATAAAATATATCACATCCTTCTGTCTAACTTTGGAAAAGGCCCCTGCTTCCACCCTTTGGTGAAGTAGTCGGTTAGCATAAGTATAAAACCGGACACTTTTTTTTGCCTTTGGCAGGGGGGCCTATTATATCCATTCTCCAGTTCATAAATGGCCAAGGTGACACGACCGAATGCAAGGGCTTGGCCTGCTGATGAATCATTCGGCCGTGTTGTTGGCATTTATCACATTTCTTCACAAAGGCTTTGGCGTCTGCACTAATAGTTGGCCAATAGTATCCAGCCCGAAGTAATTTACGCACTGAAGTTTTTCCTCCCGAATGGTTGCCTCATTCGCCTTCGTGAATTTCCCTCATAACATACTTAATCTCTCCTGGACCCAAACACTTGGCCATCGGGCCGTTATACATTCTCCTATATAATTTTCCTAAGATCATTGAATAGGAGGTTGCTTGGGTCCTCAACTTTTTTACTTCTCTTTTGTCGAGGGGAAGAGTCCCCGATTCCAAATAAGATATGAGCTTGGTTCGCCAATCCCAAGTGTGGTCCACCAAATTGACTTCCAATTTCATGTTCTTCATCTGCGTTGAGAGTAACCGAACAACCGAGTCAGTCCCCGAGTGTTCTTCTTCTACAACCAAGCCCAAATTAGCTAGAGCGTCGGCTTTTGCGTTCTCATCTCGGGGTATTTGTTTCATTTTTCATTTTAAAATTGAGCCAAGATTTGTTGGGCTCGAGCTAGGAACTGTTGCATCCTGGGCTCACGAGCCGAATAGTCCCCGAGCACTTGATTCACCACCAACTGTGAATGATACCTCCATTCAATTCTTTCCACCCCCATCTCCTTAGCCAATTCTAAGCCTGCTAGAGCAGCTTCATATTCGGCTTCGTTGTTTGTTATCTTTTTGAACCGAACGGAATGCCTGACTCTTTCTCCTGTTGGTGCCACCAAGACTATTCCAAGTCCCCAACCCTTGGAATTGATTTCTCAATAGGTGTAGAGTATCCATAATCCCGATGTTGGCCCTTAGACATCATATTTTCTTTTTTCGCCTCGGGGAGGATCCCAATACTAAAGTCAGCCACAAAGTCTGCCAAAACTTGGGACTTTATAGCTGTTCGAGGCTGATATGTGATGTCATATTCAGTTAACTCTACCCCTCATTTGGATAACCTCCCTGACAACTCCGATTTGTGCAATATATTTCTTAAAGGGAAGGTGGTAACTACAACTATCGTGTGGCATTGAAAATAGGGTCGTACTTTTCGAGCAAACAATTAAAGCAAGTGCTAACTTCTCAAGATGTGGGTACCTGGTTTCAGCGTCAAGGAGAGTTTTGCTCACATAGTAGATGGGTTGTTGCTTGCCGTATTCTTCCCAAACCAGCACTGCACTTACTGATACCTCGGACACTGCCAGATAAACCAACAAAGTTTCCACATATTTTGGCTTGCCGAGCAACGGCGCATTGGCAAAATAATGTTTCAACTCTCTCAACGCTTCTTTACACTCCGGTGTCCACTCAAAGGTGTTATTCTTCCTTAGAACTGAGAAGAATTTGTGGCATCGCTCTGATGACCTCGAAATGAATCTACTCAAGGCAGCGACTCGGCCAGTTAAGTGTTGAACTTCTTTCATCGCGGAGAGCTCATCGGGGATTTCTTCAATTGCCTTAATCTTTTCTGGATTAGCCTCGATTCCACGTTCAGAGACTATGAATCCCAAAAACTTTCCCGAACCAACACCGAAGGCACACTTTTTGTGGTTCAACTTCATGTTGTATTGTCTCAAGACAACGAAGGCTTCCCTCAGATGATCTAAGTGGTCCTCCACCCGAACGGACTTTACCAGCATGTTATCTATATACACTTCCATTGATTTCCCAATATAATCTTTAAACATACGACATACAAGCCTTTGGTAAGTTTTCCCTGCGTTCTTGAGACCGAAGGGCATCGCTTTATAACAGAAAGTACCTCGGTCTGTGATGAACGAGATCTTTTCTTCGTCTTTTGGGTCAATCAAAATTTGGTTGTACCCCGAATAGGCATCTAGAAAGGTTAATAGTTTGTGTCCAGCCGTGGAGTCTATCAATCTATCTATTTTGAGGCAACGGGTAGGAGTCCTTTGGGCAAGCTCCCTGGTCGGACTTAGTCGAAAACCCATAAATTATACTTTTTCGAACTCCTCATTATCATATGTGCCTGACACCTATCTTCGGCGCGGGACTCTCATCGTCTACCAGGAGATATATACAATAATAACCCTTCACCGGCGCAGGACTCTCATCGACTGCCGAAAAGTACTGCAATAATAACCCTTTACTGACGCGGGACTCTCATCGACTGTCGGGAAGTACATCAAAACCATAATTGGGGTACAAAACTCCCATGCTCAATGCTCAACCATGGAGATGTGGTATGCAATTCCACACAATTCGAACTATCACATAATAAGTAACTCTTACCCTATAAGGATTTCCAACCTAGTGGGATACTTCTATCTTCCAATTTATATTCATAACCCAAACTTTTCCTCTTAATTCAATACTATGCTTACAGTTCAACAATAGGTATTCCTAACTATAGCTGAGCTTTTATTCTCAATATATTATTCACGCGTCGAGGCCTAACAGTTCAGTATATTTCCAACAGAATACTTATATTCCTGGCTCGACACCGAGCCAAATACAATGCACATATCATAAATCCGAATATCACAAACAACAAGCAATTACTCCTTAGATATCCATAACCCACTCCAAACCACTGCGTTCTTTTCATAAACTTAGGCTTATAGCTCTTCAATTGATACTCAAAACACTCGCAACCCTCTCCCCTTAGCTTGACAATAAATACAATATATTTTTAAGACACATATAAGGCAATAAGAACATATTAAACTCACGAGCTGGAGTACGATACTCCCAATTACACGGTAAACACTGAACAACATTTAACAACATAATAAACAACTATCTGTGAAGTTTCGGCGTAGTAAGTACGCTTTATCAGCAGCTACGCACGTGAAGGATGTGTGCGTAGCACATCCATAAAGGCCAACGGCCGTCAAAGAGTAGGATGAAACCACTTACCTAAGATTGGAAAAATATCATTAATATTATTATTTTTTTCATTAATATTACATTGTAATTCTAAAGAGGCACTTATTTTAGAATAAACAAAAAGGAAAAAAAGAATACTTATTATGAGATGGAGGTAATAGTTTATAAAAGACAACATAAGCATAGAAAAAGTTTATCCAAAAATAAATTGGTGTAATTCGTTAGTGAGACTAGAAATAATCCTATCCAACCTTCATAACCGTTGAACGAGTAAACTTTTATCCACTCTATTGCATTGGAATGCTAAATTATAGTATATTTGTTAGGCATTGGAAGCTAACTCAAGCTAAGAATGTTTACTTAGGTGAAATGGTGTATGAAAATTGATAGTGGCATTGACTTGGGCATGAGCCTATCCACAAACAAGAATTACTCAATTGTTTTACTCATAATTTCTAGTTTGTCGTTATCTCCACAACACTAGGAAGTTAGGATTAGAATGCACGTGTGAGTAGAAGTTAATAGGTCCCACAATGATGAATCAATTTATATGTATATATATATATATGATCGAAATTTGGGGCGTAAAATCTGCGTGTTCATGCTGGAGGCACGTGCGGGCGGAGACATACTATCCGCTAATCCCTCTAAAAGAGTTTGTAATTTAAGAAAAGACCTAATAGATATACATAAACTAAAAACAAATGAGAAAAGCAGTGGAGAAAAAAGTCCTATTCGTTATTTGATTAATTTTATCCATCATTTGATTAGATGAGTCGATAGGAGTAACATATTCCTTCCGATCATAGTATCTGAATATTTTTGGCGAATGACTCATTAAATTATGAAGTTAGTGTATGATTGTTAGTTATACTGAGAAATTATATATAAAGAATAAGTATTTCACCTACAAGGCTACAAAATAAAAATATGATCCAACAATATTCTCTGCGAAAGAGAGAATTCTCATTTACAAGAGTTATCAAATAAGAGTTTATAGAAATAATTCCAAATCAAAGATTCAAAGTATAAGACACAACACAGGTCCTCATGCCTAATGAAGTCAAAATAACGAGGACACTAGTAGGCAGACCAAATATTACACATTACAAGTCTAAGCGTGCTTATTTGGCATGTTGATATAGCATATAATTCAAATTCGTTGGCTCAGATAAGTAGCTCTTGTCTTGAGAAATTAAACATATTACTAGTTCTTAATAATTAAGTGAAACCTCAGGTGCGAGTTGTGAGTTTGGAGTAGTTAGTTAATTAGTACAATACAACGTACAGATCATTTTCAGCTCTCTAATTCTCCTAGCTAGTGACTACGTAGTCTCGGAAAAGTTGCCTAGGTGTTCAATCAAATTTGACTATAAGAGAAGTTCCTGTATAAGAGTAGTATGTTGCATTCAACATATCAAACTAAATAGTCTGCTTGTGTGCTCCCAACATCAACAATGACTTGATTAATCAATATAAATTCAAACCATCTAATACAACTCTAATCAAATCTAAAGTGGAATTGCTGTATTGATTACTCGAGTTATGACGCAAGACACTGCAACTAATATTTCTAACAAGATGTCAAATGCTGAAGCTCCGGCCCCTAAATTTCATCTATGGTCATTTAGATTGAGAGATTCAGGAAAAAAAAAAAAGAATTTGTCAAAGTCAAGACTCAAAATTATCAAACATTGTAACTAAAAGTCTAAAGCACAAGTTGACATTTGATTACCTAAAAATTAACGTTTTTTTTCCCAATCACTTGATTTAATTTCAGTTGAAAATGAAATATGAGTTTTAAGTAATACTACACGAGCAAATGATGTGTTGAAAATATCCAGGATGACTTTCATTTGTTCCTACTTGTTACTGCTATTGGAGTCTCCAATAGCACTAACAAGTACTGGAATTGACTTGCACGATATCCATTTAATTATGCTAATTGCATACATACAAGTCGGAAGTAATTTGTTATAACATTGAAAAATGACTGAAGAAAGACATAATAAAAGTGTCTTGCCATTAACCCTGATGATTAAATGCACAAGGACTAGTAGTATTGGAGTTCTTTTTTTTTTTTATTACTTTACATCCACCATTTCACGACACTGATTAATTCAAATTTGAGACCTATTAAGAATGGAGGAATATCGTCGATCCATGACTCATTATAATCCTTGGTCGTATTAATATAGTTGTTTGCACAAATTAAAACCGCTATGTGTTCATGCCCACCACTTAGAATTGATTTATCTTTTTGTGTAGGAGAACAATTCAAAGATAGCCATAATTGAAGTGCAAATCTAAACTGACCAAGAATCTTTCTAGTGGACCACGTTTATATAATATAAATAGCTTTGTAATTGCGGTAAGTCGAAGAGAAAATCATATGTAGAGTTACTTTTGGTTTGAGAGCTGTAAGACCAAGTCCTTTGGAACGGTTGACTATGTGAATATCGGATCTTTTTAAGAAATAAAGATTGTGAATATCTCGTTTACTTTGAAGAGATTCAAATATATAGGAGTAGCTAATACTCCTGCTAATAATAAGATTTCATAAAGTTACGGTATAACATGGTGCACGTTTGGTTCATCCTTTCAAGAACATAATAGCCTAACAATATCTTATTACTCAAATAAAATTTACCATTACACAACAACATAATAACCTCACGTTGACTGACTGATTATCTACCATCACAAACTATTACAATCTGCCAATTTGTACATATACTATACCTTGTGAAAAAGATTCGTGTTCTATTGGTGGTAGTTTAATTAGTCGATGAGTCCAATGGTGCATCCAAGATTTAAACACAATGATGAATCTATTAGGTAACCTGAAGTCATATATATATACCAAAACAATAATAACTGGATTGGGTAATTACATAAAGTTTCAATTTAAATATTTCTAAATTCTTAAAACTATCAAACCACTTTAATTTACATGTAGTATTTATAGTAAAAATTTCGCGTGGGAGCCTGTTTGGCACGCGCTAATTGATCTGTAACCACCAAAGTTAAATTCGCGTATAAAATACTGGGATCACTTAAACACTAATCTCGGGACTTTATATATAAAGCTCCAGGGGACTATAAACATGAATCCCATTATAAAATAATGGGACTTTGAACATGTTAGTTCAAAGTCCCATTATAAAAACTTGGGACTAGTCTGAGGTGTTTGTCAACGTTAATGGAGTGTAAGTGTGCGTGCAGATTTTGGTTATTTCTCAATCAATTTTGAAATGGTGAATAATTCTCACTTAGCGCATCCAAAAATAATTACTCATCAAAATTTCCAGTATTTATATATAATCAACTCATTATTAGAATTGTCCTTACCAAGAATGAGAAAATGTAAGAAACAACAGGAAGATGGAGAGGAAACGAGCGAAATTTTAAAGATATCGCAAATTGATCAATCCTTTATGTTTCACATTTTCCCATGTTTCGCTTAAGTTGGAAAGAACAAAGAGGCCAGTAAAACTGGTTAAGGACTAGGAGATTGGTTGAAATTAGATTGAAAAATACCATTTTTAAACAGAAAAGTGCCAAGATTACCCCTCAAATATTAGAAATGTGGCAGTTTTATCCTTAATTTTTTTTTACAGCCAACAACCTTAATATATTACTGCATAAACAAGTTCACAAAGTTAAATGATGCAACAACATCATCTACAACCCAACTTTGAAACACTGTATCCCAACTAATTCTATGAACTAATGAAGTAGAAAACTTGGCTAAACTATGAGCTAGAACATTCCAAGATCTAGGAATATTTACAATATGTACTTCTTCAAAGGAATTCATCAACTTCCATATGTCTTCACAAGTAGTATCTATCTCCCATGAGACTTCCATCTTCTTCAGCAACATATTAACCACATTTTTTGCGTCCGATAATACATGAATCTTAGACCAACCATTGTTAATAGCTTGAATCAACGCCTCCCTAATTGCAAGTGCTTCAGCAATTAAGGCTTTCCCTACAAACTGAATAGGGGAGCCAAGGGCTTGAAGCAAGTTACCATAGCTATCCATAGCTGTCACACCGATGCTCGCCATCTTCTTCTCCTTGTGTAGGCCTGCATATGTAAACATAACAATACCATCTTGTACCACCTTAATAGAAAGATTATTAGTGCAATTTTGATCATTACAGGGAAGGGGCCTGGATGTAATAGAGCTTTCATATTCACGAAAATCAAATAATGCTCTATTGACAATTTCCATAGGTTCACATTTGTTGCCATTAAAATTCATGCATTCCTAGCTTTCCAGATTTGCTACATAATGAAAATACTAAACTTAACCATTTCAATAGACTCAGGGAATTGACGAGTGTTAAGAAAAATACCTTTCCACCATGTGGCAAAGTCCAGAATATTCTCTAAATTAAGCCAATTAATAGGGCATAGTTTCCAAACCAGTTGTACACTTAGACAACAAAAGAATATGCTCAGTTGTTTCACTCTCTAGACCACAATTCTTACAAACATCAAAAATATGGTTAAGCGGTTTGCGATATTAGCATTAACAGGATGCACATTTAAAATGCATTTTCTAATAAAGTGTTTATATTTGTTCTTATTATTCAGAGACCATAAGAAATTCCAAAAGGATGCAGAGAAAGAGTGGTAGCTAGATTGAGGTCTATCATTTCTATTATCTCCACCCCTACCAAGATCCTTCGATAGGTGATACCCCGACTTTACCTCATACTTTTCGGATTTTGTATAATGACATATTACTCTATGCGAAGAACCTGTAGAAGATATTGAAATAGATAAAATGACACTAATATCTTTTGCACAAAACCATTTTTGTAAGTCAGTAAGTTTCCACATATGTCCAGATTGATCTATATGGTCATTAACTCTTAAGTCGACATCTGCCTGCACATAAAACCTCGGTGGTTTAAACCCTTTTAAGTTTGGTATCCAAGGATCAGTCCAGACCTTAATATTCTCTTCATTCCCCACCTCCATCTAACTCATTTAAGCATTAATTCTATACCCCAAATAATACTTTTCCATATCCACGAACTAGATGAAGAACAACTCGCCTTAAGGAAAGTACTCTGGAAATACTTACTTTTGAGCATTTTATATAATAAAGAGTCCTCTTGAGTAAGAATCTTTCAAGCAAGTTTATCCAATAAAGCCTGATTGAAACACTTTAGATCTCTAAACCCAATACTCCCTTTTGATTTTTCTATGCACAGATTGTCCCATTTCTCAAAATGCATTTTTATTTTATCATCCCCTCGCCCCCACCAAAATTCAGAGAAAATAGAAGTGATCTCCTTACAAAGACTATCAGAAAATTGAAAACATGATAAGGCATAAGTAGGAATCGCCGATAAGACTGATTTGAGCATCACTTTTTTCCCGCCGGAATTAAAAACCTATTTCTCCATCCCTTAATTTTAGCCTTCACTCGATCCTTAATAAAATCTAGCATCTTTCTTTTAGACCTTCCCACAACGCAGGCAAACCCAGATATATACCTAATTCATTTCTATTTAAATGTCCAAGTACCTCAGTAATACTATCCTTTTCTATTTCAGTAGTATTCTTACTAAAGAAAAATGCAGATTTCTCAAAATTTACCTTTTGTACAGAGCACTGTTCATAAACTTTTAAAACATCAGCTATTTTAGAAGCATTTTGGGTAGTAGCCGAATAAAAGATAAAGGAATCAACCGCAAAGAAAATATGATTTACTGCAGGCCCTCCCCTATATAAACTTAAACCTTGCAATTCACCTTGTTGCTCTGCTTGATTTAACAATCTTGAGAGACCTTCAACATATAACAAGAATAGATATGGTGACAGAGGGTCACTGATGCAGTCCAAACTAAGACAAGACATATTTGTAAGCTATGGAGGAGCGGGCAGCATGTTGCAAGGATTAACGAGTAAGCTAGCAACCATGGAAGATGGAGGAGCGATGCTTTGGAGTGTTGGCCGAGAGTTCAAGTGCTCAACGAGCACCTTGGCGAGCTAGTTTTGGAGTTGTGATGGCACATTTTGGGGCAGCAATTGCATGCTCTCAACGAGCTCTTTTGTCTAGCGTTACATAGATAGTCTTTATTTGAGTAATGACAATTTATTGGCCCTGCGTGGTCACTTTAAATTTAGCCACTCTGAGGCTTTTACATTGACATAATAGGCAATTAGGCTACAACTATATAAGTCTTGCCTTAGGCATTTATTTTCATTAGTTTTTCAGAATATTATAGAGAACATAGAAACAAGCGTAGCTTGTGAAGAAGCTCTATAGCTTCCTTCTATCTCTTTAACATAGAACTCATGGAGATCATCCCTAGTATGTCTCCCATGTATGGTTCTTGTTTCTTTTCCCTCTTGGGTTATTCTTTCATCTATTGAATTTTAATTTTTTTCTTTCTTCTTATTTCTATTCTTCCCAATCCTTGTTTCTTGTTGAATGCTTGATTCTTATCTTCATTTGATTCCTCCTAGTTTTGCTTGCATCAGTTGGTATCAGAGCAAGAAAAGGGATTATTTTTACAACCCCAATCCTGTTCTTCGTGCCCTAGTTTTAGGTTTCTAGTTTAGTATTCTTAATTTTTGTTTTTATTATTAAAAAAAGAGTTGAGTTGTTGGTGATTTAGCCGTATGTTTGGTGCTTCAAGCCCTATAGTTTGAAGTTCTTGATTAATTTTTTGCATTTTATCCATGAATTGTTGGGGTTCTTGAAGTTCTTGATTGATCTTGAACAATTCTTGAAACCATAGGTTGAGTTAAATGCAATCTTGAGGAGTTTCTTTAAATTTCAGTCGTGATCTTGATAGAAACTTTATGATTTTGTGAGACATTGAAAGAGGAGAAGAGGTGCAGCATTTTTCTATGGTTCTTAGACGTGTTCTTGAGTGTATTCAAGCGTTCTTGATTGGTTTCTTGAAGTTCTTGAGGTGTTAGAAGTTTAGTGTTGAAACCAGTTTTGTTTCTTGAGTTCTTGAGCCGTTCTTGTAGAGTTCTTGAAATTATCATATTGTGTTCTTGAACTCTTGTGAGTTGCTGCATTTTTTTTAACATTAACAGGGACTAGAATTCTTGAAATTTTAGTTGAATTTTGAAACTTAGATTGAACTCTTGAAAGGGCTGAAACGAATGAGTGATTTCTTGAAATGTATTGATCATTGTTCAAGTTCTTGAACATTCTTGTAGTGTTCTTGAATTAATTTGAGTTGAAGGTTGTATTGATCCTGAAACTAATAAGCTCTACACGTTTTGGAGGTTAAAGGAGGCTAATTCACATTTTGGGGAGCCCTTGATCATATTCTTGAGTTTCTTGGTGGAATTTTTGAATGTCTTGAAATCTGGATTGTGTAGTTGAATATGCACTTGAAGAGTACAGGTTTCACACATTTTTTTAGAGTGTTAAGAGGCTAAAAAATGTTGAACATTAAAGATAAAAGAAGAAACCCTAAGCCTAGTCCGAGTGGAAAACAACTCCCATTCAAAAAGGAGAAGTTTGCCCACTTTTCAAATAAGGGAATTAGTCTTTCCTTAGGCTTTTGGGATAGTGTTTCACACGTTTTTTGAAGGGTAAATCAGTAGGGTTTAGGCGTGTAAAAGTAGGTAGAAAAGTGGTAAAAGTTCTCCAAATTTGAGTTGGAAAGCAAGGGAAAAGAGGGAAAACTTATTCCACTCAAAAAATGATCCAAAACTGATTTGGAAAACAAAATTAGGTGGAAAAAATTACTCCTATCCACAAAGGGAAGGCTTGAACGTTTTTTCTAAGGGGAAAAAAGGGTAGTTTCTTCTAGGAATTTCCTTTTCATTGTTGAATTAATTCTAGTTAATATTCTTGGGGTATTTTTCTACTCTAAGCTATACTAACTCTTGAGCTTTTAGAAACTCGTGCTTGCTGAAATTTCCTCCATTCTCGTAGAACTTTCTTGGCTTCTCGTGCTTACTTTAAAAGAGTCGTCCGTCCATAGAGTCACATAAACTCCATTCCGAACCAATACTTGGACATACTAGTTGGTGATTTTGCACCTTGGTTCTTAAGAGATAACGAAAAATCTTTGGGTGGGGGTATTTGGAGTGTGAACTCTAAAGAGCGTGAGTGCCACCACTAAAACTGAGGGAGAGCAAGTGAGGTTATTTTTACTAACCTTCTCTTCCCCCATTTTCTTGATATGTCTTTTGCAGGTACACGGAGGAATAAGGGAGGTATGGTTGGCTATGGAGACAAGTCAGATGATAGAGTTTTTACTACACTCCCGGGGTGACTAAGGGGATTATAAGGAGTTTGTGTGGTGTGATGTATATCCTTTGCATTCTTGTGATGTTTGGTTAGGTTCCCCATGGTTGTATAATAAGGAGTTTCTATATAGTGCTAAAAGGGATATGTACCGTTTGGGTACGTGTCAGAGAGAATATTACTTTGTGCCAAGGGGAAGAAGAGTTAAGGCATTGACTAGTAAGCACCCTTGTCCTCGTCAAAGAGAAAGTGAGGAGAGAACCACCAAGAAGGTGAGCCCGAAACTGCATAACTCTAAGTCAAGTAGTTCACCTATGAAGAAGAGGGCGTCAAGTGATTGTTCTCTAAGTCCCATATTTTAGGTTAATGTGAAGAGTCCGCCTACTCCGACTAAGGGCATTCTTGGGGCTCATCCCAACTCGCCCGAACATGAGAGACAAAAGATTGAGAGGAGTAAG
The DNA here is from genome assembly GCA_037355625.1 of Petunia x hybrida. NCBI lineage: Eukaryota > Viridiplantae > Streptophyta > Magnoliopsida > Solanales > Solanaceae > Petunia > Petunia x hybrida. The sequence continues at coordinate 13,163 of JBBBVM010000150.1, forward strand.
GGAGTGACCGGTGACAACTCTCACGTGGAAAAAGGAGAGGATGTGTTGAGTGATGTGAGTGAGTTGTCACCTCAATCTAAACTTGACCTTGAAAGAAAAACGAGGGAGAGGAGAGAAGAGAAAAAAAAATTGATGAGGACACCATTTGTTCTAACATTTCTTTATCTTCTTCTTCTTGTTTTAGCTATTGTGCAGGGATTCTTGGAGGCAAGTTAATAGAGCCTCAATCATGCTCTAAGGTGGAAAAGAAAGGTGATGAAGATCCTCATTGTGAGCTGCAAGGTGGAGGAGCTTGTAGAGACACTTCAAGTGCTTTGAGTGATCAAGGCAGCAACTTGAGTGTAAGTGATAGCTTATCTCTCTTTGAGTTAATAGTTCCTTGTCTTATGATCGTGATGTTAATAGTCTACTGGTTGCTGATTTGGATGAATATAATGTGTTTGCAACTAGTACAGGGTCTAGTGGTCAACTTGTGTATGAGCATGAATCACTAGTTGAGAGGGTTTATAAGCCGCATCATGATGTGAGCTCTGTTTTTAATGAAGATCTCTTTAGTGAAACTTCTGTGGTTGACCTTATTTGTGAACCTTGTTATGACACACCGCCCATATTTGATAAGGGGGAAGACGAGTTAATTGATTATCCTATTCTTTTCTTTGATGGTTCGTTTGATAATGATGGGTTTGAGTGTCGTGGTAAGGATAGTAATGACCTTGAGGAGTCTCTAGGGAATGAGATGAATGGGATTATATATGATGACTCCTTAGGTGATGATGAGCCTGACTTTGATACTTCACCCTTGTTATGTGGTATTGACAAGCTAGCTTTAACTAATCCCTTATTTGAGGGAATTTTTAATAGAGGTGGTGATTTATATCAAACTAAGGTAGAGAGTGAGATTGAACCTCCATGGTGTAGAGAGTTTGATTCCTTAGATAACCCTTTGTTTGAAACTCCAATTGAGGTCAATGATTATTCTAGTAGTCCTAATCATGAGTGGGTGGGCTGTGATGAAGAAGAAGCCATCATTGATGCTTTCTTTGAGAGTTTGTCTATTGATGAGGGGCGTCTTAGAGGTGAATGTGGAGGTGAGAAAGTATCTCTTGGTGTGAGTAAGAATGCTTTCAAGAAGGGGAGTGGGGTAATTGATGTTAGTTGTAGGTTGAACTATTTTACTTACTATATTCCATATGTTAATCACACCTTGGATAGTAAACATGCCAAAACCATTGTGTCAAATTACAAGAATCATACATTGGAGGTTTGGCGTGTTGGTCATGAGTTTAGAGATAATAGGTCATTTGCTTGTTTGAGTTTTTATACTTCATGTCCTATTGATCTCTTTAATTGTTGTTTTTGTGAGTTCTTTTCATTGTTGAGCCGAGAGCTTGTTGTTTCCTTTGGAGACATAGACTTTCTCATTGTTATTGATGCTTGGCTCTATCATAAGAGTGTATTTTCCACACTATTTGTACTAGCCATTGTTGAGCTAACCTACTCTTGTAGTAGAAAGTTGTGGTTATGTTTGCTTTTGCTTGCAGGTCTTAATATCTGACTTCGAGGACGAAATCCTTTCAAGAAGATGAGGATGATGCAGTCCAAACTAAGACAAGACATGTTTGTGAGCTATGGAGGAGCGGGCAGCATGTTGCAAGGGTTAACGAGTAAGCTAGCAACCATGAAAGATGGAGGGGCGATGCTTTGGAGTGTTGGCCGAGAGTTAAAGTGCTCAATGAGCACCTTGGCGAGCTAGTTTTGGCGTTGTGATGCTTTGCACATTTTGGGGCAGCAATTGCATGCTCTCAACGAGCACCTCAACGAGCTCTTTTGTCTAGCATTACATAGATATTCTTTATTTGAGTAATGGCAATTTATTGGCCATGCATGGTCACTTTAAATTTAGCCACTCTGAGGCTTTTATATTGACATAATAGGAAATTAGGCTACAACTATATAAGTCTTGCCTTAGGCATTTATTTTCATTAGTTTTTCAGAATATTATAGAGAACATAGAAATAAGCGTAGCTTGTGAAGAAGCTCTATAGCTTCCTTCTATCTCTTTAACATATAACTCATGGAGATCATCCCTAGCATGTCTCCCATGTATGGTTCGTGTTTTTTTTCCCTCTTGGGTTATTCTTTCATCTATTGAAGTTTAATCCTTTCTTTCTTTCTATTTCTATTTTTTCCAATCCTTGTTTCTTGTTGAATGCTTGATTCTTATCTTTATTTGATTCCGCCTAATTTTGCTTGCATCAGTCACCTTGCTGTAAGCCTCTCGTTGGCCTCACATAGCCTACTATTTTACCATTAATATTAAATTTATAAGTAGGCGTATTAATACATTGCATAATCCAAGCAACAAAAGTATCATTAAATCCCATTTTGAGAAGTAACATTCTAATATATATCCACTCTACTCTATCGTATGCTTTCGCCATATCCAATTTTAAGGCCATATACTTTTGTTTGCCCCTCCTTTTATTTTTCAACAAATAAATAAATTCATGAGCTAAAACAACATTATCAATAATTTTCCTATTTTTAATGAAAGCAGATTGATTAGGAGAAATAAGAATAGGCAGATATCTCTTTAGTCTTGCTACAGTGATCTTAGCAATAATTTTGTATACTATGGTAGACAAACTTATAGGTCTGTATTGACTTACCATGGTTGGATTATTTACTTTGGATATCAATGTAATGAGAGTTTGGTTCCAGGAAGGCATAAGAAAGTCTGCATGAAAAAAACTTTTAATGGCAACACATATATCACTGGACATAGTATTTCAATATTTTTGAAAGAAGAAATGGGTCATACCATCCACTCCAGGTGCTTTTAAAGGACGCATATCAAAAATCGCTTGTTTAATCTCATCGTCCGTGACCTCTCTAGTCAGGCTACTATTCATGGAATTATCAACTAGCGTAGGAATTAACTGTAATATAGGATCAAAATTTATAGGTCTTGATGTATCAAATAAAGAGCAATAAAAAATTTCAATTTCCTTAACAATGTCATCTTTCTCTGCCACCCATTGCCGATCTGCTAGTTGAAAACCCTTAATTCTAATACCTTTGCGTCGCTGAACAGTTTTCATATGAAAAAAAGATATGTTCTTATCACCTTCTTGCAGTCATAAAGCTCTGGATTTTTGTTTCCAATATGCTTCCTCATCTTTATAAGCTTGTCCTAATTCTTTCCTTAAAAGCTTCAGCTTATTCAGATCAAAATTATCAGGATCATTTTTCAACTCCAAATTCCTATTTTTATACCTAAAATTCTCTTATTCGAATTCTCCTTTCCCCCTTTTAACCAAGATAGGAGCGAAACACGATAATGTTTCAGCTTAAAACTAACTTTTGATTGTTCAAAACCATCTATTTGTCTATCCCATATATTCTTAATAATCTGGTTCACCTCTTCCTTTTTACTCCATCTTTAGTCAATATAGAATCTTTTCTTTCTCTTAATGTAACTAGGTTCTGTATCTAATAGCAAGACAGAGTGATCTGAAGCTTCAATATCTAAGTGATTAATCTGAGCAAAATTAAACTCTAGTCTCCAAATCAGAGAAGCTACTGCTCTATCAAGTCTTTCTTGAATGATACCATGATTTTCTCTAAAACATCACCAAGTCCACGGCCTTCAAGTGAAGCCTAAATCTATAGCTCCTAACTGCCATAAAAAAAATTTAAAATCTCTAGAGGATGACAGTTCCCTAGTTCTCCCTCCATTCTTTTCAGAATTATCAATAATATTGTTAAAATCACCCATAATTACCCATATTGAACCCAGGTACTAGACTTAGACATGAGTTCATTCAGTTGCATTCGCCGAGTGACTTTGTCAGTACTCAAATATATAAATATGTGCCAATACTTACAGTCATTCAACACATCATGGACATAAGTTTCAATATAAAATGAAGAAGTACAAGACTGACATACCTTAATATCATCATTCTAGAATAAAGCAAGGCCTCCTGATAATCCCTCTGGTTCCGCCACTGTTGCATATGGCATATTAATTTGTCTTTGAACTCGTAATACCGGCCTTTCTCTATTTTTTATTTTCCTTAAGAAGATCATACTTGGGGAGTGGAGACGAACAGCCTCCTTCAAAAAGGAAACTATCAAGGACCCCCTAAGCCTCGACAATTCCACACCATGGTCTTCACTGCAAAGAGGGAAGCCATTTAGGGCAGGATTCCCTCTCCACCATATTTTTTTGTCTTTTCGTCACCATTTCTTCATCACTAGCAATACCAAGCTTCCGTTTATCACCAATAATAAGCACATCAGCCTCTTTAATTTCAACATCAGTAAGGTTTAAATTTGATAAACCACCATCCTTATGCACTTCCACATAATTCTCATTTTTTCACACCTTACGTTTTTCTTGCATTTTCAGTTTCCTCCTCTTTTTAGCTTCAGTAGGTGTTGTCGAATCTATTTGCTTTTCTATTGCCCTTTCAAGTATCAAATTAGCTATCGCAGAACTACCAATTAAATTATCCAGCTGTATTTGATTTTCAGTACCTACCTGTCCTTTATTCTCTTGCAAATTCATCATTTTACTTAGACCATCAGACTTGTTCTCATTGATATTTGCTAGTTGTTGCATCACTGTGTTATCAGTACATTTCATCTCAGATCCGCCACCATTTCCTTGATTATTTGCTTGTTCCAGCGACACTATTTTTTGCTGATCTTCCACAAGACTCCCTTGGAAAGCCTTCAGGAGCATATTCGTCTTCATATTTTTATCAACCCTTTGAAGAGTATCTTCATCAATAAACGCACATAAACCTTCAATTTTGGATAAATCGAAAAGCTCTCGCTCCCTTCTTCCTCCTCTTGAGTATGAAAATCCATACTTATCAACTTCCCCTTGCATTTGTGCCCTTTCCAGGTTCAGGTCAGCGTCAACATTGTACGTGGATTCTTTCACTATTCTAGGTGATATTCCTTCTCCAACTCCATACGCCATCGCATCCGTAGGAGCAGGTTTAGGATTCTCTGGTTCTTGCCCATCTTCCATCATCTTTCTTTTTAGACCCCTTTGATCCACCCCCTGCTCAGTTTCAGCTTCCACTTCCGGATTTGTTTTAGTTGAACCCATACTCTCCTCACCAGTTGGATCATCACCCATAGGATCCATCCTTCGCATTTGTGGTCTACTATTATATTTCATAACTATGTTATTTCTCAGTCTACCCTTTTCTGTATCCTGGCGCCTTTAATTTTCAGCATAAACGTTTTGTGTTTCTGCCCTTAACCATATTCCAAACTGATCATCATCCAGAGTACCACCCCTCACATCTTTCTCTCTTTTGAGACAACTTTATTCATTATGTCCTAGAATGCCACAATAATAGTAAACGTATGGTAAATTTTCATATCAAATTGCAACCCAAATAGTCTCAAATCCCAGATCGAGGCGTACAGTTCTTAGTAATGGTTTATCAATATTCACAATCACTTTCAACCTTATATATCGCCCCTCTCTACTTCCAATTTTAGGAATAACTATATCAACAGTCCCACCCATTTTATGTCCAATTTTGCGCCTTACGTCCCTTGACATCCAATGCAATGGGATATTCCACACTTGCACCCATAATTCACAAATATTGAAAATAGGAGATTCACTGGTAATTCCTGGCTTCCATGAGTACAGGTTTAGGAGATAGTGATCGTAGAGCCAGGGTGAACCAAATAGAACTCTATCCATACTTTCTTTGTTCTTAAAAGTGAATTGGAAAAAGTTTTTATTAATCTCTTTCACTTTCAGATCCGTCGGGTGAGCCCATGCTATTTTTATTGTGCTTTTCACACCTTGAAAATTAACCCTCTTATCAGCAATTACCTTTCTAAATAGACTAACCTCGCAATCTTGCAAGTTTGATTTGACGTCCTGACAATCAATCACAACAACATCTCGTTCTTCTTCACTTAAAATGAATTTGTGGAGTCTATCAGTAATATCTTCTGCCATTGTAGTTATCTAAAGTAAAGGAGATTTTTTTTTGAGTAGCTGGATCGAATTTCTCAGATTAGGAGCTATTGTTAGGTTACTTTTTTCTACCAGAAAAATGCAATATAAACAGAGAAACAACCTAAGAAACCCAGAAAAGAAGATCACACTAGGCGGTTATGTGAATTTTATGGGAAAAGTGGATGTGAATCGTGGGAAAAATCACAGAAACGTGGTCAGTTTTCTTCAAATAAGGTAGTTAAATATTTATGTTTAAACCTCCACTATGAGGAGAGAGAAACTCTCATTCAGAGAGAATAAACCCTCAGTTTTCACGAGAGATGTTTCTTCCTATAATTGTACTTGAAACACACCCTTAATTTGCAATTGGCTCAATTATAACCTTGCTGTTAAGGAAAGGGGTCACTTCTACCTCTTAAATCTAACAGTCCTCCACTTCATTTATTTACCCATTTCAAATATATTTGTTGGATGATAGGGATTGCCATGTCGACCTAACACATAACCCACCCTTTTTCAAAACATGCATCTTCTTCTCCATCTTTAAAAGAGCATATGCACTGGAAAATCCGTCCTTTTTTTTAATCTGAGTTCTTCTCCCCGGGGTCTTATGAGTTCAAGATTTTTGGTTGGGATAGACTTTCTTTGGCATTCTATTTTACATGAGCAAGGTTTAAATTTTCCATAATTCTTATGATTTTGCTTTGCCCTTAGCAAATAACAATGCTAAAGCGAGGTCCGAATGATTAAATAGTATTACACCTAACTCATGTTCTAATATTTCCTAGATAATTGATTCATGTAGAAACAGGAGAAAAGAAGAGAAAACTCTTTGTGAAATTAGGTATTAACAACATGCTAGGGGGCTCCGTAGCTATGAACTTTGAGCTACATGAAATAAGAAAAAAATTTCCATTCTTGGAATTCCATATTTATGTGAAACAATCACTTAGAATAATTCTGTACAAATTTAAAGCTTTTCCTGATCTCTTAACTTACCATATGCCCTTCAAAAGTTTGTTCACTTTAAAAGTACTTAACAATCACAGAAATTGAGGTCAGTCGGCTTAATAGTTTTACGGAAGAGTGTACAACAAAGGAAATAAAAATAGTACATGAATTTTACCGCTTCAAAAAAATAGAGATGGTAATTGAATAAGAAAATCCTTCTTGTATAATAAGTTGAAAGAAATTACATTGAGTCACCTAAAGAGGTCGGGTGATGTAAATTTCTATCACATAATTGTGTAGCCTAAAATGGTGGTTAAAGTCCAAAACATCAGTCCCAAAAGGTTCTGGTAAAGTCATCAGGTTTGACCATAATATGACAGAGTGGCTTGTATAGAGAAAAAGACTTATGTGGAAGAAGGGTGGGTTATGTATTAAGCCAACGTGGCAATTCATGTCACTAGACTTATATATTTGAAATGAGTTGAGAAATGAAGTGGAGGGCTGTTAAATTTTAGGGGTAGAAGTGACCCCTTTCCTTAACGGCAGGGTTATAATTGAGACACTTTGCTAACAGAGGGTAAAATTACCTTATTTCCGATAATTGAGGGGTAAAGGGAGGTCTTGAATTTTCTTTAAAAAAATATGTTATATATATTTGAGGACGAATCTTTTAGTTTTTTTAGATCAAAGTTATCGATAATCTTTTCATGATAATTTTCTCAGACAATTTATTTTCTGATAATATAGTCAATTCGTTTAATATCTCTTGAGACATTATTGATCTAAAGTAGGATTCGTCAATTTTAATTTTGTAAAACTTCTATTTATTGAGGCCAATGATACGAAAATTATTAACATTATTCGATAAATAATATAGATATTTAAAATACAATCAAGTCTTTTTCTAACCGGATTCATACTTTCTATCTAACATATTTAAATTATGATAAATAATTAATAATTAGTAATTAAAAGACAATATATACCTATGAAATAAATTTATCAAAACTAACAAGTTTTAGATGAAAAGAAGAATGAGATTATGGACTCTTGTTAAAAAAAAAAGAAAGAAAGTAAAGTCACAATAAATAACACAGAGACAAAAATGTAGAAGTCTCTTATAATTTCCAAGTTTATCTCAAACAGACACTAATCAAAGTCATATATAATTTGTCAACAAATGCTATGTGTCCTACATCTGTAGTGGGGATGGGGATTGGACCCCTTATATAGTCTGGTGCAATTCTCACCTTTTGAGCTAGTGTTTGCAATTTTCCTTTTTTTTTTTAGGAAAAAACTTGTACTTTTCCATTTTGACATTGGACTCTTCCTAGTTTCCACCCATAAAAGGTAGAGACATTATGTTTTTTTATTAATTCTGTTTAACTTATAAATTAGTAAAAACCAGGGCCTAAAGCAATTGCCTCACTTGCTTTACGTACTCTTTTGCAGCCCTGATTGTTTATCCTATGCATGTATTGGAACTAAATGAAGCAACTAAACAAAGGTAGAATATCTACGGTCAATAAGAACACGAAATAGTAGAAATAAGTTCGTGTTCCGCTCTCAAAATCTATCGTTTTTACCCTAAGTGTGAACCGCAGGCGAGTGGTTAGAATTCCTTTTTTATTATAATAATAGCACTTTTGTATTGGTTTATTCGAGATAATTACGGAACTATGACCCAAAGGCAACTGATTTTCTTTTTTAACCCCCGTAACAATAGTTTAGCAAAAATGGCCACCTCTTGGTAAATGAAAAAGTTTAGAATGCAAATACCACTATGAATCTAATAATGACACTCGCATTCTGCTTTCTCCTTCTCGTAAGTACTTATCTTGGATCCCCTCTTGCTTAGGCAACACTTGCCCTTGAATCTCTTCCCACATTCTCCTAGATAACTAGAAGTGCCTAGGCAACAATTGTCGTTGTAATTCTTGTCTAGGTAATACTTGCCGTCGAATTCTTGCCTAGGCAACACTTGCTCTTTAACCTCTTCTCACGTTCCTTCAGATAACTTGAAATATTGTCTACGGAAAAAGCAGAGATCATTTTGCTAAAACCATCTCAAACAGGGACAAACTCTAAGAACAAGTCAATTTTAAGGACGCAAGGTGAAATTGTTTGGGTTTATTCTTAGGTAAAAATTTGGCCTCGCAGCTTGTTTGCGTCGCGCTAAATGAAAACTAGTAAGAGGTACAAAACTCTTTAAAGACTAGCCGGATCCGAGGAACACGGAAACATCCCAATATTTTACACTGGATTTTGAGCTAAACTTTCAAAATCTCAGTATGTTGTACTTGAATCAGTTAAATATGAATCCCAGTAAAAAATACAGGGACATTTTATATGAAGCTCCGGGATAAATGTGAATCCCTTAAATATGAATCCTAGTAAAAAATATTAGGACTTTGAACATATTAGTCTAGGTATTGTCAACGCCAGTAGATTGTAAATGTGCGACGCAGTAATTTGGCTATCTCTTAATTAATTTTTAAACAGTGGGTAATTAACAATGTTTTCCTATACTTTGGAGAAAATTTATAAAAATAGGACACTCTGGCACCATTCTTATATTTTTGTCTCTATAAAAAAACTCTTATATTAATAGCCTCAATCTCCATAATTTGCTGCAAAATTCCTAGAATATTTTGACTAGATTCTAACGCGTGAAAGCGAATACTCTGGTGAATGCTAAAAACCTAAGAGTTTCTTATGGAGGCCAAAAATATGATGGTCGTAATAGAAGTGGGCAAAGTGCACGAATAACCATTTTTATCAGTGGTCTTTGATTTAAGGCCATTTTTTATTAGTTTTGGATGAGAGGCTACTTTTTGGAACTTCAATCCTTGTGGGCTGAAGTTCAACCCTTGTGGGCTGAACTTCATGCCTAAGGTATGAAGTTCAACTTGTAAAAATTTCGCGTAGGGGCCTGTTTGGCGCGCGCTAATTGATTTGTAGCCATCAAAAATAAATTCGCTGAGAAATAGCCACATCCGGACAAATCCCAGTATAAATACTGGGGTTTTGAACAAGTTTTGTTCAAACCCCCAGTATAAAGTATTTATACTGGGGGAAGCTTCAGTAAACTAGCCCTATTTATACTGGGGCTTTGAACAAAACTTGTTCAAAGCCCCAGCATTTTGTTATGGGACTTTGTATAAAGCTTCAGTCCCATAACAAAATACTGGAGCTATGAACAAAACTTGTTCACAACCCCAGCATTTTGTTATGAGACTGAAGCTTTATACATAAAGTCCCATAACAAAATAATGGGACCTTTGAACATGTTAGTTCAAGGTCCCATTATTTTGTTATGGGATTATTTTGTTATGGACCTTTGAACAAGCTTCAGTCCCATAACAAAATACTTGAGCTTTGAACAAGTTTTGTTCAAAGCCCCAGTATTTTGTTATGGGACTAGTCTGGGGTGTTTTTCCAACGCTGATGGAGCTTAAGTGTGCGCGCGAATTTTTGGCTATTCTTCAGTGAATTTTGAAACGGTGGATAGTTCCCAATGAGCGCGTCCAAAAATGGCTAGTGATCAAAATTTCACGTTCAACTTCAGCCCGCAAGGTCTGAACTTTTAGGCATAGATGCATAAACTTCAACACTTGTAGGCTGAAGTTGAAGTCACTTCAACCGTTGTGGTGGGCTGAAGTTGAACTTCAACCCTTGTGGTGTGAAGTTCAGCCTACAAGGATTGAAGTTCCAAAAAGTGGTCTCTCATACAAAACCAATAAAAAAGTGGCATCAGATCAAAGACCACTGACAAAAGTATTCTGTATGTGAAATTTTTACAATAGAAGTGTCTATTAGGCGCAAAAACTTTGTTATTCCTGTATGTGACAGTATGGGGAGAATTGAAGAACTGCGACACTATAGGCAATGGTATGCATTTTTGACCTCCATTACGCTGGTTTAGAAAAAATGATCTCTGTTTGTTTAATGAATAAATTTTAAACAGAAACAACTCTATGAATCTTAGAAATGATGTGCGGTATCTCCTCTATTCCTATTCTCCGTAAAAAATTACTGCCAAGGCAGTTTTTGCCCCCACCCCTCCCCAAGTTCTCCTAGCTAATTGTCTTGAATATTTGGCTAGGCAACACTTGCCTCAACCTCAATATCCAATTAAATGCCTTAAAGTCTAACCTAGGCAGCATTTGTCTTCGACCCCTTCCACAATTTTCTAGCTGATAGCCTTAAAGTCTAGCTTAGGCAACACTTGCCTCGACCCCTTCCCACATTCTCACAACGAATTGTCTTGAAGTATTATCTAGGCAATACTTTTCTTCACTCCTTCACTCAATCTCCTTGATAAATGAAGTGTAGCTTAGGCATCACTTGCCCTCGAACTTTTTCTCTCCGCTAATTGTCTTGAAGTTTTGTCTAGGCTATACTTCAAATAAAAAAAGGAAGGAACCAAAGCGCATGATGCTTTGCTAAAATCATGAAAATCAGGAACAAACTCTCGATAGCAGTCAATATTGGGGACACCGCAGGAAATTCATTTGATAGTGTGTGTCGATTTTGGTGCAACACTTTTAGCAGGGGCAAGTGCACAGTTAGCCCATTATCCCAGCGCCATTTAAAGCACATCCACTTGTAGCCAACTTCGCAAGGTATTACCACTTATTAAATCAGTCCCGGTGACGGAAGCTGAGGTCGAATTAAACCTAACTTCAGTCCTCAAAAACTAAAGTTCACACTCTCGATTTAAAGTTGGGCTCAACTTCAAACCAACTCACACTTTTGTAATTAAAGCCATAGAAGTTGAAGCTGCTGCTTTCAGACATCTTTATACTTTAATTGAGATGACAGAAGCAACTTCCATCGCCATGCTAGCTCCATCCCTTGTCACATGTTCATAGATTATTGTATTTATTTCATTCCAGATTGCATAGACAAACTATGTATAGACTATCTTGAATAACTAAGCATGTCTTGCTTTTCCTCTTGCCATTTAAATCAGCCACTGTACCCAGTTAGCCTTTGTAGCTTGTTTGCTGCATCCAATGAGCTAATTTATCCCAGATTGCTTTGACATATGTGCATTGGACAAACAGATGCTCTCTGGATTTATTAGCAATCTGACATAAGACATGTGTGAAACGCTTTTGGTCTAAGTTGTCAGACCAAAAGTGCTAAGTTTGAGCAAACTTCAGAATGATGTTTAGTGGCTACACTTTCAAATAACTTTAAGAGTCTTAATGGCGCTGCCAAATAGGCTTCCAAGCGAAATTTACATCGCATGTTCTTAATTTATAGCCCAACACTCTATTACACACAAATAGCCACTTTTTGGCTCGCCTTTACAATCGGAGCTACTTTTTGCAATTATTTAGTTTTTAGCCATTTTTTGGAACTTCAATATTGAACTTCAGACATTGTTGATTGAAGGTATGAAGTTCAACTTCAGCCCACAAGGGCTGAATGTTTAGGGGCATTTGCAAAAATATGACACGGGAAGCTTTGGTTTGCCAAAATGCCCTCACTAACAGATGTTTAGCAAAAATTCCCTCATTAGTTTAATGAAATTTTTTTCGGACCAAAATACCCCTACAAATCAGTAAAAAGACGCGCCCCAGTCCCTCCCCTTCCTTTTCTCCATTCACGCTATCAAGAAAACCATAAAACCCCATTCCTTTTACAAATTGCTTTGTTCAAGAGAAGATTCAACGTAAGATTTCTTCAAGTTGCAAGGGTAAAGTTCTCTGCAACTATTGCCAAGAGTTTAAGTTCTGCTGCAAAGACTGAAAAATCTCTAAAGTCAATAGCCAACACTTTAAACTCTACTGCAATGGGAGGTTGTGTAGAGACTTCTTGCCTATTTCCAAAACTTTAAGCCCTGTTGCCATGGTCTCTACAGCTACAGAAAAAGTCTCTACAACTATTACCAATAGCCAACACTTTAAATTCCAGCGGAAGGGGGAACTTGTACAAATAGTCTCTGCAAGTATTGACAATTGCCAGAACTTTAAACTCTAGTGGAAGGAGCAACTTGTACAAATAGTCTCTGCAAGTATTGGCAATTGCCAAGACTTTTACCTATATTGCAATACAAAACTTGCAGAGAAAGTCTCTGCAACTCTTGGCAATAGCCAAGACTTTAAGTTCTGGCAAGGGGGACCTTACACTAAAAATCTCTAAGAGTATTGGCAACTGCCAAGACTTCTACCTCTACTGCAGTGAACAAGTTGGAGACAAAGTCTCTGCAACTCTTGGCAATAGCCAAGACTTTAAGTTCTGGCTAGGAGGACCTTACACTAAGACTCTAAGAGTATTGGCAATTGCCAAGACTTCTACCTCTACTGCAGTGAACAAGTTGGAGACAAAGTCTCTGCAACTCTTGGCAATAGCCAAGACTCTAAGTTCTGGTGGAAGCGACAACTTACACAGAACATCTCTGTAAGTATTGGCAATAGCCAAGACTTTAAACTCTACTGCAATAAGCAACTTCTAGAGAAAGTCTATGCAACTCTTGGCCATGGTCAAGATTTTAAGCTCTATGCAAAACATGAATATCTAATAGCCATAGACAATAAAAATCTTCAAATCACTGGAATCAAGCAAACACAAGAAGAAAAAAAATCCCAAATTTCTAGCACACAAAGAAGAAAGAAGGAGGCCAGGAATGGGGAAAGAGAGAAGGAAATCTTTTCGCATGAATTAAACAAGTTGGGGGCCACACAAAGAAGAAAGAAGGAGGCCAGGAATGGGGAAAGAGAGAAGAAAACCTTCAGCGTGAATTAACACAAGTTGGGGGGCATAATAGTCCTTTCATAAAGGGGGGTATGATGTGGAGGGCATTTACTTAAAATATTTGTAAGTGGGGGCAATTAGGTAAGACCATGTCTTATTGAGGGCACTAGGTGAAATTTTTTGGAATGTTTAGGCATAGAATGGGCTGATTTGCAGAAATATGACACGGGAGCCATTGGTTTGGAAAAATGCCCTTGCTAACAGTGGTTCAGCATAAATATCCTTAATTAGTTTAATGAAATATTTTTCGGATAAAAATACCCCTAACAACTAATAAAAAGACCCGCCCAGTCCCTCCCCTTCCTTTTCTCCATTCACACTATCTACAAACCCTAAAAATCCATAACTTTTACAGATTCTCTCATTCTCCTTAAAAGCATTGCAAGCTTGCATAAACTAACGATCAAAGTGCTGGCATATTTCAATTGACCGTCAAAAGGATGATACAGACACCTTTTTTCAGATAATACAGACAAACATCCACAAGACTTCTTGGCAATGGGCACCTTGCACAGACTCTTGGCAATTGCGAAAACTGTAAGCCCTGTTGCAATGGGCAACTTGTCTCTGCAAGTCTTGGCTATGCCAAGAGTTTAAGCTCTGGTGCAATGGCACCTTACACAGACTTCCTGAAAATTGCCAAGACTTCAAGCCCTATTATAATGGCCAGCTTGCAGAGAAAGTCTTTGCAAGTATTGGCTATTGCCAAGAGTTTAAGATCTGGTGTAATGGGCACCTTACAAAGACTTCCTGACAATTTCCAAGACTTCAAGCCCTGTTGTAGTGGCCAATTTGCAGAGAAAGTCTCCTTTATCCGCAAATCTTGGTTATTGCCAAGAGTTCAAACTCTGGTGCAATGGGCACCTTGCACAGACTTCTTGGCAATTGCCAAGACTTCAAGCCCTGTTGCAGTGGGTAATTTGCAGAGAAAGTCTCTTCAAGTCTTGGCTATTGCCAAGAGTTCAAGCTCTGGTGCAATGGGCACCTTGCATAAACTTCTTGGCAATTGCCAAGACTTCAAGCCTTATTGCATTGGGTAATTTGAAGTCTTTGCAAGTCTTGGCTATTGTCAAGAGTTCAAGCTCTGGTGCAATGGGCACCTTAACTAGAAAATTAAAGTGGAATCTAACACAAGAAAAAAAAACAAGATTGAATGAAAGTTGCGAACATCGTTATTAAGGGTCAACTTATCATTGGACAAATCGAGAAGTCAACTTCTTTTATCAATGGTAACACTACCTAAGTGATGTTACCAAATTTTCTGCAACTTTTGGCAATTGCCAACACTTTAAGGTCGGGTGGAAGGGGACAACTTGCAGGGGAAGTCTCTGAAAGTATTAGCAATTGCCAATACTTTACGATCTGGTGCAATAGGCAGCCTGCAGACAAAGTCTCTGCAAGTATTGGCAATAGCCAAGACTTTAAGCTCTATGCAATAGGCAACTTGTAGAGAAAGTCTCTTCAAGTCTTGGCAATAGCCAAGACTTTAATCTCTGTGCAATAAAGGCTACTTGTAGAGAAAGTCTTTGCAACTAATGGCAATAGCCAAGACTTTAAAGTCGCAATAGCCAAGACTTTAAACTCTGTACAATAAAGGCTACTTGCAGAGAAAGTCTCTGCAACTAATGGTAATAGCCAAGACTTTAAGTCCTATGCAATGAGCAACAACAATATCTAATTGCTATTGTCAATAAGAACCTTAAAATCATCTTAACCAAGCATAAAAAACAAAAAAAAAAAATCATATCAACGTCAAATTTAATTCGAATCAATCAAAATGAAAAAAACTTACAGATAAGTATATAAATAATAATTACCAAAAAAATACATAAAAAAATAAATACAAATAAAGGATTAGAGAAAATAAAAATTACATTATAACACAAATTAAAGAAAAAATAATAAAATAGATGTAACTTTTACAGATTCCCCAAATCTCCAGGACACAAAGAAGAAAGAAGGAAAGGAAGGAGGAAAGAGACAAGGAATTCGTTGAATGTGAGTTAGGTTTAGTCGGGGATAAAATAGTCATTTCGCATAGTGACGGATGATGTGGAGGGTTATTTACTTAAAACTTTTGAAAGTGGGGGCAAATTGGTAAGACCAGCGCTTATGGAGGGGTGAAGTTGAACTTCATACCTATAAAGTTCCGCCCATAATGATTGAAGTTCCAAAAAAATTGCTTTTTTTGCACAATTAAGGAAAAAGTGACCTGAAACTAAATAGCAGTGGCAAAAGTGGCCTCTGGACAAAAATTTTACGATTACTAATGAAGAGTTTTAGATCTAATGTATTCTCTTCTCTTATACAAGAACAAGCCACCCTTTAAGTGATTATTCTTTTATATATACACAAGAAACGTAGTCACCCCTTAACTAAGTGTTTATCTTTAAGTGATTATTCTTTCATACAAGAAACGTAGTCACCCCTTAACTAAGTGTTTATCTTTAAGTGATTATTCTTTCATACAAGAAACGTAGTCACCCCTTAACTAAGTGTTTATATTGTTTAATTTATCTTTTCTACAAGCAGTTGCACTACTAAAAATACAGCATTTTCAGACCGAAATTTCAGACCGAAATTCGGTGGGAGGCCTTCGTCCGACCGACGCGGTGGGATAATTCAATGTATTTTTATTAAATTTTTTTTTTTTAACATAGCCGACCGCCGCGGTCGGACACGAATTATTTTTTTCTAGCCGACCGCCGCGGTCGCCAGTCGGTCGCCGGACAGAAACTATACCAGACGGGCATAGCAGCCCGTTTTTTTATTTCCCCCTCCACTTCTCTCTCTCTCTCCTTTCTTTCTTTCTTTCTCCCATTCTTACCCGACCCTAAACCCAAATCTATTAAAAAAAACACTCTTAATCTCTAATCAACAAGGTTTAACATCAATTCCATTCCTCTACAACTTGGTAAGTTTAATTTTCACAGTTTTCTTCAATTTTTCCCCAAATCCGAAACCCTAACTTTTTTATCTATTTTTTTTGTAGTTCTTCCATATATCAAAGTTGAGGATTGTACATTAGTGGTGGTGGAGTACAAAACCATCCTTTGAGGTGAGTTTTATGATGAAACACCAATTTTTTTTTTAAATTTAATTTTAGCTCGTTTTTGTCATTTTTTCCTATGTTTGAATTTTAGCTCATGAAATTAATCCATGACATAGTAGTTGCTATTTGGTTGTGAACTAGGTTACATTGTGTTGTTGTTTGGTTTGGGAATTGTTGAAGCTAGTTTGACATTTTTGTTGGTATTGTTAAAATTAGGTTGATTGAAAAAGTGGGTGTTGTTAAAAAAAATGATTGGGTTATTGAATGCACATTTAGAAGATGATAAATTGGAAAGTAACACTTTGAATGGGTTGTTTTAGTGAAAAAGTTGGTGTTCCATTGAGAAGAGTACACTTTGAATGGGTTGTTGTTGATGGGTTCCTTTAGTAGTGTTGTTGTTGTTGAATGTTGTTAATGGTGTGTACTAGTGTTGTTGTTGTTGTTGTTGTTGTTGTATTGCTTTGAGATAGAATTGTTGGTGTATAGTGTAGTTTGGTAGTTAGATTCTTTGAGGCATTTCATCAAATAAGTGGTGAGCAACAACTAAGTTGAATAGTTTGCAAATAGTTTTAGATTACTCCAACTAAGTATAGATAAGTAAATAGTTTTATCATTTTGAATAAATAGATATAAGTTGCAAATGAGAAGTGTTATTAACCACTAAATGATAATCTTAGAGAACAAATTAGTTAGTAATATAAAAATAATTGACTTAGAAAATTATACAATTACTTAATCTTATGAAAATTGGTAGTGTATCAAAGAAATGTTTGTTTAAATATTTGCAATTTAATATGCATCTGAAACGTGTAATTTTTGTGTAGATATGGTTAATGAAAGTCGTAGTTGGATGTATAATAGAGATAATCCCGGCCGGCGGGGGATGAGGGCAGAATTTGCAGTAGGTGTTGAAAATTTTATTGAAAAAGCGAAAACACTTGATGATTTTATACGGTGGGGCCAGATTAAGTGTCCTTGTGTAGACTGCCAGTGCATAAAAGGAAAAAATTTGGAAGATGTTGAAATGCATCTTTATAGGAAGGGTTTTATGCCAGATTATTTTGTTTGGGTTTATCATGGAGAGTCTAGGGATGTGGTGGGTGATGTTCATTTTCAATATGCTTATGTCGGTGGGAGTGGTCCGTTTGTGGAGAATGATCTTGATAATTATCGAATGAACGATATGGTTAATGATGCTTTTGGGATGTACCCAGAGGAGCCATCCCAACCGAGTACATCGCAACCAAATGTTGAGCACATTCCTAATGATGAGGCAAATCTCTTCTATAAACGGTTGGAGGAAGCTAGTCGTCCATTGTACGAAGGCTCAGTGCATTCCAAGTTGTCAGTTGCTGTTAGATTGTTAAGTATTAAATCTGATTTTAGTATATGTCAAGCAGCCATGGATTCCATCATTGACCTTATGAATGATCTCAATCCGACTAACATGGCATTACCAACTAATTATTACCACACTAAGAAGTTGGTTTCCACGTTAGGTCTTTCTGCTCAGAGAATTCATTGTTGTGTCAACGGTTGCATGTTGTTTTATAAGGATGATGCAGAATTAGATAAATGTAAATTTTGTGCGGAGCCTCGTTACAAGCCGGTTTTAAACCCTAAAAAGAAGCCGATACCTGTTAAGTCGATGCATTACTTACCCCTTATACCTAGGTTAAAGAGGTTGTATGCGTCGATGAGTTCTGCTCCTCATATGAGATGGCACCATGATCGTACGAAACAGCCAGGCATTCTAAGCCATCCGTCAGATGGTCAGGCATGGAAACATTTTGATCAGGTGTATCCGGCATTTGCTAGTGAACCAAGAAACATAAGGTTGGGTCTATGTTCAGATGGGTTCACTCCTTTTGATGTCTCGTCTACACCTTATTCTTGTTGGCCCGTATTTGTCACGCCGTACAATCTTCCGCCCGAAATGTGCATGACTAGTCCTTATCTGTTTTTGAATTGCATTATCCCAGGGCCACATAACCCGAAAGCCTCGATTGATGTATTTTTGCAATCTTTGATTGATGAGTTAAAGGTACTGTGGTATGAAGGTGTTGAAACATATGATATATCAATGAAACAGAACTTTCAACTGCATGCGTCTTTGATGTGGACTATAAATGACTTTCCAGCTTATGGAATGTTGTCTGGGTGGTCCACTGCTGGTAAGCTCGCTTGCCCTTACTGTATGGAAGATACAAAAGCATTCACTTTGAAAAATGGTGGTAAGATTACATGGTTCGACTGTTGTCGTCGATTCTTGCCAATGGAGCATCCGTTTAGGACTAACAGTAGTGCTTTTATGAAGAATCAGGTTGATTTCGAGGAGCCTCCGCGAAGGTTGTCTGGACGAGAAATATGGGATAGGGTTAAGGTGTATCCTAAGGTAACTGACCAACGACCATCTAAAGCACCTGGCTATGGTATTGATCATAATTGGACTAAACAAAGTATCTTTTGGGAGTTGCCTTATTGGAAGGATAATCTTCTTCGACATAACCTGGATCCCATGCATATTGAGAAGAATTTTTTCGAGGCTGTCTTTAATACTGTGATGGATGTCAGAAACAAGACAAAGGATAATGTGAAGGCCAGGTTGGACCTTGAGGAACTTTGTAGGCGGCCTGAGTTACACATATCTCAAGTTGACAACACGAATTGGCTTCCCAAGGCCAGTTACACATTCGGATTGGATGAGAGAAGAATGATTTGTGATTGGGTCAAGAATTTGAGGATGCCTGATGGATATGCATCAAACTTAGAAAGGTGTGTTGATATGACAGAAGGAAAATTGACTCACATGAAAAGCCACGATTGTCACATCTTCATGGAAAACTTGCTCCCAATTGCATTCAATGGCTTGCCTGATAATGTTTGGAAACCACTTACAGAGACGAGCCTATTTTTAAGGAGCTGTGTACTAAGACATTGAAGGAAGAGAATCTTAAGTCGTTGGAAAGTAACTTTCCTGTTGTCGCGACTAAGTTGACAAAAATCTTTCCCCCCTGGTTTCTTTAATGTAATGGAGCATCTTCCAATTCACCTCGCGGAAGAGGCACTATTGGGAGGCCCGGTGCACTGTAGATGGATGTATCCTTTTGAGAGGTAAGGTCTCTTAAATTAGTCCTTGACTCATTTTTTTAATTCATCTTAAGTAAATTAATTAATATAATGTATTGTGCAGAATTATTGGCAAGTGTAAGCGGGACGTGAAAAACAGGAACCAAATTGAGGGGTCCATATGTGAGGCATATCTGGCTCGAGAAACTTCTCATTTTTGTTCTTATTATTTCGATCAAAATGTGCCATGTTTGCGAAATAGGCCGGATCGACATGATGATGGAGACAACAATGATCCGAATTATCCACCATTTTCTATATTCAATCAACCTGGTAGAGGAAAGTTAATGACCGAAGTATGCAAGTTCAATGACCGGGACAGAAAAGCAGCTACAACTCATGTTTTGTTGAATTGTCCCGATGTCACTCCTTTTTACAAGTATGCTTCTTTTTAAGTATTTAAAACCTAACATTCAAGTTTTATCAGTAATCTAACTAATGAGATTTTTTGGCGCATCATCCAGTCACTTTGTTGGAGAATATGGCGCCTCTGCTGTTTATGAACAATTTTCAGATTGGTTTAGAGAATTTGTAAGCGTTACATAAACAAATACATAAGTTTTTTGGTATATATATATATATATATATATATATATATATATATATATATATATATATATATATATATATGTTGGTTTAATGTGTACAACTATCTTGAACTTTATATAGGTACTCAATTCGGATAACGGCATAAACTTCCCATTGTTGCATGATATATCTCACGGGCCTTATTATAAATACAAGAGGATGTCTAAGTACTTTGTTAATGGGTACAAGTTCCATACTAGAGAATGGTCCTTGGGGAAGAAAACAAACAACACCGGTGTGTGTGTGAAAGGTGGTACTGGTGACCAGGATGTAGACTTTGATTACTATGGTGTGATTGAGGAGATTTTAGAAATAGAGTTTACAGTAGGTTGGCCTCGTAAAAGATTGGTGCTTTTTCGTTGCAAGTGGTTTGATCCGAGTCCAAAGGGTACGAGGGTAGACCCCTGTTCTAAAATAGTTGAAGTTAATCACAAAAGGTCATATGGACATTATGATCCTTTCATCATTGCCCAGAATGTGAAGCAAGTGTGGTACGTTCCTTATCCACCGACAATGAACAAAGCCAAAGCCAAATCCAAATCCAAAGCCAAGACCAATTGGTGGGCTGTTCTAAAAGGCAAGCCGGTGGGAAGAGTGGAAGTAGATGATGTATTAGATGTTGCATATCAAAATGAGGTATCTACCGTTCCCTTGATTGTGGATATTGAATTAGCCGACCAGTTGCAACATAGTGAAGGCATCTATGAACAGTTTGATGAATCGGTGGTTAGAGGAAAAAAAAACACTTCTAATTTTGGAGAAGGAACATCTAGGGCTAACGAGGAGGATGAATATATGGATGACGTTGAAACAAGTGAGGAAGAATTTGTTGACAGCGATGAGACAAGCGAAGAAGAGGAAATAGCCGATGACCTTAACGCGGATGATGATGATTGACATGTTCGTAGTTTGTTGTTTTTACTTTACTACAATTATTTGCACTACTTTATAAATGTATTCCATAAAAAATTATAATTTGATTATATTGTGCTAATTTATTGTGCTTATTTTACAGATATGTCATCTTCGGAGAAGGCTAGGGGGAAAAGAAAGGTTCAAAGTACCTCGCTTGCTTCAGGTCATACTACTCCTCCTGGACATGTACCTCATATGCTTCCTACACATCCTCCGTCTGCATATGCTCCAGATTTTTTCACTCCTCCTCCTGCCTTTCCCCCTGGCATGCCCTCTACGACATCGCCTGGTTATGTCGTTCGTCCGTATGGCATCAGTTCATCATCCATGCCTCAGCCATCTTCCAGTCCGTCACCATCCCCTTCATCATCTACTCCTTCTGATCCGATCTCGGTGGACCCTTTGGTACCACCTACTATTAAGTATTATGATCCGAGCTCGCCTTATTACATTGGTCCTGCAGGATCATATGATGATGACGGGAGGGTAAGGCTTTATCCTGAGGGTAGTCGTGGGTAAGTATTATTTTTTATTATTTTTTAAGTATTTAATCCTACTATGAAGTTTAATTTTTTAGTATATTTATTAACACTAGAAATTTTTATCTAGTTTTACTCCCTCGATGGTGGCTACTCCCATAATCACCAAATGCATTAAATCTAGATGGACTGAGCCATGGCCATCCTGGGGTAGGGTACCCTCCAAGGTAAAGATGGGCATGTTTGACGATTTTCAGGTAATAACTATATTTTATTTTTTAATAATTTAGTTAAGTGTCACTTTTTTAAAAATCTAATATTTTTAATTATTTCAGGCAAAGTGTAAATGGCATCCTGCATTTAATAACATTGCCGAAAGCAATTTCCTTGGAAAATGTGCAGATAGAGTGAAAGGTAACCTGTATGATTGTCGGGCCAAAGGAAAGAAGCCCGAGTGGATATACGATCACGTTTGGGCAAAATATCTAGAATATTGGGATAGTGATGAATTTAAGAAGAGGAGCGCCCAAGGAAAAGCCGCACGAGCCTCCGAAAAGGGTGGATCGCTGCACACCGGGGGTTCGGTTAGCTCAGCGACTCAGCGGATGATATTGGTAACTTATTAATTAATTGTATGTATTATTTTATGTAACTCACATTAATTTTCTATCTAACTTGTTATCTTTTTAATTTTGTAGGAAAGGCAAGAAGGGCGGCCAGTTCGTGTGCTTGAAATGTTTAAGAAGAGGCATATATACAGAAACAAAAAAGGAGAAGAAGTGTGGGTCGAAGAACGCGCTAAAGAGCTATATGTAAGTTATTAAATTCAATTTTTTAAACTTATTAAATCCGTCAATATTTGTAAATCTAATTCTTGTTATTAAATTTTTTTTCAGGAAAAGGCTATGGCGGTCTATGAAGAAAGGATTGCGACTCAGGCATCCGAGTGTGGTAGCAGTACCCCAGCTGAAATGACACTAGAGGAGGAAACCGCACTATGGTTGGAGGTGAATGGCGGAGTAAAGAAGGGAAGTGCTTACGGCCTTGGACCGCAGTATGCCTCAGAACGTCTAAATCCAGGTTTCGGCACTTACACTCCTCCTGCTAGTTCAATTAATCCCTCGGTGGAAACCTCTTTGCGCAATGAAATCGAAGAGCTTAAGAGAAAGAGTGAAGAAGAACGTTTGCGCAATGAAGAAAATATGAGAGTCATGTGGGAAATGATGCAGAACATTATGTGTGGTGGTGCGGACAAGGGAACGAAGGGCAAGGGCAAGGGCAAGGGCAAGGGCAAGAGCAAGAGCAGAAGCAAGAGCAAGAGCAAGAGCCGGGGGAAAGGCAAGAGCAAACGTCAATACAGCTCTGAGTCGGGTTCTGAGTCGGGTGCTGAGTCTAGTTCTGAGGCAACGGAGTAGTGATAATGGATTGTTGATGTATTAGACTTGTTTTAGACATGTTTTAACTTGTTTGGATCACTATTCGGATTGGATATGTTATGTAAAATGTTAAACTTTCTATTTAAAGGCAATAAGCCTTGTTTAGACTATTATTAAGGCTTGAAAAGCCTAATCTTCTTCTGGGTGCTGTTTTTTCTATTTTTTACAGGTGGTGTAGCTCTAATTGCAGGTTTTTTATTGCAGGTATTACACTGCCTACCGACCGCAGCGGTCCGAAAGCGGTCCGAAAATTGGCAATTACCCAGCCCAGAAATAAGCAACTTCCCACCGCAGCGGTCGCCTGGCCCACCGACGCGGTCGCCTAGCCCACCGCTGCGGTCGCCCAGTTTCCCAGTTTTTGTGCAATCTACCGACGCGGTCGCCTAGCCCACCGCTGCGGTCGCCCAGTTTCCCAGTTTTTGTGCAATCTCCCACCGCGTCGGTCGCCCAGTTCAACATTATTTTTTCCACCTATAAACTAGGCGACCGCCGTCCGACCGTATTTCGGTCCGACGTCCGACCGCGGCGGTCGGAAAGCTGTGAGCGACCACTAGTTAGCCGACCGCCTTGTTTGGTCGGACAACGGTCGCCTAGCCGACCGTTGTCCCACCGTATCGGCGGTCGGAAAAGCCCTGATTTTTAGTAGTGTTGCTACGGCAGTTATGTTACACTTTTGTCAACCTCGAATTGAATTAGCTTCTAATTGAACATTTGCTCACATCAAAAAGCTTATTTGCTGTTAGAGCCTTAAGGTCGAGATGAAGGACAAGATGTCAGTATGACACCTCAATTGGCATTTTTGTAAAGCAGCGAAACAAGCATAAGTAATTCATATTTTATCCACTAAAGATCCAACTTTGAAGCTATTAATATAATAAACTGATGAGCACATGACATCGGCAAAGAAATAAAGACCCAAAATAATTCAATTCTTGATCCGCAGCTAATATATAAATGCATGTTATAATTAACCACTAAGTTGTGGTATTCTGATGAAAGTCTCCCACACAAGAGATGTAAGTTCAAATAACATTGTCAAACAACCCCGTGTCTGGCCTGTCCCTAATCCTCAAATGCAGGCTATATAAAATATGAGTTCAAGTTATATACATAAGTATAAAGAACTTTTATACTATCAAGTCATGTTAGCTTATTTCAAGATTACAAATCTCACTTTTTTTTAAGCTTACCTGTAGATATCTTTTGGATGACTTGATAATGTAAAAAGATCTTTATACTATATAACTTAAACTCATAAAATATCATTGTCAAACAACTGCTAGGATCAGGTCTCCGGATTCCTAGTGCACTGGTATATCAATGGTTTTGTTCGTAAAGTCCTTCTGCCGTTGTATCCTTCCAGGATGTGTAGTGCCATATCATTGGTCAGGTCTACGACGTCTGCCTTTGTTGCAAGTGATTGCTCAATAGATTGAATTTCATCTCTTTGTGCCTTTCTCGCGGCAAGTGATTGCTCAATAGATTGAATTTCATCTCTTTGTGCCTTTCTCGCAGTCTTCTCAGAGTTACTTGTAGAAAACAAGTCTTCAGTAAACCAACCACTAATTGATATACCAAAAGTATTAATATTATTATTATTAGCACTAGAAATCAACTCTTTATTCTCAATAATAGCATTCCGAATGAATGGATGTTGAATTAGTCCATCCACTGTGAATCTAAAACGTTGATCACAACCCAAACATTTTTTAATAAAGTCTTTTCCAATCTCAGAAACATTGTTCAAATAATCAGTTGCTGGACTCAAAATATTCGATTGACATTCTTCAATAACTCTGGAAGACCAAGACGTATCCCCTGTAATCATCTTAATGACAACACACCCTATAGAGCATATGTCAAGAATTTGAGCTTTCTCATGATTCTCACATGATACTTCTGCTGCACTTAAGGCAGATCCAAAATCAGCCAACTTGAGTTTATTAGTGGGAAAAACAAGAATATTACTAGGGCTTATGTCACGGTGAAAAATTCCTTTGATATGAACATAACGAATCGCCATTAACAATTGATATGTATAACAAGCTATTTCTGTTTCCGAAAACTTTCCTTTCTTGGAAAGTATTAATTCTCTTAAAGTACCACCAGGAGCATATTCAAGCAAGAGATTATAAGTCTTCTTACCATATTCAACACTTACATCTTCACCAAAACATTGAATAACGTAAGGCGAGCCTTTGAGTTCATTCAAGATTTTTCTCTCTCTTTGTAGCCCAGATGAATTCTGAACTTCTGCGGATTTCACTGCTGCAGCCATCCAAGATTGTTTATTATTAGACATAGCGTAATACACTTTTTGGCCATGAGGTCCAACGCCAAGAACATAATGCTTTATCCACGGCATGTTGTTGTAGTTTTGGTGGTGGTGGTGTTGTTTCTTTTTAGTTTGTAAACCCTAATGGAAACAAGAGAACTACTTAGGGTGGGAGAGTTTTAGCGAAAAGAATCTACGGTATGGTTTATATATGGGCATAATGAGTTGTTAAAGAAATTAACATGTACAAGGAGTTCTTAAGTTGGAAAATTGTTATTCCAACAACGAGTTTTTAGGGGTAATAAATTAAGGATACCCTTTTCCTACATCTATATGGATTCCAACTCCTTTACTGTTTCTTTTGCCTACTAGAGAGTCATGATTGACATTAGCCTCGACTCCTTGACATAATCCAGCTCTAACATTCATGATCGAACTCGCATACTCATACTCATTACTCTCCTCGTGTTCTTGGGGAAGTGCACGAATAGCCTATTTTTTGTGTGCCATTTACGTTTTAACAAGATTTTTAAAACTATTTAAATTTTAACCACTAACTTTAACTTCAAACCTTTGTATCTCAACTTCAAACCTTCAGCTCAACTTCAAACCTTGAAGTTGGACATAGGTAGTTTTCAACTTGGGGATAGGAGAGTTTTCAAGGTTTGAAGTGGGCATAGCAACTTCCAGCTTCAAACATGTGCATAGCAACTTCAAACCTTGCATAGAAAGAGCTTGTTAATGGGAAAAGAGGACACAGACCTAAAATAGGGAATTTCTGGAAAAAAAAAAACCTTATTGGCTAATTTAAATAGAGAGTGCAGACAAGTGAGGGTTGCTCAGATAGTAAGCATCCTACACCTACATTCAAGAGGTTGTGGGTTCGAATCACCATAGGAACAAAAGTGGGAGGGGAAGGGGTGGGGTTTTTAAAAAAAAATGGAGTGCGCAAAACTGGCTGCCAGACTAAATTTTTACCGTGTTCGGTCATGGGAAGGTGTAAGAACAACGGGTGTACTATTTAAATTTTAGCCAATTATTAAAATCTATTAGTTTAGCCAGGTGTACAAACAGCCTATTTCGGGTGTACTATTTACGTTTTAGCCAATTATTAAAATCTATTAGTTTAGCCACTAGACACTCATGTCTTAACTTCAAACCTTTAGATATTCAGGTTGAACTTCAGACGATCTTAACTTCAACCTTAAAATTTGAAGTTCAACTTCAGACTATCAGGTTTGAAATTAGGCATAGGAGATTTGAAGTTCAATATAATAGCTAAAAATTAAATTATTTTAGAACTAGCTAAAAGTTAAATGGAACGCCTAAATTGGGCTATTACTCAAAATCTTTACTTTCAAAACTGGTCAATTAGTCATAACCCAATCATTTTAACATGGTTCAACCGGAAAATTTTGATGCGTAGCCATTTTTGGACGTGCTCAATGAATTTTATCCACCGTTTCAAAATTAATTGAGAAATAGTCAAAAATTCGTGCGCACACTTACGCTCCATTAGCGTTGGAAAACACCCCAGACTAGTCTCGGTATTTTATACTGGGACTTTGAACTAACATGTTCAAAGGTCTCATTATTTTGTTATAGGACTGAAGTTTTATATATAAAGTACCATAACAAAATAATGGGACTTTGAACTAACATATTCAAAGGTCTCATTATTTTGTTATGGGACTGAAGCTTTATATACTAACATGTTCAAAAGTACCATTATTTTGTTATAGGACTGAAGCTTTATATATAAAGTCTCATAACAAAATAATGGGACTTTGAACTATCATGTTCAAAGGTTTAATTATTTTATACTGGGGTTAGTTTACTGAAGCTTTATTTATATAAAGTCCCATAATAAAATACTGAGAGTCACAGTATAATAAAATATTGGAACTTGTCCGAATGTGACTATTTCTCAGCGAATTTAGTTTTGACGGCTACAAATCAATTAACGCACGCCAAACAGGCTCCTACTCGAAATTTTTACTGCTCAACCACGTGTAAATATTTTAAAACAAATGTAATAACTAATGTATTTTTCTTGAACTACTTTGTTCTTCCAATTTTAAATAATTTTCAATCTCCAAATTTAATTCGCTATGTTTGAATTTAGATAGAATTCAACTCCTGGAGACGTAAGATCATTTAGAGTGTCACTGCCCAACCAAGTTAAATATGACTAATTATACGGGTTACGTGGATTGATTTGACTAAATACTAGTTTTTCCTATGGCCAAGTTTTAACTTATAAATTCGAGCAAGCTTCGTCGAATCATGATTCCTTTTTTCTTTTGCTTAGCAATCTGCTGATATCAAAAAAGCACAGGTTCAAATAATTCAAATACTTGCTGCTAGAACCCATTTAAGAAAATGCTATCAAGACTATCTTATGCTCACGATTCAACCCAAGACCATTAAATAAGGATAGAAAGATCTATCGTTCATTCCATCGCACCTCTTGGTGGTAAAATTATGATGGCTGCAAATGTGTTGCAGAATTCCATTCATCACTTAGATCTATAATATGTAAGGATTATTATTCACGATAAAGTCCACGTTCAACTGTAAGTGTACATCAAATTATTAACTTCTAAGAGTCTACTCAGGCAAGTTTTCAGCCATTACAAGCTTTTTATAAGACGTTGCAACTGGAATTCTCACTAGCTACAACTCTACCAAACACATGCCACTTTAAACTTTAACTTCTCGAAGATGGAAATACATTATGGGAAAGTAAGACGTCTTTTACTACACGTCTTAGGGGCTTACGATGAACTACACTCTAGTGTTTGTGGCACTCTCCACATTCTTCTTGACATTTTATTCTAATTTCCTTGTTCAAAGATCTCCACTACGCCTTACTGCTCTGGTTAGTATATATATATATATATATATATATATATATATATATATATATATGCGCTAACTTAGAAAATCCAAAATGTAAAATACTATCTATAATATGAGATGGACTAAAGTAGTTGCGCTTCTTGCAAACCCTTTTTGTTCAAGCTTTCGCCAGCTAATTAGTCATTCGCAAGGCCGGATGTACTGCATAAACTCTGAAATCAGTTGAACCCAATAATTTAATAATTTTTATTTTGTATAGGTGTCAAAAAGCCTATTATATATGAACAAATATTGAGATGATCAATAAATTCAACATAGTGAACGTAATAAAATTTAAATCTCAAATCCACCTCCATTTGTTGGAGCTTATGTCTCATATAATAAGATCTAGTATTGACTACATGACTCTCTTAAAAGAGAATTAAAGTTATTTTGCTTTACCCAATTTTAGACAATCGGTAACTTTGTCAACACTATACACTTTAAAATATAACATGTGAATTTACAGACCAATCCATAGGAGAACTAGGCTACTACACACTATTTTCTCAATCAACTCAAGGCTTGAAACTCATCTAAGCATGAACAACCAGAATCAAAACAACCCCCCCACAACCACATTGCCCACCACCCGTCCAAAAGTTCAACTCAATAAGAAACTACTTAAAAACAGCATTTTTTTCCAAACACAAACACAACCGAAGACGTTGCTCATAAAGCATAAACAAAGTAACAGATTGCATAATACGTGAAAAAGGTAAAAGGAAACACAAAGCAATTTAAGATATATCAGATATGAGTATTAATTGCTTTCAGCAAATTTTATTTTTGTGACCATTTGAGATATTTTGATAACATAGTTTGCCTTTTTTCAAATGGTGAAGTTATCTGCAATTTACGAGACAACGAGGCAAAGCACAATGCTCATGAACTCATTCAAAAACCCTCCACTAATATATATACATGAGCAATTCAAACCCCTAGGAGATCTAGGAGAGGTTCGTAGCCTGCTTACCGAGGATGCACTCAGTTAAAAAATCTAAGTAACGCGACATAAAAAAGGTAAAAGACAACTTTGATCTAATATGAAGACAACAGAAGAAATTCTATTTGTGCAAGGTTGACATGCCAAAACAAATTTATGGATGGAAAAAGCACAGCAGGTGAAAGATCATATTCTTGAAAACTTGCAGCATTGACGATTTGTGCTCAACTTGCCATGTAACAAGCTGGCAGCTAGAAGTAGGGGCAGAAATAGCACTGGAGTGTTCAAAGAGACAACCGAAATTCTGCCAAGAGCTAGCAAATTTATGCAGGCATAGTAGAATACTTGACAGGAACTGCTGTAGGACCGAATGCAGGGAGCAGTGAGGCCACATCTCAGATGAGATTCTCAATCTCAGCTGAACATCTTGGACCGAGGCAGTCAAAGCAAGTTCTTCGACTGTAAGCGGACAATGAGTGGTCCTCTACATTCATGCATATCTTTCTAAATAAAACTTTGATGAATGCACTACTACTGGCCACAACCCATATTCCGTAGATTGGAAACACAAAAAAGAAAACTTTAGACAAAAAAAAAAGTTTGAACAGGATGAAATTAACAGAAAGCACTACAAAGGTTTTTTTTTAGGCAAAAGACCATTAATATTAGGGTACCATTGAAAACTAAATCACTAGCTTTGTGTAGAGAAGTAGAAAACCAATTTTAAACTTCAAAATCTATCAGACACTCTAGAGGGAAAATATTCATAAGTTGTAACCAGCTCTTTCTTCCTCACAGACAGAGAGACGAGAGATTATGGCAAATTTTTCACTAAAAGAGACTGATGTTGCCAGATGATATTAGAAGAGAGTGGGTGAAAAGACTGGATAAAAAACCAGCCAGCATATAACGGCAAATAGAACCAAAATTCTCATGAATATCAACTTGGATACAGCATTATGAACCCAAGAGCAACATTCACACTTGGTTTAAGGAGAACATCAAATCCCAACCTCCCTGGAACAGATTAGGTACCTGTCAGACGTGTGATGCCATTCCTCATCCTTAATATGAACATAAAGAAAGACCACTATAATTTGCGGTGAGGCGCGTCATATCCACAGAGATTCAACAAACAGAAGCATGTAGAAGCAGGGCAGTGAAGAACTAGCGATGCAGCCAGCTGGGATCCACAATATTTGAAATTGAAGATCCCACAGCAGGGCAGTGAAGAACGCAACCACAGAGTGTAGAAGCAGAAAACCAATGAAGCAGTACCAGGAAGACACCTCGGCACAAGAAAACAAAAACATAACTCTTTAGCAACATTCTTTGTGATATTTTCTTCATAAAAGTAACAGCTACCATGAAATCCAAAATAAAGGTCCCTACGATATAGGTTCTTAAAATGGGTGACATTAAGAAAAAACAGAACCAGCACTTATGATACCAAAGTACTGAAACTAAACCAAAACCATCAGTTCAAGCTGAGGGTGTGGCCTCACTTACACAAGCTGTGATCAACTCAAGGACAGTAACACAGAAATCGGAAAACTCCTGGAAAAGTCGTGCAATCATCTCTCCCATTCAGCTTCGGCTTCTGCGGCGGTCTCTAAGTCCATTTCTGCATATAAATCAGCGCATAAACTAAGGAAACAGTGCAGAAATCATGAAAATAAGCAAATAACCATGTCAAAGTATCCAAACAAAATCATGAAAATAAGTTGTTGCAGAAATTCCAACGTTAACCATGTATATGCTATAAATATAATACAGAAATGCCAGCTGAGTTCACATAAATAAAAAACCTAAATCTCTAATAGAAACTTTACCCATTAGCATATGGAACTTCATCTCGGCCCCGATATGGAGACCGGCTATAGCTGCGACCACGGGGTGACGGGCTTCGACGCCTAGGGGAACGCCCACGAGGACTATAACTCCTGCTTCAAGGAGCAAATCAGACGAAACAGATAGAGATGCAGCAATTTCAGGTGACGATTCATAAATATCAGAAGAATTTCAAATGGCTAAAAGATTCCTAGCCAATGATATCATCCTTCAGTTGCTCACCTGCGACCATAACTTGGGCTCCTTCGATACCTAGGAGGGCTCCGACTTCTACGTCTACCAGGAGCTCCACGCGATCTGCACTCACGAGCAAAATGGCCAGCCTCTCCACACTCGTAACACTTCAAATCAGAGCCTCCAGAG
This sequence comes from Petunia x hybrida, assembly GCA_037355625.1. Lineage (NCBI taxonomy): Eukaryota > Viridiplantae > Streptophyta > Magnoliopsida > Solanales > Solanaceae > Petunia > Petunia x hybrida. Next base: position 44,815 of record JBBBVM010000150.1, read on the forward strand.
CGACCACGACCTCCTCCACGGCCCCCACCACCTCCTCCTCTAGAATTATGTGAGAGCTCCACCCTCCATTTATTTTTACCTATTTCACAACATCATGGATAAATTACCTTCAAGTGGTGCTTCATAGCTCAACATATCACCGGTGTTTAGATATGCTAAGGTACAGAAACAAAATAGACAAACATCCACATACAAACTAATAAAATTAAGGTTTAAGCTCAGAGCAAGGTCAAATATAGTGTGACATGGCCATCACAAATGTGACATGGCCATCACAAAATAAAAGAAACTCAATCAAGAAGCTTCAGAAAATGCACAAGTTGGTTCAAAAAGTCAAATAACCACATAAGTTGGTTCAAAAAGTCAAATAACCATACCATCCAGTTCTCTGATTGCATCTTCTGCATCTCGTCGGTCATCAAAGTCAATAAAGGCATAGCCAGGGGGGCGTCTTGCAACCCAAACACTGTAAAAGAAATTGTGAGTTGGGAATGATAGACAATAAAGCAGTTACATATCATAAATTTAATCGCTACAAAGTGAACAGAAAATATAATGTCTTCCAACTTTCCATTAACGAGAAGGAACCCAAACAATAATAAGCATCTTATAATGAAAATAATAACAATGGGCTTTAGTTGCAGCAAGGCCTAAGGTGCGCGAAGCCTCCGCAAATTATAACCAAAGAAAACAAATTGCACAACATTCAATTGTGTGATGGGAAGTTAAGGACTCTCAAAAGTTCTTTGATTCAGGTAAGCATGGAGGAAAATAACAAGGGCAAAGATTCAGTTGTCCAATACAACAGTGCATGCCAATCACAAAGAGATGTAAATATTGGAGCTTCCCTTTACCTTCTTATAACTCCAAAGTTACGGAATTCATCTTCAAGCTCTCTTTCAGTGACCTCTGGGTCCAGATTTCCAACATAGACTCTTGACATCTTGAGTACACACCTACTGGGGAAAACAAAACGTACAGCCAGCTATTGATATTCTTCAAGACACCATAATTTCCTCAACTATCAGTGAAATCTTTCCATTCAAATTTCCAAACTTTCAGCGTTACTAGGGTGTAAATTCCTTCAGAAAACCATTTTGATAAACTGACCGCATATATGGATAAATCACAAGGTAAAGAAATAATTAAACAGTTAAGTCAATGAAACAAAATATCAATGCTATAACAAGGAAACTGGATTTTTACCTACTTGCTAATTACTCTTTTACGACAGTTCAAACTGCACCCAATAGCAAAAGACAACTAGATCCTTCCACATCAAAGAATTATTACTTTCTTTAACGAAGAAATCCTAAAGGGCCAGTGGCACACAGTTGTGTACTCAGTGGATACCAGACCCCTGTCCCTCTACCCTTTTCCGCTAAAATACCAAGTTGAGCTCTAACCCGTGACGAGCGCCTAAGCCAGACATCACAAGCTGAGCTCTTAACAGTAGATCAAATCCCGGGACAATTATTACCCGGAATAAACCCTAGATCCATTCAACAGCTCAATAAATCATTGCTCCAAATAAGTTTGAAAACAAAATTTAAAAAAAAAAAAAAAAAAGATAAATTTATTACACAATAAATCTATAAATAAGAGGAAATTGAGGCGAACCTGAAACCCTAGCGAAGATTTGCAAAAACCCTAGCGAAATTACACACACTACTGTGGGTAAGAAAGTGGAGAGAGAGAGAGAGGGAGAGAAGAAATTTTAGGGATTTTAAGATTCGGTTGATTTATTGACCCGGAAGGAAGAAAGAAATTTGCACAATAATGTACTAGTAGTAATAATACTATAGTCCTGAGTAGGGGTGCAAAACCGAACCGGTACCGATAGCCGAACCGTTACCGCTACCGATAAGCATAATGGTATCGGTATAACGGTTATTGGTTCGGTAATGGTATTAATTTCCAATACCGATAAGATATCGGTACGGTAACGGTTTCTATATCTCTTTACCATTACCGTACCGATAACCGATAAGGTTTTTTAATAATTTTTATATATTTTATTTTATTTATTATTAGTATATTAAGTCATTTAAACTCTTAATTTATAATATTAACTTATACGTTAAACTTCAATTATTATTATTATTTTTGGTGGTTATATGTCAATACTCATACACTTTAATTAATGAGTCCGACCTATTTTATAATTAATTTTGCTTTCTCGGATCATTGATCAGACTTTTTTATCTTTTCTTTTTCTATTTCATTATTTTGTGTTATGTTAGCATATTGTTAAGACTTGTTGATTGCACTTGTTTACTTAGTTTGTGTGGATGATTTGTCTATTACTTTAGTGGTTATTCATATTAATTAAAAAATGTTACCTATTGACAACCATCCACCAAGAATTCACCATTACTTCGGTGTACCGGTTACCGAACCGTTAACTACCGAACCGTTAAGAACCGATAACCGTTAACCGATAGCTTATTGGTACGGTATTGGTTTTACATAATTACATACCGTTAACCGATATACCGTTACCGATAAGCTCAAAACCGAACCGTACCGCCCCATGAACACCCCTAGTCCTGAGAGGGTTCAGGTTTGGTTCGACTCGATTTTAAAAAAGTCAAACCAATTAAGTCGATCTTTACATATTTAAGCCAAATCAGATCAATTAAATCGATATTTTATCTGTTTGATGTTTGTCGGATATTTCAATCTATTTGGTTTGTATTGATTTTCTTTCTTTCTAAATATGTGACATGAAAGACTATATTTTATCATAACACAACCATGCAACTTCTTTTTAAAGAAAAGATTTTTTTAATCTATAATCAAGTTACATATGTAGCTCTAATTAAGAAATCATATGTATTGTCTAAATTTTTAACTATTTTCAAGGAACTTAATAAAACTTTTCCTAGCTAATTTTTCTTGTGCGAAAAATTGAAGAGCTATCATTTACTAAGATATTTTAATGCTAATTGAATTAAACAATAATGACCGATCAAATGACTCAAAGACAAAGTAATCTTTAATATGAGATAGATTATTGGGTTTATCAAATAAATAGTCTGTTTGGTCAAGCTTCTCCGAAGCCAAAAGTATTTTTTTCAAGAAAAAAATGCTTTTGAAGTATTTGGCCAAAAGAAAAAAAATGCTTTTGAGAAGAAGTAGAAGCAATTTTTATACTATTGGGGAGAAGATACAAATTTCTGCTTTTCCTCAGAAGCAAAAGCAGAACCGGTTTATGAATTTTTCAAGACAAAATATCCTTATCAAAAATATTTATTTACAATACTATTGTTAATTATTTTAACTAAAATATTCCTCAAGTATAAATAAAATTTTGTTCCCCGCTTCTCTCTTTTAGTTTAACTTTATTCCTATTAATTAAAATAATATATATATAAAACTAAATGAAAATAATCGAAATTAAATTAAGTCTATCATAAAAATATATTTAATTTTTTTTTACCTTTTAAATAATATTGATTGCAAACTGAACCTTAATAATGCTCTTTTTCGTAATTTGACACTCGAAAGCACTTTTTATAAAGATTATCCAAACATATTTAGTTAAGAAAAACACTTTTAATTGAGCTGACCAAACATAAATTGCTTATTATTCAAAAGTACTTATTTTAAAAGTACTTCTGACAAAAGTACTTTTTAGAATAAGCAGTTTCTGGCAGCTGGGCCAAACAGGCTCAAAGCCTAGTAATTAATAGATTGTAAAAATAAAAGACTTGGATTAATGTAAAGGGAAAAGTATACTAGAACTCAAGAGTTCAAGATTTAAATATAAACTGTAAATTTATAATTGAATTTTATATAAAAATACACCTACTACATATGTAATTATAGTTTTTATATGGGCAATAATCTACTTGGTTTGACTTAGTTATTTTGATATTTTCGTTAATCAAACCAAACAAAATTTTATGAATTAAAAAAATTAAAATCAAATCAAATTTTAAAACTAAAAATAATAACCAAATTAAACATAAAAATGTTTGTTTTGTTTATCAGTTTGAGTCGATTTTTTAGTTTGGATCGAGTTTTTGGTTTTCCGTGTACACCAAGATAGTCATACTACTTACAAGTTCAAACGAAGATGTTCCCTCATTTTGCGTAGATCTAAATAGATTGTTACATTTGTTTTCTAATATAAGACTATTGGTTATGTGATAGACTCATCCAAAAGTTGCTCAATATAGAACAAAGAAGTTGCTAGACGATAATACTTTGGCTTTGATTTTTGGAGACACCGTCGCTGATTGTATGAATGGATGTGAAATTAATGATGCTGAGGATTTTCAAAATCAGTTTTTTGGTGATGAGATAGTTTGTGAAATAAAATACTACTACTAGTTTTGAAGATACACAATCTATTGACGGTGACCTTGGTTGTTTTGATCAAAACAATATAAGCTTTACAAGTACTGAAACAACTCAAGCAACTGGTAAAAATAAGAGAGTAGAAAAGGACGTTTAGCCGAACAACACAAACTTGATATCTCGTCAAAAAAGAATTAGAGATTTTATTGAAATTAGCTTGGCTAAATCTGTTGATAGATGGAAAGAAATTGGTGAAGAACAAATAAGGCTATAAAAGAACCAAAATGCACTTCAGTTGAGAAATTAATGTCTTTGATAAAGGAACTATAGTTGGCTGATGAATTGAATATACAACTTATTGACGTCCTTGCAAATGAGAGAAATGCTGTTTTTTTGCTGCTATGACTTAGGGGCGGATTTACGTGGTAACTACCGGGTGCCACGGCACCTGCAAGCTTCGGCGGGATTTTGTATATATACGTATATTTTTCAGCAAAATGGTACAAGTATTACAATTGGCACTCATAGTAAACATAAGCAAAATAGTCCCACTGGTTAAGGGTGCATTTCATCTTCCTAGTGTTTGGTGTTCGAATCCCCCTTCAATCATCTTTTTTAACTTTCTTTCTCTTATAGCAAGTATAGACAATTTGCAAAGTCACAGACTATGTGTACTCTCCCACGTGGGCTTCTCCTTTTCTTTTCACCTTATAATCCCTCCTTCTCTCTTATTGTTTCTTTTTGTTGTTGTTTTTATTTTTTAAGTATTTCCACTAATCTTATTCCATGAGGAATTTATTTTAATAATAACTTTGAATTAATTTTTGATGATACTATATTAATCTATATATATATATATATATGTAAAATAATTTGGATAATATTTTTTACTGACTTTTAAAAAATCAAATAACCATTTAATAGATCTTTTCAGTTAATTCTTATAAATTTTTGTGTATGTAAGTATATGTGTGTGTGTGTATGTTTTTCATAATATATAGTAATTTAAACAAGTATGAAAAAAATAACTAAATTAAACTTGATTTATTTGTCTATTGAAAACAAAAGAGCTTAATAAACCTAACTGAAGTAACAAAAACCGTCTCGACCCGACCCGTTTTTCTTATTCGGCCTTTGTAGCTAAAAGTAGACACCAAAACCGGCATCCACAACCTTCAAATCCTGGATCCGCCCTTGCTATGACTCCTGATATGAGAAAGAAATGGATTCTCAGCAATCTTGACTTATTTTGATGTTTTGTTGCTTCATGAAATTGTATTTTATTTTCTTTTGAATCATGATCCAACAGTTATATTTGAAACTTATTTTGTGAAGTTGAACTTAGTTTATAGTTTCTAAAAGTATCATATTTCTCTTTTGGCATCACAGTTGTAAATATTGGTTTTTTCTTGGCAAATGAAGATCAATTTATGATATTTCTTGCGAAATGTGTGCTTTTAATTAGCATTATTAGAAAATATTTAGGTGTTGGACCAAAAGAAAGAGTACACCGATCAATTTTAACAAGAGCATAATTTATCAAAGATTTGATTGAAGGACGCCCACGTGGATGTTATGACCTACTACGTACGAATATGGAATGTTTGTTACAACTTGCAGATGAGATGAGAACAAGAGACCTATTAACCTATTCAAGGACAGTTAGAGTTGAGGAACAATTGGATGTATTTATATTTACTTTAGCTCTTAATAATGAAAGGAATCGAGTTGTGCAAAATTATTTTCAACATTCAGGAGAATTATTAGTCGTTACTTCAACAAGTGCTTGAAAGCTTATATACCACTAGAAAAATATTATGTTAAGAAAGCAAGAAAATGTGTCCCTCAAGAGTTATCTGCTAATCCAATTTTCTTGGTTCAAGGTTAGTTTTTTACGTTGCATTTTATTTTTATTAAGTAAGAATTATTATTTGTTCTTGCTATACCATAAAATCAAATAATTTTTGAAGGGTTGTATTGGAGCTATAGATGGAGCTCATATCCCTACATGTGTTCATGTGGAAGAGCGACGAAGATATAGAAATTGTAAAGGTGTTCTCTCTCAAAAGTTCTTGCTGTGGTAGATTTCGGTATGAATTTTCAATACATGCTGGTTGGGAAGACTCTACCTCAGACTCTAGAGTATTAAGAATTGTTGTTTGGGAGCGATCACAAAATAGGTTGAAAGTTCCCAATGGTAATTTGCTAATTTTAATCATACATTTATTATTCATTAATTTTTTATTTCTAAAATATTCAAATAGTTACTTGTGACTCTGTAGGAAATTATTACATAGTCGATGCAGGCTACACAATTACAAAGGACTTCTAGCACCTTATACGGTATCATTTGAAAGAATGGAGCCAAACACAAGCACCAAAAATTACTGGCGAGCTCTTTATCTTGAGGCACTCAAAACTTCGAAATGTAGTGGAGAGGACATTTGTTGATTTTTTTTAGAAAAAAAAAAAAAGATTCCCTATATTAACAACTCCTCCTTCATATACCATAAAAAAATAAGATTGGATTGTACTAGCATGTTGTATACTTCATAATTTCATTCGAAAGTAGAATTGAGAAGATGTATACTTTGAAGAACACATGGACGAGGAGATGGAAGATTCCCACAATCTGAATGATGTTGATTCAAATTCAGATTATGAAGAATTTGGAGAAGGACCAACAGATGTTGACAAACAATATATGTGCAATCTAACAGAAGGAATCCTCAACAAATATGGAATGCTAGTGCAAGTAGATATAATTACCTATCAATTTTTGTTGCACAAATTTTCCTACGAGGAAGACATGTTAAAAATCATATTATAATTTACTAGATTTATTTTCTTTTAAGTGGTATTATACAGATAAAATATATTGGGTAGTTTTATTTTAAATTTAAGAAAATATTTAGATGTGTGATTACACTTGTGTAAGCAAACAAGACGCAGGAAATTATAATATAATTACAGTGTGGCAACCAAACAGGTCTTTGTAATCACTATACTGTGCAATTACTAGGCTGTATAATTACTACCTCAGTAATTACACTAGTCAGAGGTTTTTATATTGCCAAAGAAAATCATTAAGAGCATATGTAGAAGATTTCTGTGGACAGGTAGTGCTGAAGCCTCAAAGAGAGCTCTGATTGCATGGGAAAAACTGTGCTACCCTACTGCAGGGGGCATTAACCTACTGGACCCGAATAGTTGGAACAGAGCAGCCATTGGCAAGCTTTTATGGTGTTTAAGCAAGAAGAAAGACACACTCTGGATTCAATGGATCCACCCACTGCTATTACACCCAAGGCCAATGTGTCAGTGCTGCAAAAGCCAAGCAGGCATCCTGGATGATACAGAAGATCATAGGTGTACAGGAAAGCTGGGACAAAATAGGTTTTACAAGTGACAGGCTGAAGCAACTAAAGTCCTACTCTATCAAAGATGTATATCTGAAGCTAAGAGGGGACTTTGCCAAAGTTCCCTGGAGACTTGTATACAATAACTATAGCCCTCCAAGAATGCAATTCATTTTGCTGTTGGCCATTCATTCTAGACTGAGCATAAGAGACAGGCTAAAACTATAGAAGGTGACTGCAGATGATATATGTCCAATATGTGAGAGTGCCTTAGAGACCCATGAACACCTGTTCTTTGAGTGTGCATATGCAGCAGAGATATGGAGCAGGTTACTATGCTGGCTAGGTGTTAATCGAGCACCACTAGGATGGCAGGATGAGCTAAATTGGGCAAGTAACAATGCAAAGGTAATGTCTTCAACAGCTGAAATATATAGAATGTCTCTCACAGCTGCTGTGTACCATGTTTGGCAAGAAAGAAATGCTAGAGTATTCCAACAAGTCAAGAGAGACCCACAGACTAGAGTGAAGGAAATTATTCAGCAGGTCCATTGCGGAGGCAGTTCAAGAAAGAAGTTGAAGAAAGCACTAGCCCATCTTGATTTCTACCCAGGATCAAATTAGAACTAGATACTGTTTTGTAGTTAGATATGTTAGCTGATATGTTAGTTATGGTAGTTAGATGTTACTGTATTCTAGGGATGTCCAGATACTATTTTTCTTCTCTTGAGCCGTAAACGTTTGGTATTAATGAAAATTTAATTATCAAAAAAAAAAAAATTACACTGCCTAGTAATTACGTACTGTGTATCTTCCAAATAGACCCTTAACAGATTTTAAAAACGGGAATTGTGAGGGAAAAAAGGGAGGAAAGTAAAGCAACTAAAACAGAGAAAGGTAAGGAATCGAAAGGACATGTGAAGGGGAGAAAAGTCAAGTCAAGTCAAGTCATGATTGTTAAATTATGAAAGTGAAGTCAAAGTGACAGTGAGGTTAGAGTGTGAGGTGATGTAGACGGGGTTAGGTTGTAGAATCAAAACTTTACAGTTTCGCAAGGTCTCCTAAGTTAATGAGCTAAAACGAGACTTTGATTTGAACAAAATCAGTAAATTCTTAGTAACATTCATGTTCTCAGACGTACCATAAAATGGATGAGTATGTTGATTTTTGCTAAACTTGAAATCATGAGTGATTTCCACAAATGGCATTTGGCAAAGATAAAATAATACTATTAGTCTAAGCAGGATCATTCCCATTGGCCACAACCATAGACTTGTTGGCGAACTTGTTTATGATCTAAACTAGCTATACTCGATGAAGAAGATGATTGAAAGAGTGTTCGAAAGAATTCACATTATTTCTTTATTAATTCGTCCCAAAAAGAATGACATACTACTTAAATTAATTCTACAAGTTACCAACGTATTGACATCTTATTTAACTTGTTTGTTCATACTAATAAGTAGCATAAATAATTTGTGAGAATTGCCCACTTAAGTTGGTAAATTCAGTTTTTCTTGAATGTAAAATACCCAATGTACAGAGTTAAGTTTTATTTTTTAAACAAAATGGACATAGCTATTTACAAAAGGAGTGTTTAATACTGAATACATTTACATTGAACTTGTTTTCCAGAATAATTCTAGTATATCCAGATTTAACCCTTGTTTTCCCAAGGTTTTCAATCCAATATTTACTTTATACTGGCAAAACAACATTTGAAATGACAGGAAACTAATGAAACAGATCAAAAGAAATCAAAGCCAGCCTATCTGGATATGTTCGATATGCATCAAACAAACTTGGTTTGCAGTCCTGGCAAAGGCTTTAATACATGAAGGCAAAAACCAAAATGAAAGTGAAGTAGATTTCACTGAGCAAATCTTGTTAAGAAAATTAAAAAAAAACATGATATTTGATGTTCAAGAAAAGAAAAATATACGTGCCTGAATCAGATTATGTATCTAAAAGTACAACCTCAAGTAACTAGAGTGAAGAGAATGATGAAAACGAAAAAGGACTATTTGAAAAATACAATTTTGAGGGCTTATGTTTTCTTGTTGGGTCCAAAGACATACTTGATGATAGAATCTTTGATCGATAGCAATTCTGGAAACTCCTTTTTCAGCTTAGCTGTGTCAAGCTCATTGTTACTTCTTGGTGCAACGATCACTTTTGCTTGTTCTTGAAGATCAAAATTCTGCCACTTGAACTTGGGATCAATGTATTCTCTGTACATCTCTAGAATCTCATTGTGGCTGACAACTCCTGGATTGGTGAAATTCCATATCCCTCTGCAGTTTCTCTTTGCCATCTCAATAGAGATTGGTAGCAGCTCATCTAGCACTGTCATGCTATTTGGGATGTTTACCACTTTATCATAACGCGTGATCTTTGTGATGAAGTTTCTCGGGTTGCTAAGATCAGATGATATTGGCATTCTTACTCTGAGGGTACAAACATTTTCATATTCTTTCAGAAGCTCCTCAACCTACACATATTACCAGAATGCTTCAGCTGTGATGTTATAGTATCGAATCAAATTTGAAACATTTTCAGAAATCTTGTTAAAATGCTTCAATTCCTGACCAAGCTCTTTAGTTATGGAAAAGAAAATGCAGGTGATAGAACAAATCATTTGAAATTGTAGACAATTAGTTAGGAGTAAAGAAATGTTTCAATTAAAATGAACTAGATACCATGGCTTTTGTCTTGGAGTAGAAGGATCCTGTAAAATTTGGTTTGTCTTCCTCCTTGAATCCAATGCCTGAGCCTAGTGGGTGCTTCTCATCATACTCAAATATGCAACCTGTCGCGAAATTCATCACCAAGATATCTGCTTCTCTACAAATATCAGCCAAAGTTAGTGTACCAGCAACATTAGTTCTAATTGTCTCAACTTTATGTGATTCACACCAATCCACATTAGGCCTCCCAGTAACACCAGCTGCATTGAAGACATGTGTTGGCTTTACTCTTATCATGTCATGCATTAACGAATTCCTATCCTGCAATCGTCCTAACCCATACTCGTATGCTATTCCACGTTCTTCACAAATCTTTCCTAGCAACCCTCCGATCCAACCAGTTCTTCCATAAATCAAGAACTTCAAGTCCGAGCCACAGCCCTTCTTATTTCCTTTTATAAGCTGCAATAGACACCCTTCATCATGTGAAGGCACAATGTTTGAAATTCTTGGATGTGGGTGAAGGGCTCCGGTTATATCACCCCACCAATCAGGATTTCTGGTGTACCATTCGAGGGTCTTCTTTAGCCCTTCCTCCCAAGGGGTTCTTTCTTGCCACCCTAACTTCTTAAGCTTTTGATCATCCAAGAAATACCTTTGGTCATTAAAAGGCCTGTCTTGCACAAACTCGATAACTTCTTGAGCGTTCAAGCCGAATAATTTACATATGTCCTCAGCCACATCCAAAACTCGCCTCTCCTTCTTAGTGCCAATGTTATACACATGTCCAATGACCCCTTTATGCAGTATCACATCGAATGCCTCAGCAACATCATCGGAGTACAAATAGCTCCTAACATTTGATCCATCCCCATGAATGGGCAAACGCTCACCCTTCATTGCAAGAATAATGAACTTTGGAATCAACTTCTCAGGGAACTGATTTGGGCCATACACATTATTCCCTCGGGTTGTGATTGTCGGTAGGCCATAAGACCTATGGTATGCCATGACAAGCATTTCAGCTCCAGCTTTAGTTGCAGAGTATGGATTAGTAGGAAGGAGTTGAGAAGCTTCAGGATTGCCAATATCAGTCTCCAAATCAGTCTCACCATAAACTTCATCTGTACTAACATGAATGAATCTCTTGATACCTTTAGTCAACTTACAAGCTTCAAGAAGTACATGAGTACCATAAATATTATTGATTGTGAATTCAAATGAGTTTCCAAATGAATTATCCACATGAGTCTGTGCTGCAAAATGCATAATTGTGTCAATCTTCTCCTCAACCAAAAGATGGTTGATAAGATCAGCACTCGTAATATCAGCCTTGACAAACTTGAAGTTCGGAGATGAGTAACTTGGCTGCAAATTCTTTAGACTCGAACAATAATCGAGCTTGTCAAGAGCAACAATCCTATAGTCAGGATAAAGCTTGGTCAACCTGTTGGTTACATGAGAGGGAATGAACCCTGCTGCACCAGTTATGAGGATGTTTTTTGGTACATAAGGAGCTCGTTCGGACGACATCCCTTTTTGCTGCTATTTCAATGCACTGTTACAGAATCATAGGAAAGAACCACTAAGGTGATTGCTTAACATGTAAAACAGAATAATGGCTTATAAGTTTTATTAGTTCTAGTGACCTGAAATTTACTACTTTGTGCTACCAATACATTTAGCTATCTTTATGAAGTCAGTTAAGTTTAACAAATATTATTTGTTCTTTGGATGTAAGTAACATCAGAACAATGCAAAGAAATGCTACATTGTTAGTGTGTTTTAACCGACTATAACAAGTTATAATCATCTTTTCCAGGTTATTATATCAAGCTTACTATGAAGAGTATCTTGTAAGTCAACTTAACCTGATGATATAAAGAAGGTATGCAATACGTAACTTGAACTATATTATTTTCTACTCTCTTGGAAGGTATATGAGTTTATAAACTCTTATAAGGAGCTTATCCGATAAAATATTTGTATGTCCCATAAGGCATAGACTCTCCTTAACGAATTAATAGGGTGAGTCATGGGCAAATCAAATCCGACATTCTAAATGTGCTGAAAGTGGTTTTATCTTTTTGTAAGAAATTCTTAGTAAATTGATCTGCTCTTACCCTCATGCGTACTGATCATAGACTATCTGATATCACAAATTTACTGGAAAATCAAGTCCATCATTCTAAATGGACAAAGGTGTCCTGCACTCAATCACCCCCCTGCCACCCCTCTATTTTTTTTTGTCTCCCTGGAGAATCATTACTCTTGTACTACACATTAATTGATCTTAGGCACACAAAGGTGTGGCTTAGCGGTCATATGAAATTGATGAAAAACTATGGGAGAGAAGGGTTCAAATCCTAACTCTTGGTGGGCGGATTACATAAGAGGAAATAGGTACCTAATGGAGTAATAGCCCAAAGACCACCCTTATATATAATGAAATAATTTATTTAAGTTTATTTTGGACATGATAAAACAATTGGATGCCTTTCTATTTGATTCCAAATCTAATCATGCAACAATAATGAGGAAACTAAATCAACAACACCGACAAATAGATCACAACAACATAAGTCAATAAAAAGAAAGACAGTATTGTGGCTTACACTTTTCACTTCATGGAATTTTAGAATCGCTTTCTTGGGTAAATATAGAGATTGTAGACGTAAAAAAGAAGGAAGCAAGAGTAATATGTTTGTTTTGCAGCTGCATGAATTTAGTGAAAGCTGAGGGAAAAAAAGATAAGAGTTAAATGGTATAGATAATCATACCAAAAAAGACTTTTGCTCAACTCAAAAGTATAGTAAAGAGATAGAAATGGATGTTGATGCGTGATAATAGCAAAATTAGTAGTAGTAGAGATTAAGCGGGTCTCTAGTTCCTCCTTTTCAGCTTCAAAATAAAACATGCGAACGAGGTGTTAATCCCATTTTACGTGATTACATTTGACACACCTACACTTCTTAAAATAACCATATCCTTACCATAGAAAAAAAAGTTTTAACTACACATATATTGTCCGCTTTCTTTCGTCAAACATTATACTGGTATTTACACTAAAGGTTAATGAAAGACAAGTGTCGTGTATATAAATAAATTTTCATTTAATTATGGTTAGATGACATGTATTCTCACTTTAATTTGTGACTATCATGATTAAATTGCTCGATTTGGTGTACATTTTTTTATTTTTGAGTACTACATACATTTTCATTGTCCTAAAAAATAGAAATTATCGACACGAATTAAGTAATTTATCTTGTGATGACTAGTTTTTGGAGAACTCACTGCAGATTCAGATACGGGCAGCTAGCTTACTTTGATGTCCATTTTAACAATACTTGATCCAAAAAAATTTGATTAATATTTCAAAACCTTCATGGCCTTGTTTATCAAGTAGATGCTATAAACATCTCCAATTTGGTTCTTTACTTTCTCTTCTTTCACCAGTGGCAGGTGAGTCAATTCCTTAATTTTACTTTTTACTGCCTCGTGATTTGGATTTGAGTCATTTGTTGGTCTTTGTGGATTTTGATTGCGTTTGGATTCAGGAATGAGATCCCCTCCATTAGTATTTGGTGCAATATTATTCAATAATATATACCATGTGTCCATCTACTTAATTTATGGATGAAATCATTTTATTACTAAACAACTAAATATGATAGTGTAATCTTAACCAAATTTTGAAAGAAAAAAAATAGAATAGCCTAAACGGCAGCGCACATTAACGGTGTGTGCTATTTCACATCACTCATAGGAAACTCAGAATGCTCGCATAAGATGAAGGCATGGACATTTTGCAGCTTAAAATGTCAAGTAATTTTTACCCTCTCGGTCATATTTCCTATATTTATTTTTATAATTATTCTAGATAATTTTTATTTCTTTAATATGTGAAGCACGGTAAGCCCTATGTTTTCTAGAAATGATGATCGTTATGTAAACGACTGTCGTTTAGGCCATAGTATTTTTTTTAAAAATAATTTTGTTTAAAATTACACTACCATATTTAGTTGTTTAGTAATTAGTACTCATCCATGACTTAAGTAGATGGACACATGGCATCAATTTATAGCCCTATTGAATAATATTGCACCAAATACTAATGGATGAGATCCCATTCCCATTTTTTGGCACTAATAGCCATACCGGGGTAAATTAGTTATTTCACTAAGAAATTTGGGGTATAATTATCACTTCCACGTGTTATTAGCCCGTTTATAACCCCATCCCATTTAACCTCGTTTAGCAGTTAAGCGTGCTTAGCCTAATTATTATTTTGTCTGGTCCATGCATTGAAGAAATAAAAAATGGCACGCCTATATTTACTTATAACCAAAAAATAAGGCATGCCTGTATTTACTAAACCAAAATAATAAATACTGTATAAAATTTGCAATACCATATAAACATTTGTGTACAAATACTTTCCCAACTGGAGATATAAAAGGGGCATATGTAATGAAACCTTAAAAGAAACTTACACCTTCTCTCTCATTTTTCATCATTTCGATATCATCTAGAGCTTCATCTTCTTTTTTTTCATCTTATTTCAAGTATGAAGAAACCTAAGTTTTATGTTGCATATCGTGGTAGGAGGCCATGTATATACCTTTCATGGTCTGAGTGTTCCTATATGACTAATGGTATGAAGGGAAGCTACTTCCAGTCATTCCAATCTTATGAGCAAGCATTTGAAGCTTACAACAACTGCCAGAAGGATTGTGTAATCGAAGGACCGTCTGGGAAAGAAGGTGCTTCAAGTCGATATATTTTGGGTGTTATAGTTGGAAGTTTGTTCGCTCTTTTCCTTGGTTATCTAGCAGTTCGTATTTATGCGCATGCATAATCTTTTGTGATGAATGATTAATGAAGGATGGTTATTAGATTTGTGGTGTCTATGTTCTTGAATTATATTAACTTGATTTTGAGTTAATCAAACATCTGTGTAATAGAAGGCACTTGTTGATTATCTATGTCTTTATTTTAAGTTAAGAATCATAGTTATTTGTTAGCAATGTTCATAAAACTCAAAGTTTAATGCTTTGTTCATTCAAAATTTTCAGACCTTCAATTAAGGGACAATGCATGGGATGAATCATCTGATTTGAGGTGTTTGATCATTAGACCATGTTTGTTAACTGTTAAAAGTCTTCATCTAATGAAAATAACGAGTGCTATGTGATTTTAGACGTTAAGTTAATGGACAATGCAGGGAATGAATCATATGATTTGAGGTGTTTGATCATTAGACCATGTTTTTTAATTGTTAAAAGTCTTGTTCAAATGAAAATAACGAGTGCTATGTGATTTCAGCTCAACAAAAATAACGAGTACAAGTGATTGTTCCATAATAACCAAGAAAATAACGAGTACAGAGGATAGATAAAAGATCAATAAGATCATACAACTGATTGTTCCAAAACTAACCAAAAAAGCTAAACAAGCATGCAATTATGGTTCCAAATCCTCATGATACATTTCAACTGCAAATCTCTCTCTGAAATTATGAATCGTGTTCTCGTTGAAACCCTCCATAGATTGACCATCCATAACAAACTCGATGAATTTCAAGGTATAAACAACACATGATTCAGCTCTTTCGACTTGTGGAAGACCCTCGACATACCTAACCTCCCATGGCTTGGCCAGTTTATCTCGAGGCAAATGGTCAAATTTTCCTGAGAATTTGAGCAACCTTAAAAACATCTTGCTGATGGGCACTATCAGTTCTAAAGCATCCCTTATGTAATCTTTGCGATTGCAGTCATAAATCTCAATCGCAGCATCATCAATAAGAAAAATAAAGGTGGCATAGTGCTTGTTTTCAATGTTCCACAAGTGAAATAGCCTTTTTGCTTCTATCCGAGGCTTACCATATGGAATTGGGTAAGCACCAACCACATATTTCAGTACAGCTCTATCAAATTCGTATTGTTGTATCACATCTTCAATGTCTTTATCTTTTGCAGTACAGGTAATAACAATCTCACCGTAGATGTCACGCAGATTTTGACATAAAGATACATCGATAATGATGTCCCCTGGATTGTAGTAGTCAGAGTAATCTTGCATGCGCCTTCACATCACCACCATTATTTCTTCCAGGTACTGCACAAAGATGTAAAATACATATCACCAAATTCATACATCAAGTAATATAAATTAATATAATAATAAAATGTGCACCCGACTTATATGAATTTAACTTACATCACTTTCCAACCAAGCGCCAAGTCTGCTCGACTCCTTGAACCATTTCCAGTCGCGCTTCACGCAAACACCCACATATAGTTCACTGGGCTTACTCCTCAGCCAGGAAAAGAATGCTTTCCTCTTCTCTCTATCAACAGGTTTGTAAAGATCAATTTCCATTAGATTACTCTCTCCTTTGGCCCTGATATTTGTTTCCTTTTCAGCACCCTCTACTCTCTTCTCACATACACCGCCTACGCTCGCATCACTTTTCTCATTCAGCTCTTGCAATATTTTTGAGAAGGCTAACATTGAGAGCCTCAGCACTTTGTACTCTTTCTAGCAACTGCATTTGCAGTTGTTGATCGGTGCCACAGTGTGCGAATTCCAGTGCCACTTTAGGCCCCAACAACATCACTTACGTAAGCTCTATCTCCACCCTCTTCCACTCCAGATTCTCCTAGAAAAGCATCACTTCCACCACCTCTATCTTCAGTCTCTTCCACTCCATCATCTCCTAAAAAAACATCACTTCCACCACCTCTATCTCCTGCCTCATATACTCCAACATCTTCTACAAAAGCATCACCTACACCACCTCTATCTCCCTGCTCTTCTGCACCATAATGTTGTGTTAGTAAAGAACTATCATCCATTCCAGTTGTATGTTGTGGTGGTTGGGACAGTTGATTGTCTTGCTCCACAGCATGTGCCTTTGTTATTGTTGTCGCCCCTTTCAACTCTTTCCTCAACCTATCGATTTATTCATCAGGTACATCGGGGAGTGGCCTAAATTCCCTTAAAGAAACTAGGTACGATTCCCGAAAAGTAGGGACAAGGAACGGATGCACCTCCGTCTGCAGTGAACAAATATAAAAGCAGTAACGAGCATAGGATCGAATGAAAATGAAAATCAAAAATGAAATTGTCTTTAGCTTACATCTACATGGTCACCTTCACATGCGCCAAATGGATCAACTGCTTGCCACCACGCCACCATCTTTTCACACTGCCACTTTAGCATCCTTGGCACCTTCGGCTCACATTCTTTGTGGATAATACTTCCAATTGAAGGTATAGCTTCATAAATCCAAGCCTTAAATTGAAGAATTAAAATCAGTCCATCATGCCAACTTATCAATTCAAACACACACAAGAACAAGAAAAAACCAAAGAAATTAGAAAGATTTATCGAAGAATCTACAACTTATAAACGGGACTGATATTGTCATTATCTAACGTAAGTTTGGGCTTATTCTTCAAGCTCTTCAACAGAAATGAAAAGGTTACAGTGGCCCATGGATAGTTCCCAAAGAACTCTAAATCGTCTGCAAACATTATCCAAGTATTCTCCACAAACTTGTTGTTAGGGGTCCTATCAGTACCATATGCACAAACCAAACCAAACCAAACCAAACCATGCTCATCTTGAACTTCTCTAAAGTGTCAAAGTCATCAGACTCTATTCTCGTCTCAAGGTCTGGCCCCGTTATTTTCTTTTTACCATTAAGTACTTTTTTCAAAAATGCACGAGCATTAGGACATTGCAGGATCAAATTGACCTCTTCTTCTGAGGGCCTAGCCCAGCATTCAAGACCAGTCACGATCACATATTCTCTCAGGCCAAAACAAAGTGGCTTGCTGATACGAGGCTAGATATTAAAATAAATTCTATACTTTTGCCTCGTGTTCATGCTTCGACTTGTGATATTTGTTGGTATTTCGAACGAAATTGCTCTTATTTGGTGTATTTTATGTTGTAGGAATTGAACATGGTGAATTGAGGAAAAAAGTGCAAGTTTTGGATTTAAAAATGAAGAATATTGAAGATTTCAAGTGATCCGTGTGCCACGCGAGTAACACGTGAAGAAATAGAATTTTCGCCTAGAAGTGAAGAAAAATTTCAGCGCATTTAGGTCGAATATGCGAGCACCACGCGAGCTGAAGTGTATGAAGAAACTGAGTCCGCGTGGCATGCGGGCGCCGTGCGGAGCAGAAATTCTGGCAAAAATTTAAGGGCTTTTTTGGTCTTTTGCTTAGTTTCCTACAGGGTATAAAAGCTTCTCTTGCCTCCTTTATGAACTATTAACCTAGAAAGGACCTATTCTACACCAAAAGAAGGCAAGAAAGAGAGAAGATCAAGATTCAAGGCTCTACTTCATCCATCTTTCCAGCTAATTGTTATTTTTACATGCTTGTAGTTATTTCTTGTCTTAGAACATGACTACGAGTGGCTAAATCACTCATTCTAGGGTTGATTGACCCAGTCTACATACTTGTGTGATTATAATTGTTGTGTTGTTAATAAATTTTGTAAATTCTTCCTATCTATGTTGTTTACAAATTGTTTGCTATTAATTGTAGGATCCCTAATTAATTGTCCCCTTTATTCTGATGATTACTAGGAATAGACTCATGAGTTAGGGTTAAACACATAGTAGTATTTCAACCTAAAACAAAGGCATTGCTTAGGTTGTCAAAACGGTGAATTAGGAATATTGATCCTTACTGTGAACCATAAGTGTAATCCTCCATATCTTCATTAGTTAATTGGAATAGTTAGTTAATGAAAGTTATGATTACTTGGATATTTGTAAACTTGGAGCACTTGTTCAATAGGAAGAGTTTAGGGGAAATTGTTAGCACAATACTTTAGCACAAGTGAGGAGTTGGGGAAATCAATCCTAGGTTTTCCATCTCTTGAATCAAATCTATCTTTCTACACTTGTTATTTACTTTCTTGTTTAGTAGTTTTAGTATAAGATCAAACCAAATATATAACCTTGAAGTTGGTTGAGTAGATAATTTAGCTAGATTAACTGCTAGAGTCATGTTCTCTATGGGATTCGACCTCGGGACTTTAAGTACCGAGCTATATTTGCTGCGACCTTTTAGTCCCTTTTATAGGGCGTAGTTGGGCTTGATCAAATTTTGGCGCCGTTGCCGGGAACACGGTGTATTTCTAGCTTTCTAGGATAGCTGAGTTGTTAGTTCAATTAACTTCATTCATGTACATATTTATTTAGTTTATTAAAAAATTAAAAAATATGGCATCAGGAAATAACATGTGGCTATGTGATCATCATTATGGTTGTGGCTAATACATCTTATTCTTCCCCGAGCCCTTATTATGATGATTCTTCTTTCTCTTATGATAATAGTAGGTGCAATGAAGTGGAGGATGATGAGGAAGAATATGAAGATGATTGAAGAAGATTTGGGACGCGGGCGTAGAGCACAACTATGCCGCATAGAAGCTCAAGTGAATCAGTTGGCTGCATTATTGGGAATTCAACAACCTCGCCAAGAAGACATGGAATTAGAAGAAGAAATCATGGCTATCATTGAAGATCTAAAACGTGAATTTCCATTGGAGGAGACAGGGGTTAAAAGCCAACAATCTAGCCATATGGTATGGGATGATGCTGAGGATGAAGATGTGGTACTAGAGTCAGACAAAAAAATTGAAGCTGAAATTCTAGTTGACTCTAAGTCGTGCCAGAAAGGGGATGTCAACATGGTGAAGGTGAGCGGGTTGCAACCACATTCTATACACTTCTCCACATTGTGTTTAGAGGGAGACATGGAAATTGAACCTTCTGAGTCAATTGAAGAGTTGAAGGATGATGTGTATAATGCTTACAATCTAGAATTTGTGATGCCATCTAGGCACGATGACAATCCTCGTTTGAAGGCCATTAAGTACAAAATGGTATATTTGATGTTTGGTTAAGAGCATAGCCGACAATTTGAAGATCTTCCTGAGTTAGCGGCTACGTTCAAAAAGAGATGCTTTGTTTTTGGCATTCAAGAACTTGTGCCACCTCAAGATCATAACCGGAGAGTTGAATTACAATTGGGGAGGCAATACATAAGCTCAAGTTGGAGGAAAAAATATTGACTTTGGGTTATGTCCTGCCACGACATTAAATAAGGTGCTTCTCGGGAGGCAACCCGTGATTGATTGTAATTTTATACAAAAATTAAAAAAAATATTATCTTTTGAAAGATATTACTTGGTGAGTTTCTTTGTTTTGCAGGTTTCAACTGGTTTGAAGTCTAAGTGTAGGATGCTTGCAACCTCATACGATTGGATGAAGATGTTCTGCTTGGGGGAAGTCTGAGTATCTCGTGTCCCAAGAAAGCTCACATGGATGTTCATTGAGCTTAGAGCCCCGGGGAGTTTCTCTATCACCCTTAGTTTTTATTTTTAATGCATTGAGGGCAATGCTTGATTTAGTGTGGGGTGGGAGTCTTCCTATTTGTGCTAATAATCCCTTTTGGTTTTTCTTTGTGCATCGGTTCTTTTCCAAAGGAAGTAGTTTGAACCGGGTATAGGTAGATTTTTTTTAAGGATTAGAGTGTAGTAATTGGATGGGTGAGTCTTGACTCCATGATTTGACTAGTTTTACATAGATATTTAATTTGGGGTATGTAAACTTCATGCATATATTCTACCATGATCCACTTGCCTTGAGAAACATTGAGTGCATTGTTTGAAGCCTATGAACATGATGTTGACTCTAGATTTTCTTGAGAGTTTGCTTGTGTTTGCTTTGTTTGAGAGCGGGAATTGAGCCGTTTTGAGT
>JBBBVM010000151.1:0-21844 GCA_037355625.1 Petunia x hybrida
CTCGAATAATAACAATAATAATAACAATAGCAATGATAATAAGTAATAACGATACTAGCATAATAATGTGAAAAATATAGAGGCAAAATATCCCAAATTTCAAATCCGTTGTGGTTAGAAGTTTAAATAGTTCCCAGCAGAGTCGTCATTCTATCGACACCCCTTTTTTTGAGCTGATTGAGATCGAAGGTCGGGTTCGACTAGGTAACTCGTTTGAGTTGGTTTTGAGTCGCCACCTAACATATTTTTTACAGCGTATTAGGACACCTATTTGTGTCTAAGTTGCTAAAGTTAACTCCAGATAGGCTTGCTTAACATGAGTTTCTAAGTAAGAAGTCCTTACGACTCGGGGAAAAGGTTTTAAGCATTTTTTTCGAGTCCCACGAAAGGTGGTTGCTGACCAAATTTGTTTTTTTGGGATTATGGTTCAAAATGTAAACCAACCATGTAAAATAAGGTAGCTACGCTAGAAAATGCCGAACTATTCTCGATATGGTCAATGTCTAAAGTATAGGATAATGTGTGAACTGGAAGTACAATTCTAATAAAATACATTCTAATTTAACAATAGCAAGGCTAAAAGGTAAGTTTATATTAAGAGTAAGGACATTTACAGAATTCAACCTTAAAACCTCACTATCACGTAAAAAAATCGCTCAAAGGCCAGTTTTGCCACTGTTCTTTGCTTTGAGGTCACTCTTTTTATTGATTTTGTATGAGAGGCCACTTTTTGGAACTTCAATCATGGTAGGCGGAACTTCAAACCACTACTTCATACCACAAGGGTTGAAGTTCAACTTTAGCCCACAAGAGTTGAAGTTTACGCATCTATGCCTAAAAGTTCAGCCCTTGCGGGTTGAAATTGAACTTTATACCTTAGGCATGAAGTTCAGCCCACAAGGTTTGAACATCAGCCCACAAGAATTGATGTTCCAAAAAGTGGCCTCTCATGTAAAACTACTAAAAAAATTGGCTTCAAACCAAAGACCACTGGCAAAAGTGGCTATTCATGCACTTTGCCCCGGTATCACGTGGTAGAGATTGCATTTTGGGCTTTTCACAAGTGACCGAACTAAACTGCCTAATTTCAATTTTGACCCAGCTTTAATTTACATTTTAAAAGAAGGTTAAAATTGGAATCGCATCTCAATTATGGGTTATTTTTGCAAAAAATCTGAATCTGGTAAAATAATAACTTTTATTTTTGAATCCCCAAGTATACACTGAGTTCTTTAATCATAAAGATAAGAAAAAAATTAGCGTTTAAAGGGTTGTTAACCATTTTGGACTGTATTTTGACAATAGTTATCAAGCACCAGAATCCGTATGACTATTGATATGGGGTGTTAAAAGTAATTTAAGAGTAGTATAGATATACTTTTTTAAAGGGGAATAGGAAAATAATTTTAAAGCAATAGTAATATATATATATATATATATATAAAAAGTCTTGTTTATGCAAAGTAAAGGTGCAAGCTTATAATAATAAAATTTTATAATTATGACATACAAAATATGATCAACTTAATTTCTTTAGCAATTTTCGAAAATACCTATAAGTATATAAATGTAAAGCTTGACCTCCAAAGCCTACACTCCCCCTCTAAACTATTAATAAGTTTTTTTTTGTAAAATTATTTTAAATATTACTTTAGAAAATACCTGCTTTTAAAATCTGGCCGGTTCATTTTTTTTTGCAGAAATGTCCCTTTTTTTTAGATGCTGTTTCAAATCCCCTGCTTATACTTGCAAATTCAGAATCAGTTTTCTTTACATAAAGACCTGTTACAGTTAAAATACAAATTTGAATTGCATAAACAGTCTCGTTTCCAGATTGACTTTCATATGTCAACTTGGCAGAAATAACTAGATTTTTAGTCATGCTGCATTTTTAGCCCTTTCTGATTTTTTGTAGAATATATCCCATATTATAAACTGGCTTTAAACCTGTCCTGTTTAACTATAATATTCAGATTCCAATGACATCCGATTTTTAACACTCTAGCAATGTAAAGAAAAAGTAAAGAGAAGGAACAAGGAAAGGCCATTTTAGCAGCGTATTTGCTACTTCACTGCTAACGTTTACAGCAGTTGATCCTACAGCGTTGCTCTGTGTGCATGTTAGTGAACTGGTAAGTTCCATCTGTCATACTCCAAGCATTGACACCCAAACTTTGGTGCTCAATTTCACATTACCAAGGCTAACTATCGTCATAGCCAGCACAAGCACAAACTTCTGCAAAGAAAAGAAATAATTATGGTATAGTCTCTGCGGCTATCCAATATTTAACCAGGTTTGACCTGGCTCATAACAAACCTGCTTACAAGGTTAGCGGGTGGCCAGAGCAATGTAGACAACTTCATATGGAAAAAGCAAACCAATATCACGAACTGAAATAACAACCTAAAGGAACATTCATTTAGTTTTAACGATTATATATATTATTAAACTTGAGAAACAACCAACAAAGAAATAAGACCTAAGTAATAGGTAGCAAAAGCCAATATTGGTAAGAAACAGTGAGATTTCAAGAAGAAGAAAGAGCGTCTTTCATGCTTTTCAAATAGAGAAGAAGAAGTCAATAAAAAGTTCCAATGTGTGTCTCTGTCTGAGAGAAAAGAGAGAGAAAGTAGTGTTTCGTTTGTAGGTGGAAAAGAGTAGTGCTTTCAGTGTATGAGAAGTATGAGAGGTGTTGGAAGTGCCTCAGAGGATAGAGGAGGAGTAGAAGAGAGTATGTAGCATTTTTTTGTGTAAGAAAAGTGTGTGAGTTGTCTTTAAGTTGTTTTCAGTGTCTAAAAGTGTGTGTATAGGTCTGATTTATATAGGTGTAAAGGAGTGGTCAATTCAAAATTTATATATTCATTGTTAAAAGTAAAAGGGAATCAGCAAAGGTGTTATAAGGAAGTTAGAGATAATCCTTTTAATCTACTTGAATAGAGGAATATTACAGCCCAAGGGTTTTCCTAAAATAAACTAGCCGTTTGAATTTGAAAAATAAGAGAAAATAATTTCCTTTTGCGAAAAGTTCAGCACGCTTATATGTATATTAATGTCAATCATCCAAGAATATAGCGTATCAATTTTGGAAGAAAGTATTGTGCCTTGATAGGGACTCTATAATTTGAAAGGATAGAAAATATATGCATGAGAGAGTTTTCAGCCTGTCAAATTCAATTCCATAGAATTCAATTAAAAGATATCTTCTCTTTCACGAAAAGAGAACTAATTGTATAGGTACAGATCCTTTCAAAGACTGGTTCCAATAGGTGTAAAGTCGTAACAAAGAAATCTCGAATTCAAACACAATCAATATCAATCTCCAAACAGGCGAACGCTTCGTGACTCGCTAATTGAAAATCAAAAGTTAAGGCATGAGCTTGCATACGAAATTACAATTAATGCTTAACTGACTCGAAACCGTCTAAATGATCGTGTAATGAGTCCATACAAATTCCTATTTAACTTTTATTATCTATTCGTATTTTTCAAACAAATGACGACAAGAACACTTGCAAAAATTTTCTAAGGCAATGTATTAAGCGAGAGCAAACATCATGCTATTATTTTTATGAGAATTCAAATAATTAAGTAAGAACAAATAACGAAGGAATAAAACAGGAAGTGTATTACCCATTTTAGCGTCGGTTCCTGTCGAATGAAGTAAGAGCCGGGTCGAGTCGCTTGATTTTTGATTCATCTTGCCCACAAAACTCTTGTTCTTCCCAAAACATATTGATATTGCTTTGATTCTGAAGATTGAGATGATTGATGTTCACAGTTCCTTTTTCTTTTTTTTGGATCCTAACGATAACGAAAGAGAGAAAGGAATTTCCTTTTCCATTTTCGTGTGAAAGAAACAAATGGGAGAGAGGGAAGGCTGTGGCGCCGAAATTAGTGGTGGTGTGGTGAAGCTGTGGTGGATGGTGGGTGTATCGGCTTGGGCAGATTGGTAAAGGGGTATACTGTGTGAGGGAGTGGGGCGGCGTGAGTTAAGGGAAAGGGTTACGAAAATGTTTTAGGTTTTGAGTGATAGGGAGTGTATAGTATAAAATTGTAAGAACAATCAAGGGCCATTGGATTATAGTAAGAAAGGACTGAGATTGTGCCACATAGGCATGTATGGTTGTGTGTATAGGCTGTGTGAGCATAAATATGTATATGAGTGTATATAAGGGTATATGTAGTGTATAGGGAGTGCATTTGGCTAATATTTAATCTTAAAATGCTAATAAGTAGAAATAAATATTTATTAAAATATGAATAATTTTGATAAATATTACTATAACGTAATAGCTAAATATGTATTGAAATAAAGGTGATTAAGCATAAGTACATCGTAGACAAATAATTAAGTGTATTAAATACGCAAATAATCACAAATTATGCATGTCTTTAGTAAATGACTTAAATGATGTAATTATGCAAGATAGTCGCAATTAATTAAACGTTGTATAAATAGGGGATTACAGATAGGGTTTACACATATAAATTCATGTCATCTAATGCAATTTTGGTTCAAAAAATTACTCTCATCTTTAAGTTAAATATAGCCAATTATAAAAAATGGAGGGACAAAATTTGGTGTCAACAAGTCTCAAATACTTTCAATGTTTCTGACTTGACTCCTTGTGTTGCAGGTAATGACGCTGTCGATGATGATTCTTTGATTTCAAAGGCGAAATCTTTTCATGAAGGGGCAAAACCTGTTCGTACCTTTGAGACCGTTCACGCGGAGTCAAGCAAAGGAGCTATAAGATGTTTGCCTACACTTAGTATGGAAGAGCATGGATGGAAAGAGGTTTGGAGAAGAGTTGAACGCGCGCAGCTTCAGTTACAGTGATGGGCGAATTGCCCCAGACTCAGAGTGGAGCACCCCAGACCTTTCCAAACTTGATAGCTCTAGAACTCCCAGGGAGGGCTACCTATATCTAAAGGCGGGACACCCAAGCTCAAACGACTTGAAAAATAGCTAAGTATGGATTTGAGAGCTCTCTGAAGTTTCTAGGGCGGAGCACCTACTGCTCAGTGCAGAAGGAGACCTCTATGATGTTTGCCTGAGGTGGGGCGCCCTTTTCCCGGGTGGAGGGGGG
Source organism: Petunia x hybrida (assembly GCA_037355625.1). Classification (NCBI taxonomy): domain Eukaryota; kingdom Viridiplantae; phylum Streptophyta; class Magnoliopsida; order Solanales; family Solanaceae; genus Petunia; species Petunia x hybrida. Next base: position 5,092 of record JBBBVM010000151.1, read on the forward strand.
GCCGCCCCTCTGTTGAGTTTTATGACGGGAACTAGTTTACTTTTTAAGACATTAATACTTTATTGGCCCTGCGTGGTATTGCTTATATAGCTAACTTGTGGCTATTTTTTAAATACATAGGCGTGTCTACCAAACAATATAAAAGGCCACACTTGGTTTATTTCATTCAGTTTACAACCTACAGATTATTGAACACCTATTTTGCTCTCCAGCAAATCCTTGTAAACTTGTCTCTTTTGGTGAAATCTAATTGAGCAATTTCATCTTTGATCAAACCGTTTGCAAGAAGCATCATCTTTTTGAGGATATTTTGCTTAGCGTTAGTGCTTCTTGACTGCAACAGGAATGTAACTAGACTAGTTCCTAATTATTGTCTTGTTTAATTCAATTTGTGTCTCGTTCTTATTATAGTTTCTTGTTTTCGCATTCTTCATTGCCTCACTTGTGGTCTAAAATAAGCCATGAATATATTTGTGGCTAAAACTCATCTCATTAAAGTTAAATGAGAAAGTTTCAAGTTAAATTATCTTCAAAATTAGAATTGTGCCATTATTTTGGAACAAACTAATAAGGAAATTGTGTCATCTTAATTGAAACAGAGGGAGTATATACTCTCCATCAGCTTATGTTGCACTACTTTTTTACTAGCCCAACACAAAAAACATAGTTCTATACTTAAAAATATTAAATTTTATACTTAATCACATATTGCTGAAGAAAATTAGGAAATAAGGAAAAATTAAATAAAGTTATCAACAAACTTAAATGCACCAGCTGCACTTACTTCACCTCTCCTCTGACACACCTATTGAAGAAAATTAAAAAAAATCCACAAACTTAGGGGACTTACCAGAGAAGCTGACAGTGAGCAGGAGACGCCGAGGAGGGGCCGATGGTGAGTGGGAGACGCCGAGGAGAGACTATTATGAAGGGACTTGCAGAGATCGATGGCCAACATCGATAGTGTATGTCGGTCACAAATAAATCTGGTTTAACCTGACTTTGCCCTAAAAATATTACGGACACCATCGGTTTACTAAAATAATTTTAATTTTATTTTACTTTACTGCTATACTAATAGATACCATCGATATAGAATAAACAATTTCTTTTATTTTATCATAAAATTGACAGACACCGTGGGTTAGTGTTTCGCGCAATACTATATCAATCGTGTCTATCAAAAAATTATTTTGCGCATAATCTGCTGGAGTTTGATATCTTGGCTGACTTGGGTCAGCAGTCAGCAACATCCTTTGAGAGTTGCTTGGAGGTAACTGAAATTATTTGTTGTTGGGAGACAGTTTTGTCTTGTTTGTTTTCCTCTGGAGGAGGAAGGGCTGGAAGTTCTTCCTTCTTTTTTCTGGGCATTTTATCTTTCCTGCAAGAATTCTCGAGTGAGAATAGCTTGCCATCTGGCAAATATATGTTTTGAGGCAAGGTTTTGTACATCCTTTTGTAAAACAAAATTTGCAGCTTTGCAATCAATTCTTAAAAGGAATTTTTGGTTTAGTAAATCAAGTTGAAATTTAGAAATGCGTAAAAAAATTGCTAAAATTTCCTTTTTTTAATTGTAGGATAATTTTGTTGAGCATTATTCCAATACTTAGATGCAAAAGCAATGATATGTTCTTTGCCATCTTTCTTTTGTTTTAGTATGCCACCATAACCAATGTCTGATGCATCTGTTTCAACAATTTTAAATGCAGAAGGATCAGGAAGAGATAAACAAGGAAGATGTTTAACTTTTAATTTTATTTGTTGGACAACGTTGGTATGAACATTAGTCCATGGAGGAGGAGCTTTTTAAATCTATTATGGAGAGGTTTTAGAAGATTGCTAAGACCTGGAATAAAATCAGATACATAATTAACACAACCTAAAAATCTTTGAAGCTGAGTTTTATCTAAGATTTGATTAGGAACTTATCAGCAAACTGAATTGATCTCTGGATAGGGACAATAGATATTGTGACCTAAAAATCGTATACTTATTTGAAAAAGACTATATAGTTTTTGAAAACACTAAGCCATTTTCTTTAATGGTATTAAAAAAGATTCTTAAATGTTTAAAATATTGATCGATGCTAGTAGAAAATACTAAGACATCATCAATGTAAAGGATAAAAAATTTTGAAAAATGATTAAAAACGTCATTCATGATTCTTTGAAATTCTGAAGGAGCATTTTTTAATCCAAATGGCATTACATTCCATTCGATTGCCCAAATAGAACAGTAAAAGCAGTTTTATATCGATCTCTTCGATCAATTTGAATTTGCCAAAAACCTGATTTTAAAAAAAAATAGTAGCAGCATAAATCCTCTGAAGTAAATCTCTTTTGTTTGGAATAGGGTATCTAGTCCAACGAGAGCTGTATTCAAGGGTTTGTAATTAATGACTAAAAGAGGGACACCTCGTTCAATTTCTGAGTTTTAGTTAACATAAAAAGCAGCACAACTCCGAGGGGATTTACTCGGAGAGATGATGTCTTTGTCAAGAAGATTTGTGATCTCACTATGGCAATGGATTGTTAGCTCGTGATTCATTTGGATAGGACGAGCTTTAGTAGGAATGGTTTTTTCATCGAAGTCAGGTTCATAAGGAAGTCTGACTATGTGTTTCTTCCGATTCCAAAAAGCTGTTGGTAAACCAGCACAAAGATCCTTTTGGATTTTTTCTTCTAAGGTTTTAACTTTAGACTGAAGAGAAGGATCTTGAAGCTGTTGCTGTAGCCTTTGAAATTATACTTCTTCTTTGAGGAAATTGATTTGGGCTTCTTTATGTTTTAAGGTAGACAAGACCTTCTTGATAGGAGGTTTATCAAAAGGGAGGAGGATCTTATTTTCTATGCACTCAATTTGGATGCCTTGGTTAGTGACCATAAAAGACATGATTTCTTGGATGAAAGGGGTGCCTAATATGACTGAGTTAGTAAGGTCTTTTATTAACAAGAAAGAAGTTGAGACTAACAAAGAAGAATTTTTTAAGGAAGTTCTAACTTCAACATCAGAGAGTGTGAAGCTAATTCCTAATTTTTTGCCATTGGCTGCTCTAAGGGCTTCTTTGATTTTTTCAAAGTATTTTGTTGGGATGAGTCCTTCTTGTATACAATTGAGATTTGCACCTGTGTCAAATAAGGCGACAGTATCTAAAGTAAAACACTTATTAATAACTAAGATAACCCTAATATGCCATTTCTGGATGGAAAGTCTAGAGAGGTAGTTAATGAAATCTTCCTGATCAACTGGTTTGGCTCTAGGATAATAGAGTTTTTGGGGTTGTCGCCAGTTGGAAGATCCTGTTCTAAGAGGAACAACTTCTAGAGAAGGATCATGATGAAATTGATCGGATTGTGTATGGGATTCTTGATCTGTATCTACCTCTCGAAAAACATCTATGATAGAAGCATCCTTAGTTACAGACTCTTTAGTTGACGAGTCTTGAACGACGAAGGTTTTCTCTATTTCAGAGATTCTATGTTGAAGGTCAGAAATTTGAGGGAAATCTTTAGATTGGTGACTCTAGAGTTCACTAGCAAAAGTCCTAGGGATCTCATAAGGTTTAAATAGTGGAATTGAAGATTTTTCGACTTTATTACTAGTAGATGTTGAAAAAGATGGTTTTGAAATTAAATATTCACCAAGAGTTTGTAAATACTTGTTTGTATAATTATTTTGTTCAAAGATGGTTTTAATATCTTTAACTGTGAAAGCTTTACTTTCAGGTTTTAATTTGAAAGGAGTAGCTACCACTTGGGTTTTACCATGATTTTTTGAAAATCCTTGTGGTGGAGGAAGTTCAGAGATAACATCTTCTCCAGTTGAAGTTTTCCAAATTTTTGAAACATTAATAGATTTAGAAAAAGAAAATTCTATATGGTGGTATTCAGCATAAGCTTCAAACCACTCAAAGAAATTAATTTGCTCTTGAATCAAGTTCAAGGATTGATAATAAATTTTTTGAAGATTTTTTCTTTCATTTCCTTGAAAGCTGTTAAAAAACCAAATTCTCTTAAAAAGGTTTTCAGGGGAATAAAATTCAGTCCTGGTTTTTTCTTTGTCAATTTGGAAATCTTTTTCTAAAATACCTAATTCAGCACCTAGAGATGAATAAGTAGGAGACTGAGGTCTTTCGAAGTTAACTTCAGTTGGAGGTGTTTCTACTGAGTATTCTGCTTGAGGAATCCTAGATTCGAAATTAACAATTTCGATTCTAGAAGGAAATGAAGAGACAGACTGTCTAGCAGACTGAGTCTCAAACTGCCTAAAGGTGAGGAAGGTACTCTTTGACTATGAGATCTTCGGAAGGAAATAGTTACATGTCCTCAAGAAGCTTTTGGATCTGGGACACATTAGTATTTTCTGGCTTCTGTGCTGGGGTAGCATCCTGCAAAAGCCAGTTTTGAGGTAAAGAAACCTGATCCCCGGATATAGGTCTTGGAACTGACAAAAGAGATCTTTGAAGATCTGTTTGGAAGAGAACAGTTTCTCCTTTATGAAGTGTTTCATGGCTCCAGAATTGAACGCTGAATTCAAAGTTTTGTATTGAATTCTATAGATAATTGCAATAGGAAGAGATCCAGTTTGGTTTTATAATTGGATGTCTTGACATTTATTGACAATGAGTCTAATATATTCCTATCTTTGAGGGATACAATAAAGTTGGGAAAGCAGTCAAAATAAATTAGTCCATTACAGAGACTGATTTCTACCATTCCTAAAAGGGAATCATTGAAGTATAGAAATCTAGAATCTCTAAGGCAGAGGAGGAGAGATGTATCTAGTCCTTCTATAGAAAGAGAGTTAACTGCAATTTGTACTAAATCAAAATAGAGATAGTTGTACTTTTTTCTATAATTTTTTTATAGATTTTGGGTTTAAAAACTTGATGTCCTCATGATCTGACTCAAGAGGAATGATTTGCTCGATGGTTGAAATGTGGTAGTCACTTGTAAAATTCCATCTAGACTTATAAATTATAGACTGGGGTGTTTAGGAATTTTTCAGTCATCAATTGATTGTTGTAAATCCGTAAAACTAACATCTTCTTTGAGTTTAGAGTTTGAAGAGGAAGAAAAGCATGTAGAACTAGAAGAGGAAGGAAAAGAATTTTTAGTGGAGGAAGAGAAAGGATGGAAGAATGCCATAGTAAGAGCTGCACAGAAAAATTTAGTCGATAAACAATAATGACCTAAATGCTTCCTGTTCTTGGATCTAGAGACCTATGGGTTCCATAAGGATAATTTTCAAGTTCTTAACTCAATAGTACGAGAACAAATAAGATTTAGAAATTAGAAATATAAGTACATATTTTCTTTAATACACAAAAATTAAATTAGCTTATGTTTTATGGAGTATCTTGACTAATGACCCAAGGGTTATAAATAGCCATCTGTAAGTTTACTGAGTAATTTTTCTTGGCAACCTAGCCATTTTACTCAGGAACACTACTTGCAGTGTAGATCTGAAAGGATCACAATGCTATTAGTTAAGAGATCTTCTTAATACATAAGTAAATTTAATAAAAGTGCATGTAAGAGTTCATATTTTTATAGATCTAAATACTTGATCCACTAATACCTCATAAAAGTAAGTTAAAAATAAGAATAATAATCCCTACTTCACCTCCAATCTACCACTTAATCACTAATTAAAGGGGTGTCCTCCACACCCAATTTTTAGAAACTTTGTCCCCTTTCTTTATTTGAGGGACTCAAATATCCCCATCACCCAAAGAACCCTAGTAAGACATAGCCAGAGGGAGAAGGACTTCTATTGTAGGAGACCTGAATATTTGTACACTGTTCTACGACTTCTATGGTCGAGGGACCCTTATCTTGTGTACTTGGCTCTTCTGTCATTTGATCGGCTTTGACCCTTTCGCTCAAGCGCTTCCCTCTTATTGTTGATTAAAGGAGCAATTTCATCCCTTCGAGCTTCTTGCAGTGACAGAGGCAGGCCTAAGGGTTGCAAGCGCAGAGCCGGAGTTCCAATTAGCAATAAGAGAAAAAGAAAAAAAGAAGTGAAATAAGCCTTAAAAGGCCAACCCCCAGGTAGAGTTGGGCCAAGACTAACTGCGAGTTTAAAGTGGTTTACTATGTTTATTTCAAGGGAAAGCAGGTATAGGCATAAGCTTATGGGACTAAGGCGCGCCACCGTGAACCCCCAGAAAACTGATGCCGTTTTTCTTCAAAAAATAAACCCCAAAGACAGATCCTCACGAAAAGTCACCGAAAAAAGTTCACTCGTACTTTTAAAATCAGATCTATATTAATTTAGGGCGATTTTGAAAAACCAAAGGTAGAAACGGAAAAAGGAGACCTAGACGAATCTAGAGATGTAATTTCTGCAACATTCGGTGATGGTCCCGTGGCGGTCAACACCGATTAACGACGGTAAACTAGAGAGAAGGAGGAGAAGTGGGAGATATGGTTTCTAGAGAGAGAAAATGGTGAATGTCAAATGACAATGCAACCAAGCGCTTAAAGGTAGAAGTGAAAATATTTTTAATAGTGTGCAAAAAGTGCTTATGCTTTAAAGACAATGCACAAAGTCTTCATTCTACATAAAAAAGTGAAACGTCACTTACTGTCATGGGGTAGAGATTGCGTTTTGGGCTTTGCACTAACGACCCAACTAAACTGCCTAATCACAGTTTTCACTCAGCTTTAATTTGCATTTTAAAAGTAGGATAAAATTGAAATCGCATCTCAATTATGGGTTGGTTCTACAAAAAACCTGAATCTGGTCAAATAATAAAAGTATATATTTTGAATTCCCAAATATATACTGAGTCTTTAATCGTAAAGACAACAACAATTTTAGTGTTTAAAGGGGTGTTAGTTATTTTGGATGGTATTTTGATATTAATCGTCAAGCAACGGAATCCGTATGGCTATTGATATGAGGTAGCGTCAAAAGTAATTTAAGAATAGTGTATATATGTATAAATACTTTATTAATGGAGAATAGGAAAATAATTTTAAAGCAATAGTGATATATATAATATGTAAAAAAAAAATTTTATGCAATGTCAAGGTGCAAGCTTATAATAGTAAAGTTTTATAATAATGAGACACAAAATATAATCAACTTGATTTCTTTAACAATTTTCAAAGCTATATATATATATATATATATATATATATATATATATATATATATATATATATATATATATATATATAGCTTGACCCACAAAGTCTGAACTCCCTACTAAACAATTAATTAGAAACTATTAATTAGTTTGGAGAAGATAAGTTTTTTTTTATAACAATTATTTTAAATATTACCTTAGAAAAATAAGCCTGCTTTTAAAATCTGGTCAGTTTTAAGTCTTTTCGAGAAATATCCCTTTTGGGAGATGATGTTTCAAAACAGTCCCTGCTTATACTTGCAAATTCAAAACAAGTTTTCTTTACATAAACAGGAATGTCAAACTTAAAATGTCAAATTTTGAATGGCATACACAGCCTAGTTTCCAGATTTTCATATTTCAACTTTGCAGAAATAAACCATATTTTTAGTCACGTTGCATTTTTAGCCCTTTCTAATTATTCACTGAATATATCCCCTGTTATAAACTAGCTTTAAGCCTGTCCTATTTAACTATAATATTCAGATTCAAAAGAGATTCGATTTTCAACACTCTAGCCATGCAAAGAAAAAGTAAAGAGAAGGAACAAGGAAAGGCCCCTAAAGGCAATTTTAGCAGCCCATTTGCTAATTTATTGCTGCTGTTTAGAAGCTGATCTTGCTGCGTTGTGGTTACTTTTACGTGTAATCAATACACCTTATAGTGCTACTAAAAACTAGGAACCCTAGAAAATACATGAAAAGGGTCTAGGGGAGTTTAAAGTTAGAAAAAGTGCCCTGTGTGCATGTTAGTGAACTGGTAAGTTCAATCTATCATACTTCAAGCATTGACACCCAAAATTTGGTGCTTAATTTCACATTACCAAGGCTAACTATCGTCATAGCCAACATAAGCACCAACTTCCTGCAAATAAAATAAATAACGGTGGTATAACCTCTACGATTATCTAATATTTAATCAGGTTTGACCTGGCTCATAAGAAACCTGCCTACAAGGTTAGCGGGTGGCCAGAGAGTGACTAAACAATGCAAACATATACAGACCACTTCATATGGAAAAAGTAAACCAATATCACGAACTGAAGTAGCAACCTAAAGTGATATTCGTTTAGTTTTAAAGATTATATACCTTAGTAAACTTGAGAAACATCCAACAAAGAAATAAGACCAAACAACAGGTAGCAGAAACAAATAATGGTAAGAAACAACGAGATTTCAAGAAAAAGAAAGAGTGTCTTTCATGCTTTTCCAATAGATAAGAAGAAGTCGGTAAAAAGTTCCACTACGTGTCTTGTCTGTAGGTGGAAAAGAGTAGTATTTTCAGTGTATGAGAAGTAGGAGAGGTGTTGGAAGTGCCTCAAAGGAGAGAGGAAGAGTAGAAGAGAGTTTGTAGAATTTTTTTTATGTAAGAAAAGTGTATAAGTTGTCTTAAAGTTGTGTTCAGTGTCTAAAAGTGTGTGAATGGGGCTGGTTTATATAGGTTTAAGGGAGTAGTATATTCAAATTTTAAAATATCATTGTAAAAAGGAAAAGAGAATCAGCAAAGGTGTTATAAAGAAGTTGGAGATATCCTGTTAATCTAATTAAATAGAGGAATATCACATCCCAACAGTTTTCTTAAAATCAACTAGCCATTTGAATTGGAAAAATAAGAGAAAAACTTCATTTTTGCAAAAAGTTTAGTATGTTTATATGTATACTTATATCAATCATCCAAAATTATAGCGTATCAATTTTGGAAGAAAATATTGTACCTTGATATTGATTCTATACATTGAAAGGATAGAAAATTTATACATAAGAAAGTTTCAGCTTGTCAAATTTAATTCCATAGAATTCCATTAAAAGATATATTCTGTTTTACTAAAAGAGAACTAATTGTATATGTACAGATCCTTTCAAAGACTGGTTCCAATAGGTTCAAAGTCGTAACATCGAAATCTCATATTCAAAACAATCAATATGAATCTCCAAACAGGGGTGACACTTCGTGACTCCCAAATTGAAAATTAAAAGCCAAGGCATGGTCTTCCATAAAAAATTACCATCAATGCTTAACTGAATTGAAACAGTCTAAATGATCGTGTAATGAGTCTGTATGAATTCCTATTCAACTTTCATTATCTATTTGTATTTTTCAACAAATGAGGACAAGAATACTTGCAAAATTTGTCTAAGGCAGTGTACTAAGCGAGAGCAAACATCATGCTATTATTTTCATGAGTATTCAAATAATTAAGTAAGAACAAATAATAAAGGAATAAAAGAGGAAAGGTGTTACTCGTTTAGAGTCGGGTCGGGTCGGGTGAAGTAAGAGCCGGGTCGGGTTGCTTGATTTTTTTATTTATCTTGCCCGCAAAACTCTTAGTTCTTTCCAAAACATCTTTATTTTGCTTTGGTGGTGTAGATTGATATTCACACTTCTTTTTTCTTTTTCGGATCCGAAAGGTAACGAGAGAGAGGAATGTAATTTTTCATTTTCGCGTGAAAAAGATAAATGGGAGAAAGGGAAGGCTAAGGCCAGCGAGATTGGTGACGAGGTAGCAGAGCTGTGATGGCTGATGGGTGTATCAGGACATGTATATTGGTAAAGGGTGAGAGAGTGTGAGGGAGTGGGGCGGTGTGAGTTAAGGGAAAGGGTTAGGGAAATGTTTTAGATTTGAGTGATAAGGAGTGTATAGTATAAAATGGTAAGAACAATCAAGGGCCATTGGATTATATTAACAGAGGGCTGAGACTGTGCCACATAGGCAGGCATGGTTGTGTGTATAGGTTGTGTGAGCATAAGTGTGTATATGAGTGTATATAATTGTATATGTAGTGTGTAGGGAGTGCATTTGACTAATGTTTAATCTTAAAATTCTAATGAGTAGAAAGAAATATTCACTAAAATATGAAAATAATTTTGATAAATATAACTATAACATATTAGCTAATATAAATTTAAATAATGGTGAATAAGTATAGGTACATCGTAGAAAAATAATTAAGTGTATTAAAAAATAATCACAAATTATGCATGTCTTTAGAAAATGACATAAATGATGTAATTATGTAATATAGTCGCAATTAAGTAAATATTTTATAAATAGGAAATTACAGATAGGGTTTACACACATAAATGCATGTCATTTAATGCAATTTTTGTTCATAAAATTACTTTCCATCTGCAAGTTAAATATAGCAAATTTTGGAAAAGGGAGGGATAAAATTTGGTGTCAACAACTGCTCTTCTTTGCTCAGAGATGAAGAAAGAGTTTTCGGGCAAAGAAAGTTGACAAAGTAGCCAATTTTATCACGACGGGCAGAAGAAAATGCTAGAGAAAAAATGATAGAGAGTATTGGGGTATAATAGCCGACCCCAGGTCTCTGAGTTGCCTATATATCTCAGATTTATGAGAATTAGACCGTGTGTAGTTTTAGAATGGCTTGTAGCCTGTGTGAAGATCTTATGACGCATGATTTAGATATTGAAGCATGATTTTGAGAATTGAGTTAAAGAATCAGGAAGTGACTTGTCAAATGTTGGGATATTGACAAAATATGTTTAGGTAGAAGTGTGACGGAGGTCAATGTATTTGTATATGTCAATCCGAGCAAATTTTATTGCCAAAATGATCGTCTCCTTGAATTTTATAGGGAACCTCATAAATTCTGCCCCAATGTCTTGTTGAGATAGTTATATATTGAGTCCTACATTTCGTCTTGTCTTTCGAGACTCTCTCTCTCTCTCTGTATGCAGTGTTCGATCTTTAAATTTTTAGGGTACCTTAAAAATTTCTGCCCAGTTTATTGTTTTCGTTGTAATCATATTGTTGTAGTATGCCTGCCAATACTAACAAACATTTGTGTGTATGTCCTATTTTAAGGTTGACTAACCTAAACGTCGTATTTTAAACATGTCAAGGCTAATCGTATATTCTCAGTTTGACGAGGCTAGTCGTCATATTCTAAGCTTGACGAGGCTAATCGTCATATTATAATATTAACGAGGCCAATCGTCATATTTGAAGCCTGACGAGGCTAATCGTCATATTTTAAACCTAACGAGGCTAATCGTCATATTTAAACCTAACGAGGCTATATATTATAAAGCCTAACGAGGCTAATCATCATATTTTAAGCATGACGAGGCTAATCGTCATATTATAAGCCTGACGAGGGTAATAGTCATATTTTAAGCCTGACGAGGCTAATCGTCATATTTTAAGCCTGACGAGGATAATCGTTATATTATAAGCATGACGAGGCTGGTCGTCATATTATAAGCCTGACGAGGCTGATCATCATATTATAAGCCTGACGAGGCTAGTCGTCATATTATAAGCCTGACGAGGCTGATAATCATATTATAAGCCTGACGAGGCTCCTCATCATATTTTAAGCCTGACGAGGCTGATCGTCATATTTTAAGTTTGACGAGGTTAATTATCGTGTTGGAGTTGCCATGTCTAGAAGCTTGTAAGTGCATTCCTCAAATGATTGTGAGGTGTTGGTCTGGAGCTATTCTTTCTCAGATAATGATATCTGTTGCGATTAATAATCTGTGTTGCATGCTATTGTTGTGTTCATAAAAAACATTTGCTCTCAAAGAAAAATTTGTTAGTTGAAAACAAAGTGGTTGCCTTGTATTGAACACTAGAGTGTCGGCTTGAATCTGCTTTTGTACTTTGATGTGATGATTGGCCATCTTGGTGACTCCGGCCGTGTGGATACTGCTTGCACTTTAGCTTGAAAGCTTTTGTCTAAGTGTATTGGATTAGGAGGATATCCCAAAAGTTGTGCTTATCTTGGCTAGGAGAAAATAAAAATTTTATTATAATGAAACCGTACCCAAGTAGGCTGCCTACATATCTTCTTAATACAAGAATTAGGTCAGACGTAGTTCAGGTACAAAGCAAGGATAAGGTGCAAAAGAGTAGTCAAACATATAGATGATAGAGTTTGCATGATAGGTCGTCTTCATGTGCTGTGTTTTCTCTTCAAATGTCTCGGGGCTATCTCCGATGGATTGCCTTGAACAGAGACTGTATTTTCAGCTTGAGAGTTGCAATTGACATTTACTGATTCTTTTTGTACCATTATCTTGCCTTTCTTAATCAAGTTCTGAATTTTGTATCTCAATGCTGGACATTCTTCAGTGCCATGACCTTGAATGTTCGAATGATATGCGCAAGTCTTTGATGGATAAATATGAACGAGGGATCCATCCATTTCTCGGCTGCAATATCTCTTGATCCCTAAGTCATTCAAATATGCTTGTCAAAGATTCAGCTAGAGAAGTAAAGGTACGAGGCTTCATCATTTTTGTTTGGTGCTGATTTCCTTGAGCATGAAAAGATTTTTTTGAAAAACCCTGATAATGAGGACGTTGTCTACTGTGTATGTCAAGAGCAACATGAAATTTTGGATTTTGTTGATTCTAACTATATGGTAGTTGGTGCCTCAGGTTGAAGATGTTGATAAATAACTTGCACTGTTAAACTGTCAAGGATCTTCCCTTCTTTATTTCCAATTTCCAATTCCCTTATTAATTGAACTAGACTAGGAAAGTCACGTTCCTGAACGCCGAGCAATTTCTCATAGTAAATCCATTCTTGGATCTAGATGAAGGTTGAAATTAACTCTTCCTCAGGTAAAATAGGGTTTATCTTTGAAGCTTTAATTCTCCATCGATTAGCATATTCTTCAAAAGACTCGTGTTGTATTCTTTTAACTTTGTACATGTCATGTAGGTGCGAATCCTTCTGGATGTTGAATTTCTACTGCTCCACAAAATCTCAGGCCATATCTTCCAAGGTATGCCATTTGCTAAAATCTTGTTTGGTGTACCAAGTGACTGCTAATCCAGATAAGCTTTGGACGAACAATTGCATTTGGATGGCCTCATTGTGTCCAACTCCTATTAGCCTTCTGCAGTAGTCTTTCAAGTAAGAGAATGGGTTCCCTTTTCCATCAAAAGCGTTGAATTTCAAAATTTTGTACCTAGGAGGTAACTCAAGATTTGGATGCAAGCATAAGTCTTCATACCTTAGACCTTGGTTGTTCTTTGAGCTCATCTCTTTTTCCACGACTTTCATCAAATTGGGAAGCTTTTCCTTTAAACCTTCATGTTCATTTGGTTGGATATCTTTTCTATGTTTTTTGTGTGGGTATACTGCCAGCTAGTTCTGCTTGTCTATCACCACAACTTGCATAGTAGTAGAATCGAGATTGCTTGATTTGCCTAAAATATTCTGTTGAATCTCATTTCTCTCGGTGTCATATGTTTGCGGCTCAGAAGACTTTGTTCTAGAAATGTTTCATCTTGGCTTGTCATCTGAGCTTCTTTTTAATGCAGATTCTCGACCAGTTTTGGTGTTTAAATGCTAGAAACCTTAATAAAGTGAAAAGATACACAAAAAAAGATTTAGTACATTGTAAAGTTTGAAGCAAAAATACATATAAAAGTCAAATATAGGGCTAAGAGAGTGCACAGGCCGCAGATGACAGGTTAACGCTTGAATCAGAGCAATCGTACAGGGATTACGAGATGTTGCTAGAGTGCTTTATGTAGCAATCAAAGCAAGGATTTGGTTGAACGATCGCTGCTTGCTTAGCTAATAGATTAGTGATGTCGGCGGAAAATTGCTAAGGATGTTGTGATAAAGTGTGCAAGGCTAAGGAAATGGTTGGACGTCGTTTGACCATAAGGGAGGTCGGCTCTAGTCGAACACTAAGGTCTTGGGTGCAATCACCGTTTCCTTTACAAATTTGTCTGTCGTGATCCCGGTGTATTCTTGAAGATATACTTGTCAACCAACTGATGCATTTCAAACTTTGCACCAACTTTCCTTATTGAGCATAGATGTTTTTTTAAATTATAAAAGGATCGAACCTGGTATGGGCTGCCTATGTATCCTGCCACTGATAGGAATCAGGTCTAGCGTAGTTAAATACATAAAGACAGAATCTTAAAAACATGTGCCATAAGGCTTGCTAGAAAGTAAAACAAATGTCTCCAAAGATGGTGCAACTTGAAAGTGCTCTTCTTGTACTCGAATGTCTGTCCTTAAACTACTGCTTTCGTGAGTGCCTGGTCATCTTCAATGGCTTGGTCATTAGCATCTTCAATCCCTATTTGCCCAGACTTGATTAACTCTTCGATCTTTTTGTAAAAGAAAATTATTTTTCAATATCATGCCCCAGCATGCTTGAATGGTAAACACACGATTTTTTCATATCTGCTTTTTAGGGTTCCTTATCGATTCTCCTTCCAACGAGGTACACCATTCCTGCATCTTTCAACCTTTCATATAGACTTGCATATGATCGTCTAATAGGAGTGAATTTGCGAGGAGCATCAATAGAGGAATTCATAGTGCTATTTGCTGGCTTTTGATAAGAAATTTGGTTAACTGTGTGAAAACTTCTAGTATTGGTTTAAAGATTAGAGCTTAGCAGCACATAAGCTGAGATTTTCCCTTTGGCACCTCGACTATCTTGCCACTTTCCAATAAGCTGTGTATCTCTTTTCGTAGAGCAATACACTCATTCGTGTCATGACCTGGTATGTTTGAGTGAATTGCATAATATTTGGTTGAATCAAAGTGAGGGGATAGTGGGGTAAAAACTTCTCCACATTGTGGTTGCAGCATCCTGATAGACTTCAGTTTCATAAATAGAACAACTGGTGATTCATGTAAGAGAATGATGGCTTGGTTATTGATAGATAGTGTGATATTGTTTGAGGCTTTAGCAATGATAGCTTTTCGTTTCTTTGCAACGTGCATATCCTTAGGTTGTGCTTTAGTTAAATTGTTACCTAAGACCTTTTCAGAGATTGGTTCTATGCTCTTTTCCTTTTAAGCAGGCTATTGCATGTACTATTGTCGCTATGGGATCCATATCGGTTGATAAACCCTTTGACCAAGTCACTACAAGAATTCCATTTGCTTGTGTCTTGCTCGATTTACCAATCATGCCGACCCTATAAGTGTCTTAACAAATAGTTTACTTTGAGTTCATCGTCGAGTTTCATACTTACTAGTTGGTCAAGATACGCTCCAAATGTACATAAATATTTTGGGTTCCATCGTATAACGAAAGTTTTGTCACTATGTCAATCTCTGGTTGTTGAGCATACATCTTTGTAACATTTGGTGGATTCTCCTCGCTTCCCACATCCTTATTGCCTTCTAATAACTCTTTGAATGCTCTTTGAGCTAGGGATATGAGACAATCAGGACATGCGAATGGGTTCACTTAAGTAGAAGGAAATCTAAAGCAACAATAAAATTCACGTTTAACAATAAAATGCGTCCTATAATGCAAAGTCCTCTTCATGCCAGAGGTGAGCCTAATGTTGATTGAAAGTATTTGGTACCAAGTGCGTCATTTTCAAAGCCTTTTATGCATTAAGCAAATGATCGGCAGTTGGCATAAACTACTTTAAGGATTGATGCAACAAATTAAATGAAAAGTGTGTCTTCTCGGGTTAGGACCCTTTTTAATGTTTGGACAAGGTTTCTACTAGACGTTTAACATGCCGAGGATTTTAAGTCTTTCTAGGTTTATATAATGCTTAAAAGATAAACGTGCGTTATGTGTCATTCCATTTATCAAACAATTGTCTCTGCTTTAATTTGGGCTTTTTATACCTTTTCGGTTACCCTTTGTGCTTTTGAATGACATTGAATGCAGACTACTTCTAACCATTTAAAAATAAATGGTCCACATCCAGCATGTTTAATCTTAAAAGTAATGCACACATAGTCATGTCCAAGCATTCCTTGGGGTTAATCGGTTTGTTTTAGACACAGTTAACTAAAGACTTAAACATAAGTCGAAGTCGCCACTTCCTAGTAATGACCTGATGCATGAAACATAGGCAGCGTCTCCACTAAGAGTTGGGTTATACCAGGCTTTTTTTATCCTCCCAAGTAAACAACTAGGGAGCGGGAATGTCTAGAATTGTTGGTTGTACCACAGACCAACTGAATTCCAAGCCGTTCCTCGTAAAGAGTATTTTGTAAGGTAAAGGTGATCGTAAGATCCATGTAACCAATATTTTTAAACGCACAATTTTTAAGTTGCCAGAAGTGGCGAACGGTATGAGCGGAATGATATTTATAAATAAAAATAGTTCACAAAAAAGAAAGAAAAAATGTAAAATAAAAGAAACAAATTAGTCTCGAAAAAATGGAATAAATCAAGCAAGAATAATAACGGCATTCCAAATAATAACAACAATGTGAAAAAGAATCATGAAATGAAAATGTTGATAAGGGATTTTAAATCGGGGAGGATTTGGAAGCCTTTAAAGCATGGAATGTGATGCATTCTCCTTACAAAGCTTTCTAAGAGTGGGTTTAGACAAGATTTTTCCAAACGGACAGTTTGGAAGTGAAAAAAGTTAAGGACAGTTGTTTGTACCACGGACTCGACCAATCCCAAAACTTTTCCAAGAGGCGCTTTGAAGGAGTGAGAACGGTCGTCAAATAGACGCAACCACTTTTTACAACGTCGCATGAGTGAGCTTTTAATGAGGAGAATGTCAATTAAAATGCATAAAAAGTAAAAGAATGTTAAATGAAATTCATAAAGGCATCATCCACACAAAAAATAATAACGAAAATACAAAAAAAAAAAAAAAGAAGAAGAAGAAGAAGAAGTTAGT